>NW_010588208.1:159922-176985 GCF_000705375.1 Tinamus guttatus | reverse complement strand
CTTGTAAAAAAAAAAAAAAAAAAAAAAAATACGGGGGGGGCTTGGAAACTGAGACGCGAGACGTTTGACATCCCCCCCGCATACCCCCCTCACCCTTGCACACACAGGAGGCATCTGTGTTTTTGTAACCAGCACTGACTTTGTTGTTGCAACTCGCGACATGGATGTTCTCCCAATGTGCAGCATCTTCCAGGAACTCCAGATTGTGCACGACACGGGGTACTTCTCAGCCTTGCCGTCCCTGGAGGAGTACTGGCAACAGGTAAACGAGGATGTCGGTGGTGGTGTCCGTGTTGTCGTGGTCTGTTTTTAAGCCGTGAGAACGGATTTAAAAAGAAAAAAAAAAAAAAAGGAAAAACAAAACAAAAAAAAAGAAGGAAGTGTCAATCTGGGGAGTATTGAGCACAGACGTTTAAAAAATGCTTTGAAGCAGGTGTGTTGCTTTTGAAGTAGCTGGATTTTCTTCCTTTCCCCGCTCCGCGCAGCCCCGCGCGGCTCCGCGCTCCGTCCCTGCGCGGCCGCGCTGCGCTCCGCCAAACTTCAGCTGCCCCGCGCTGCGCAGCTGCCCCTTGTCGCCCGGCTGCCCCTCTGCCTTGCGCGACCTGCTTATTTATTTATTTTTCTTTACCCCCTGGCCATGATGGTGGGGGTGGGTTGAAAATAAACACAAATAAAGGGACGGCAGCGGGGCAGGGAAGGGGCGCGCAGGTAGGGATGGCTGGGGACGTTTCTGCGCGCTCCTCCGCGGGCTCCCGGCTCCGCTTGCTCCGGGGAAGGACGCGCAGCCTTTGGAGGAGGCTGAAACGCGAAGTGCTACAACCTTCACATGCCTCCTAATTGCGAGCAATGTCTCTTTTCCCTCCCTGCCCCCTTCCCTTTCAGCGAGGCAGCTCCACGGTACGTGATTGAAATGGAGCTAAGTAGTTTCCTTCAGGCATTTGGGCTTCTGGCAAAGGGCCAGCCCTGGCTCCCAGTAGCCTTCCGAGGCATTTAAACTCGCCGAGAGCTTCTCTCTGGTCCCCATTACTAATCTATCTAATGAGGAATTTAAATTAGCTGGGAATATTAAAGTTTAACAAGATCTTAATAAATCCTTTTTTTCTTCCCGTTTTCTTGGGGGAAGTCGGCACGCTATTGTGTCATCTGCATCAAAACCCTTCTCTAATGTGAACCAGTGACCAAATTATGGGGAAATACAGAAATACTGAGTGCGTGGTGGTACATTTTTTTTTTCTTTTGTTACTCTTTTTTTTTTTTTTTTCCTATTTTTCCTTTCATTTTTGCCCAGGCTCTCAGCCTGGTCAGAACATGTGACCCAGTTTAGCCGAACGGTGCTGGAAGCGAAGGGACACCGATCCGCTCCCCTCAGACAGATGGGAAGGGGCTTGAAGGGGAATGCATGGCATTTGGGATCAGGTTTTGCTACTGGGATTGGAAGAGATGATCTGGCTAAAATAAGTAGAGTTTGGTATGGAAACTTGGTGTGTCCATCTTCTGTGTAACGTTCCCATACGAATTGTTTCCTATAGTGGAAAGAATAATCCCAAAACATTGTCTTGTTGCCATAACAGCTCTTAGCCCTTTTTTTTTAATATATATTCCTCTGAGAATGGCTAAAAAGAATATATGCTGAAATTGAAAACCTCAGCTCTGGCCATTTAAGGTGCTTGTGCTTTTTGTTTTGTTTTGTTTCAGGAGGGTAGAAGAGACCGCGGGGCAAGGGGGAAGTTGTCCGTGTACTGTTGCATGTATATTTGAACAGAGCACTTTCTTGGCAGAGGGTCAGGATTTTAAAAGGAAGTCTCCTTTGGCATTGCGTGAAAGAAACAGGGAGATGACTCATACAGTTGCACTCTTGGCCAGTAGATAAAGTTCTTGTTCATTGTGGAACTCCCAGCAGGACCTCAGAGTAATTTCCCGTTCTGCATCCTATCGAATGGGACATTTCTATCCTGGGACTTTTTCCTCTTTTCTGTGCCGTGGTTGACATGCACCGTGTTGCTCTGAGACCCGCGTGGGGACGCTTGAAGTTGGGTAGCATGCTCATGGAGACTCGGGGAAGTGACATTCTTTGAAAAAGTCGCCTTTTCCTATGCAGGAAAGGGGTGGTCATCTGCTGCTGCACGGATGTCCCCGAACGCGGAGCCGGCAGCTCAGCAGCCCTGCTCAAATGTGCCTTTGTTTTCTGGCACAGCGGTGGGGTCAGAGCACATTGTGTTCACTTGGGTCCTTCCAGCCTCGTGCTTGTGTGCAGCGGGGGCAGAAAACAACTCAGGTTAGACATGGAGGCAGACCAGAGGGTAATTATTTGCTGTGGTTCTTTATGGTGCTTTTCCACATGAGCCTGCTAAAAATACAGATTTGATGGGAACGATTGTAATTTGACTGACTCATTAGAAGGCTATTTTGAAAACCCAAGCTGACTTGCACCTTCAGCTGTGTGTTTGAACTCCTGCCCAGGTCTCGGAAAGTGATTTCTTTTCATCGTAGCAGTCACCTAGTTACGGCTGGAGGAGTCTTTAATTTGTTTTGAGTGTGGAAACCTCAAATCGAACCTACTACATTCCTGCATGCTTTTTGAAGTGTAAAATACAATCAGTTTTATTTTTAAGCAAGCTTGTAACTCCTTCTCCTTCTTCCTTTCTCTTTTACCTAGACATGCTTAGAGCTGGAACGGTATCTTCAAAGTGAACCCTGCTATGTATCAGCATCTGAAATCAAATTTGATAGCCAAGAGGATCTCTGGACCAAAATTATTCTGGCGCGTGAGAAAAAGGAGGAATCGGAACTGAAGAGCACATGTGTCCCAAAAGAGGACAGTCCTCCTAGCCAGAACTTAGAGACCAACAGTTTGAATTCTGATGTAAGCAGTGAATCTTCAGATAGCTCCGAAGAACTGTCACCTACCACCAAGTTTACCTCTGACCCCATCAGCGATGCTTTAGCCAGTTCAGGAAACTTGAGCTCATCTGTCACTTCTACTCCCCCATCATCTCCTGAACTGAGCAAGGAACCTTCTTCTCAGCTATGGAATTGTACGCCGGGTGAGCTGCATTCACCGGGGAAAATACGTACCGGTACCGCTGGAAAGACTGCAGAGAAAGGTACCCCTGTCAACGGTGACACCTCACCAGATGGCAGAAGGCGTGTCCACAGGTGTCATTTTAACGGTTGCAGGAAAGTTTACACCAAAAGTTCACATCTGAAAGCACATCAGCGCACTCATACAGGTTAGTAACCATATGCTTATTAAGAGTTGGCAAGTGCGGCAGGGAATACCCCTGACGACTGTGTTGTCACTGTGTTGCACAATCCCTGGGTGGGAGCCCAGGTTTGGAGAGATGATGTAAGAGAGCTACAAGCTTAGCAGCATGGGCGACATCACTTCCTCATGCCCTTCGTAAGCGAGCTGAAGCCAAGGCTGTTGGCCTGTACATGAGTCCTCTGCCATGGCAAGGAGGAACCACTCACTTAAGCAGGCTATGGTAGTGGGGAAGCTGCAGCAGGACACGTCCTCAGGAGAATTTGCTAGCCAAATTGGACACTAGACCTCTGTTGACATTCATTTCAAAAGTAAAACCAAACTGAGACTCTCTTACAAAAAAAGGAACTTCGTATCAGGAAACTGGGCAGAAAGCTAAATAGAGTAAGAACATATCTACAGAGATCATTCTGTATCAGGTCTATTGAATCAAACATCTCAAGGCCTTGATTGTCTTAAGTGTAGCTATAGTTGTAAGTTACTGAACATATTTTTAGCATGGTATAATGTAAGTAAAAAATTTTGGAAAGCCACAGTATGTTCTAGTCCTTGTAACTAATCAGCCTAATAGGGCCTGAAAATGTACTAATGTGAAATGTTATTTAAAATAACAATTCTGTGTGTTATTAGGCTGGAAAGCAAGGAAGGTAGACACTTCAGGGCTTCTATAAATATTTTATGGTTGAAGTGCCTGGCTGTTTTGCTTTTGTGAGCATTAATATTCTACATCTCTCCATGACTGCAGTTAGATATGTAGAGCAACTCACTGGCTCAATAGCCATAGCTTCCCATGGGGAATTAGACTGTCATTCTTGGTGTGTCAGTCCTATGCATTTGTGGGTTTTTTTCTTTTTTCTTTTTTTTTTTCTTCCCAAGTGTAGACAGAGGTAATTCAAAGAAAAGATCCTATTTTGACTCATGAGCTCAGCATTTTCATGGGAAGTCTGAGCAAGCTTGATGTTCCCATTGTCATGTGGAAGTCAGATAAAGCAAGATTGTTTCAAGAGGAAAGAGCAACTTCCACTGAAATCTTGGTGGCTGAGCAGACATAAATAGCTGCCAGCCTCAGAAGTATTGCAGAACTGTTGCCCTAGTGCTCTGTGACTGAGAATGTTCCTGTGACTGGCAGCGGTATTTCTTGAATGCTGAAATTGCAGTGTTCAAAGTGGTGTGCATGCTTTTTTCCAAGAATCTGTGGCTCAGCAGAAAGAAGGCTGCGTGTTACGCAGATGAGCTGAGTGACAGAGGACTTTGATGCAATCCAGCAGCCTAATTGCATTTTGGAGACTTGCTCTGCTGTCTTTAATCACCTTTATGGGGTGAGGGATACCTCTTTGGAAGTAAAGGTGCCATTAGAGATGAGTAGGAGTGGTAGAAAGATGGGTTTCTTTGTTTCCTGTGAGCCTTTGCAATAACTTTTTTTTTTTTTCCTCAAAAAAAAAGAATTGGATTATATGATGTGCTGTTACAGCAAAATAGTTAAGTAGGAATCCTGTGGATGAATTTTACAGCCTTTTTCTTTCCCTATGTATTTTGAAGCATTAGATACATAACGTAAAACTAGCTCTTTTTTTGGGTTGGAGGAAATCTGCACAGGAATGAATGGGGTAGCTCCTATCTTTGTTTGAAAGAAGTCATGACTAACCCATAATCTGTTTTCTTTGTAGGGGAAAAGCCTTACAGATGTTCATGGGAAGGGTGTGAGTGGCGTTTTGCAAGAAGTGATGAATTAACCAGACACTTCAGAAAGCACACTGGTGCCAAGCCTTTTAAATGTAGTCACTGTGACAGGTATGTGACTGAAATGCACTTTCTTAAATAGTTATTTTTAATCGTTGCTGGAAAGCGAGAGTAGGCTGCCTTTCACAAGGTTCACTTGTGAAGGAATTGCTTCAGGAGACAACCATGTCTAGTACTTTTAATGAATTATTGTATTTTCACACTTAAAAAAAAATACATGCATTTCAGTAATCACCTGGAGGGAGGTTTGCTGCCTGATGCTGCAGATGGGTTTGGAGAAACCCCTAGCGTTCGCACCTCGCGGCAGATGGCCTGGGTACACAGTGGCACCTCGCGCATGACTGTGTACCCAGGCACTGCCACATGCCTTCTGCCTCACGAGCTGCCTTTGAGAACAGCAGAGACATGGGGGATGCATCACCTGGGGATGTCTTGCTCTGTGCACCAGCGACTAACGTGCCATCCCACGCTCCTTCCTCCGCAGGTGTTTTTCCAGGTCTGACCACCTGGCCCTTCACATGAAGAGACACCTCTGAGTGGGTCAAGAGGTGACTCCTGTGGGCTAAGAGGCGTCAAGGTGGAACAGCCTTGAGCAGAGGGATGCGTGTTCCAGCCAAAGCATGCCATTTTGCACCCTACCCAGTTGCCTCCAGGACCTCTCTTCCTTGAAGGTCTTTTGAGGGCTAATAAGTCATGTAAGAAACGGCATAGCAACCGCGGTGCGTGATGTTTGGGGTTTCCTGGACTCATACACTGGTATCTAACCTTCTGAGTGGCTCCTAAGCCTTTGCCGTGAGCATGTGCACTGAGAATGTTAATGATTGGGCGACTGTATGTTATGAGGATCTATTGATGACTGTATGCCGGGGCACATTTTTTTTTCTTGTGGTTGTTTTATAACTGTAAGAGAAAAAAAAAAAAGTCTGAATGTCTTGTATGTAAGGAATATCTTGTGAGATGGGACGACCACCAATCATTTCCAAGGGGCGGGGGGGAGGGCTGTCTGCACCTTTTTTGAGGGAAAAACAGAGAGGGGAAGGGGGGGACAAAAAACAAGTCAGGATGCCAGGATGGAGACGGGGGACCACCCCGTTCCAGTGTGAGAGGAGCTTTAGGTGTCTGGTGCAGCTATTAAACGTGCAATGTGTCAAGTAGCTTGTTTTACTTGCTACAGAGCTCATTTGTAATCCATTGTATAAGCTGTGTATTTACAAATGTAACACAACTATAACTTTTCATTATAATACAAAGGTTATTGCATGGTTCTGGGGAACTATATGCTTTTCCATTCTTTAATCAGGACTGCAGTTTTGATTCCAGTTAAGAGCAGCTAAAATACAATTGGTCTAATGTTACATAATGTATGGAACATGAATAATTTTTTCTGTTGGGTGGATAAAACCACTATTGGTTAGAAACTGATTTTTCTCATGCAGCTAATTTTTCTCTTATTTATGCCTTGAGGACTAACTTCTGGTTTTCTAGCTGTTAATGCACTGTTGACCTTAATAATGGTGCCTTATGCAAGTGACCTTCTCTTGTAGGGGGTCTTATACAGGGGTATGGGTGATGCATGCTTTATTAAGGCTCTCTTTTCACCTGGCATTGTACTGTATCAAATGTATAATATAAGGGGAGAAAAAGGTTACTTCCAGGGTCCTCCTTGACAAAGACGAATATAGAGAAAAGTCGTTCATGTCAGTACAGTATTTGTTTAACTTAGACAATTTGACTGTGTTACAGTATAATGCATATGCCAATTGAATATCTGACCAGTTCTGCCACCTTGAGACTTTTTTTATATTGACCTTGCACAACAACTGTGTATATACACACCCCAACTGTACTTAATATGTCAAGTTTTCATACATATTAAAGATACAGAAGTATTAAAAAGATGTATTTGCTTAAAAGGCACAAGTTTCACATCTATATATCTAGCTATCTGTTGGTCATACAGAAAGAAACTATATTACTTTTTTTTTTAAAAGTGGGCAGAAAAATAATTGTGTATGTATATTTGTGTGTACAGTCTGTGTATGTGTGTATATATATAGATAATATATAAATATTTTTTTTAAAAGGAAAAAAAAACTAGAACACATAGCTAGAAAATGCCACAGCCCATTAAGATTTCCCCACTCCCCAATATGGTCATTAAGGAGACAAAGAAATGAAAGATACAGTTATTAAAATCTAGCATTTTTAGAGGCTTTACCTTTAGCTTAATGGTATGCTAAAGGCTCTGTTGGCATTCAGTCCTTCTCAGACTGCTGACTGTGTTTGTAGTTATTAGGTTGTCTGGAATAGCGTATCTGTGGCCATTTAAGAATGGTATGAACTGAATATTGGCATGCTAAAAGAATATTAGCTGTGCGCAGATGAACTGCGTGCAAATTTTGGCCTTCCAGCTTATTGGAGGACTTGTAAGTGAGCTAGTTGTTGTGGTGGTTGAGCTCTAATTTTGCATAGTTCAGCTCAAATAAAGACTGTTTTTCCTAGAGTAGAAATAGTCTGTCCAAAAGCAGTATTTTTTTTTTAAACCAGCTCACTACGGTTGATGCAATGAAAAACGTGATCTGTTTCTTTTTCTATTTATTATTGGTCTTGCTTACTATGCTAATATTTTGGTATCTTTTCCTGGAAATGTATGTAGATAAGTGGTTTAAAAAAAAAGTATATGCAAGTTATTTGGTTCTAAGGAATACACAGGCGTAGATCATTCTCATTTCCTTTTTTGTTTTGTTTTAAGATGCCTGAAATGCACTTTTTTTCCAAAAACAAACAAAAAAAATCCCAGAAAGTGGTTTTAGGGTTGGTTTTTGTTTTGTTTTTAACTTGTTTGCAATGTCTTTGGCTTAGCCATAATTCTGATAAACAAGAAAGTAAACAAAAGCAAAAAAAAAAAGACCCCAAACGAAAATAAATAAATAAATAAACTTGCACTGGCTTGTCTCAATTGAGAATTACCATCAGACTTGTGTGAATGGGGTGGGGCTGTGTGCCATATGTCAAATGCCTGTAATTTTCTTAATAAGCAAGTACATTTTGTTCAGGTGATAACTGAGCCTCAATCAAGCTGAAAAATAAAAATAAAACATTTTTGCTTGAAATTTAGAAGAAAAAGTTTCTATTAGTGAAATTTCTTTTTTTGTTTTTGAAGCACCCTGTTATCTAAAGAATCTCTTTGTAAGATTTTTGTAAAAATTTTGTTTTACAAGATTTTATTTGAAATTGTTTTTTGCAAGATTGTTATATTTCTGTATGAATGTATTTTTTATTGGAATAACATAAAAAGAAATTCTTATCAGCATCACGTGTCTGTTTTTCTCCTCTCTGAAAACAGCATGCACACAAAGCCATGTAACTACCATGTTGACACATCATCTTAAGTCATCTGATCATGGGCACAAACATCTTGGGGCCATGTGGTTTTGCAGACGATAAGCCCCTTTGAGAAAATAATGTTGGCATCAGCAAGATAAAATGCTTCCCTATCTAAAAAGCTGTTGCTGATTCATCTTTTGCCTCTATGGAATAACTAGTTAAGAGAATCACTATAGCAGGGCCGCACCTTTCTTCCAAATTATTTGTTCTGGAGAGGTGGCTCCATGCAGGACAAGTTCTCAGGTGAACTGAGTTTCAGTGGGCATCTGCAGTGTAGGAAAGAGGAGGAATGAGGTGGCTGGTCTGAGGGCATCTACATGTGATGAGTTAAGTGGGGGTGCAGGTCTTCCAACTGTTTGGGTGCTGAGGAGGTGAGCCCAAAACCTGGGGGGGGGACAATTGCAGGCAGGAGAGCAGAGAAGGGACTATGTGAAATTAGCCTGGCCCAGATATACAAAGATTTCTGTCTGCTGTTGTGCTGACCTGACCCACGTGTTGGTGACATTGGACCAGCCAATGGGAGCATCTGCATAAAGAACATAAACAGCTCTTTAAAGCATGCCTGGCATGGACACTGGCTTTAGACTCATCCATGTCTTGTTCAGTGTTGCCTTGTGGCTTCTGCTGCACCCATGCTTGATTTAAAAATCTCTCAAACACAGCATAACACCAGTGACAAAAAATAGTGCATGGTATTTAAATATTTCTTGATTTTAGATTAGAAATTCTCTAAAAAGATACCAAAAAAAAAAAATCAAATAAGTCCAGTCTGAAGAAACTGTGTGAAGGAGGGACCTGAACCATCTACTTCAATTAGACTTCAATTAGTCCTGTGATGGACTAGCAAGCAGACCTGAAAAACCTGTGTGGTGCTCCTTGACACCTTTGCATATGCAGGAAAGCAAAGGAAGTTTAAGCAAATTTGAGATCTGCAGTGAGAGTGGAATAATGCATTTTACCACTGCATTTTTGATTGCTGTGAGCAAAGCCTCATTTCTTCACATTACTGTAGTTTGGATAAATTTCACCGTCTTAACACCTTCAAATAGTAGTTTGTTTCTTGTATTGCTAGTATCATCAATGTTACCTAATCCATCTTACTTAGGGAGATTTTGTTTTTTTGTTTTGATAGCTTTCTTTCTCCTGTTTTGCACCTCAGGTAAACTTAAACACTTTTGTGAGTGCCTCCAAACACTTCTACCAACAAACAGTGAAACCTTGGTAGCATCTGGGAAACTTAGCTGTAGTTGCAATAGAAATAAACAAAGACTACCAAGTACTCAGGGGTTGTGACATTTTGCCTTCTTTTCTGCACAAAAAAAAAAAAAAAAAAAAATTAACTGATTTTGACCCTGGAGGTTCTCCACCCAAAATACTCAGTGGGTGAGTAATACAGAGCAAGGGTTGGCAAATTTTTGTTTATTGGGTGTGTGTCTTCTAGGGCAGTGTCTTACTGTACCTTTTAAATACAGCCTGATAACTACATTATTAAGGCTGTTATTGAGGTTCCATCCCCTTTTTTAGAGCAATTGCACTCTCTAAAAAACAAACAAACAAAAAAAACATAGTACTCAAGCAAAAGGTCTAGGGAATGCAGAAGTCTTGAGCAACAAGGAAACGGTGAAGCAGAAAGCAATAGCCACTGTGGGGTGGGTGCATTTCAACATGCGCATCTGCAGTCTTGCTTAATTCCAGATTTTGAAACACAGAGCAAAAGGGAAGGGATGTGAATTTGAGGGTGAAAATGCCAGGTGACTTATGCAGAGCATGAACCTTGATAATAGCCCCAGCAAGTTCCAGCAACTTCACACGAGGTGAAAATGCCGACAAAGCCCATGAGCCAACATGCTAGCTTCTTGCTGCAGGGGTTAGCATACGTACAGGCACACAGAGTTCAGGATGAAAGAGTTAATATCCTGAATCTGAACCTTTTTTCTTTTTCTTTTTTCATTTTTTTTACTTCTCTTGTGTGTAAAAAATCCTAGCATACAAGTGCACAGTGCCAGTACAGTGTACCATTTTTTTCAACAACTATGTATTTATTATAAATATAGGATGATTTTGAAGTCCACAATGGATAAATTATTGTTTTTTTTTTCTTAAATTGGATGTTCATATCATTTAAATATTACTTTCTCTCTCCTTTCTGAACCATATTATTATTCACAGCAAGCCAAATTTAGAACAGTTGTGCTTGTTAGAGCACGTTGAAGACAAACTATTTTGTTCTTTTCTCTTTAGAGGTCGTTTATGGTACCATTGTCTTTGCATCTGTTTTTTACCTCTCCTAGTCCTCTAAACTGCTTGAGCATTCTCTCTTTATTTTCCTTAATTGCATTGAAAGCTCTGAGGAATGAAAACAAGCTCTGTAAATCGCACAAATAGCATCAGCAAAATTGCAAACGAGCAGAAGGAAGAACACTATGGTGATTGTTTCAAAAAGTAGCTGAATCTTATTTACACGGCACTAACAGAGTATTGGATCTTAGACAAAAGGAACAGGAAATTTTGTTTAATAAGGGGTAATGCCCATGCATGGGACTATGGATGGACCCCTTGGGATCCTTCGGAGGTCTCCTTAGACTTGACCGGAAAGTGGAGTTAAGGTAAACAGTAAGGGGAGCTCTAACTGCACAGGACGTTGTGGTGATGAGGGAGGGAAGAAATAGGTAAAGAAGGTTTTGCCTCTAATTTTAAAAGTGTAAGAGGTTCTTTATCTCCTCCTTATTACTCCACTCTTCCAGACTCCATGGAGACAAAACGGTTGGGAAAGGAGATTACTGCAGCTTTGCCTCCTCAGGTAACATTGTGCTATAGAGTAGGCTGTAGAGGAGGCAAGGGGACAGTGCTGCAGTTCGGTCACAAGAGGATACCAGGAAATCTGGACCAGACAGAAGTCTGTCTGCTATTGCTTCATCTCCACGAGGTCCTGTAGCCATTAGGCATTAATAGAGTACTTCTGAAATAAAGTCTCTGACATGGTAAGAATCTCTGCTGAGATTATAGAGTCCAAGGCAGTAGTACCTTCAGTTTTTTCACTTTAGCTCTTTTACCCTTTACACTGGCTGTTTCATACCTTATTCATGGTCCCTAGATATATGGCATTTATTTTTGATCAAACCTGTTGCAATACTGTCTCATAACTGTTTGAGCTCTTACATGTAAGGAAGAATGAGCAGATGGAGTATTGCCTTTACACATGGGTCTACAGAGGTTTAATCAGTCTAGGATCCATTGGAGCTATCCTGGGAAATAAGGGTTTCCAGGTTCATGCATTAATATCATGAGGACTTAGTCAAAAGCTCATTTAAGTCAAGGAGAAATTCCTCTCTGAATTCAGCTTGCTCCAGACTCAGTCATTTTTTTGTAGAACTGGACCTAGGGAGGAGGTACATTTGAAATCCATTCAGAACCAAAATTTTATTCAATGACATGGATGACTATATTTTATCCATTTTTCCATGAGCATTTGATAGCTGGAGTCGACTAGTGCAAGCATTACAGAAATCATCCTCTTAACAGAAATGTGATGTTTTGCTGAAACCTACTTTTGATTATAGACTGATAGTAAACTTTGCAATTTGCACTGCAGTTCCAGTCACCCCACAGCCACACCATCATTTGGTAACTTATAGCAGTGATTATATTCAACTGCAATGTTTTCAATCTGAATGCTTCACAAATTAGCAGCTGAGAAATTATTAACTGAGGAAATTAGCTGGATTTGTAGGCTGCCATAGCAACAAAGGTGGCCTATGGCTTTAAAAAAAAGTGCTGCATCAGATGCAAGCCAGCGTCTTTCGTTAAAAGAAAGAAAAGCTATTCTGAATTTCCAATTGAGGCTACAGCCTGACCATGTTCTTGAAATATAGGCTTATAATTTGTCACAGGAAAAATAACTCCATAAAGCAAAACCACTAAGGTGTTTTAAGATGATCTATTGTGCGGAGGTGTCTAGCGCAGCCATTTTGGATTGGTGTCATGATAGGAAACAGATGGTATATGTGCTTATGTTTAACATTTAAGGCGGTATAGAAAGCAATTGGGAGGTGATGTATTTTGTTAATGGACGAGTAAAGCCTCATATGTACAGTTAAAATAGGAGGTAAAAAACAAGCAACATTTTTTTCAGCACAAATGAGGCAATGCAACAACACGTTTAAGTAGATTTATTTGACTTGTTTCACTTTAAATAATTTTAATGAGAAATTCTCTAAATGTTTTTGAGCGGAGATAGAAAGTAATCTGGTAACCACATGTCTTGATGTAAGCCAAGCTGTTCTTTAACAGCAGTTTCTTTCAATACAATATAAATTTAGCTGGAATTAGCATTGCTGAATATTAGTCCCTCAGTGCTTCACTTGCTAAGCTTCCATCTTCCTTTTATTGCCTCTGTGCATTTTAGAAGCAGAGTGTGTGGCCAGCTCTGGACAAAAGCAAATTATCTAAGTGGGCTGGGGAAGGGGATATATTTACTGAATTTGGTAACATAGCAAACACTTCAGTAATAATTCAGGAAGGTAGCAGCTCTGCATAGTACAGTACAATATCTTTTTTCCGCAATGTGCTACTTTTTGAATTAGACACTGAACATACTAACAATCGAGTTATGCATGCAAAGCTGCATTTTCCTGACTTGTATAGGCTTCATCCCACTGTATGTTATTTTATTACACAAGATTTATCTTTGAATACACAGCGATAGTTGCATACTATTGTTAATTTTCAAGCTTCGCTCACCAAGTTGCCGAGTCTTCAGGGTTTTCCTTTATTTGTTCTTGCTAACTATGAAGAGGACATTGAGGGCAACTGGATTTTAATAGATCTTCACTGAAATTAATTATTCATCAGTAGTAGAAGTATTGCCAGTAGTAGTTAGACATCTAGATGAGACCCAGGTCTTACTGTGGTAAACTCTATAGGGAGATGATTCTATCCATGCTCTACCAAATTAGGCCAAGGCACATATGGAATTACCCACACTGAAAGATAAAGAAAGCAATTTTGCAAATTGGTCAGATAATCTCAGGGGTTTCCCTTTCCTGGCCCAACAGATCATACTATTGATATTTTACCATAATTCTATACACTCTTACCTGCCTGTCCAGATGGACTCATTCCAGACACTGAGATGAGAAACTGCCGTGAAGAATGCCAGACTTCAGTGCTTTTCAGTGAACATTTTTAGGTTGGACCTTTTAAAGTCCTTTCCGGTCTAACAAGATTAAGATATTTCTTATCTTTTCTTAATATTGTTTTGTATTTCTAAACATCATCTTCTGGCAATATTTGGTGTATTTTATGTGAAATGCTTTGGATCATATGAGCTTTCTTCTTAATTTGAAAAAATTGCTAATAATTAATCTTTAATCCCACAGATAGTAAAGGATACATAAGAGATGTAATAATGTTATAGTATTAATGGGATTTGAGCCGTAGTAGGAAATAGATACATTATTCATAAGGATTGATGGTCTTCAGTGTCCTAACAGCCCCTTGCAGGGTTTTGGAGGCATTAGGCTGGTCACTGGAGTAAGGTTGTTCTAATATTCAGTAAGCTAATGTAGAAATATAACACAAATTTAAAAGCAAAAACTAATCAAATCCTAAATATGAGTACAGTGATAGAGATCCATCTCCTAGTCATCTCCAGAAACCACCCTGCCTCAGAGGGCTGTCAGTGACTTGTCCCTATTATCTTTAATCAAGCAGAAGAGAGAGGCATTGAACGCTACAGTAGATCTGTATAAAAAGGCACTGCAGGTGAAATCTATAATGCTGTGTTTCCTACTATGCGCATGCTACTGTCCTGCCCCCATTCCAGCAAGGAAAGAAGGAGACAAAGGGATGAAGCATTTCTATAGCACGTGTGACATCCTGCATAGCTGCTTCTAATTTTAATCCCCAAATTCCAGGCCACAGATGTTTTGTAGGGCAAAAATCCAGCCTGGATACCTGTAAGTAAAATGCACAACAAAGAAGCTGACTAAAAGGGATATTGGCAATAAAATTTCTAGCTCTTGAACAGATGGCATCTGTGCAGACACAGGTCCCTGTGCTTTGTGACAACACATTATTTATTTTATGTATTATAGATAACTCTTTTTTTAAGAGTGTTTGTGTGTTCTTTCACCTTTCCAAACAGATTAGACCCTTACAGTTTGATTATCAGTATATAAAATTACTAGTCACCAAACAAATGTAACTGAGTATTTCAATATTAAAAAAATATCTTCTTCATTAGATGTTAAGTGGCTTGGGACAATGATGAAGTCTTAAAAAACTAATCTGTTTGGTCAAGAGAGAAAAAGATTAATAAAAGAATAAAGAGCTTTGGGATGTGGCTTCTCTTGGCACAAAGGGTAGCACCCAAAGTCTGTTCAAATATTCATGTGTACAGATAGTCTAATGCAAAGCAGATTTAAAACTTGGTTCTCAAATAAGCTCCATGCAGTGTTCTGACCCTCACCTTCTGTCCTCTGAGATTAGTTAAAAAAAAAAAAAAAGCCATACAAGACGACTTCTGAACACTGTGGAGGACTAGAACCAATACTGATAAGGGATGGAGAGGCTTCAAGTAAGAAATTTGCATGACCCTGAGCCTGCACTGTTGGAGTCAAGGGTGAAGCAGATACCCAGTCAGGAGCAGAAGCAATGTCTGGAAGGCTAGAGCCTTTTGTGATACTGGATATTTGAAAGGACAAGTCAGAGCAAAGGTGCTAAGATTAAAAATCTTGGGCCTTAATACTGAAGTGCTGGACTTTTGCCGTGTTTGATGAGAGACCCTCACCTTAATATCTGTCTAGGAATCACTTAGTAGTAAATGAAAAGGCAGCTGATCAGTACCCTGAAGTTTCCCGTGTATGTTAGAGTATACGTGTAGATATGAGGCTACATTTTAAGACTAAAAATAAATCCTA
The DNA here is from genome assembly GCF_000705375.1 of Tinamus guttatus. The sequence goes on along the minus strand of NW_010588208.1, from coordinate 161,676 downwards.
GATTTGAAGGTATTATTAAAGAAGGAATCATGACAGAAGCTAGGGAGTCCAAGAATCTTCAGGTTTTTTTTTTATTAAAATTTATATGGACATAAACACAAACAAGCGCACATAAATGGGAACAGATTTCTTGTCTAGGGTTTTTTCCTGTGTGATCTTACATTCCTCTAAAACAGTGTTCTTCAAAAGCCATCTGTAGGACTGATAATATGTCAGCCTTAAAGTTGGGTATAAGATGAAACCATCTAAAAACACAGAACAAAATCAAAAAGTCTGTTCTAGTAAGACAGATAAAAAAGGGGGAGGCGGGGAGGGGCATTAAAGGCAGGCAACTTTAAGACTTCTTTTTAATTTAATGTATTATGGGAATATGAATAAGCTACTCATGTCAATATTGAGGTTGTTGATGGTAGCTAACCAACCATAGATCCAATCTCTTAGCAGCTAGCAAGCAGTTTTCAAGGAAAAAAAAATTGAAAAGTAAAATAAAATGTAATATGATACTGAATGTAAGTAAAATTCTGTTTTTGGATCCAGCAGGGTGCATTCAGAACATGTTTTCATGATATGCTTCACAATAAAAGCCTAGAACCTGAAAAATACGACAACAAATACAAAGTCCTGCTATAAAATGATGCGAGCTGGTCACACTGAGACAACTGTAGCAAAATCCTCTGTTAGCGTAAATAAGTAGGCTTCCTTTGACTTCATTGGCCAGAAGATATTGGTCATGATTTTCAGGCTGATCATTTTTCCTGAAAAATGTCTGAAAAAAAGTTATTAAAGCAAAAACATGCCCTAAATCTGATATGTTCCTTTTTTAGCATGAAATTCTAGGAAGTAACAATGCCCAGGTCCTTAAAATTGCCTAAGGAGTATCACGGAGTCTTCCACTGGAGAGAATTTATATGAGCATTGCTCTGAACTGACATTTTTCCTTTCTGCTGTTCCACCTAACATTTTTATCTCATTATTCTTAGCAGTGGTAAGTAACTATGACAGGAAGACAGAGTGGAAAATTAAGGCTTGTTAAGACTATTATGCACCAAAAGGATCATGTCATAAATGAGATTTTAGTCTGCCCAGTTTGGGATATAATTAAGTAATCATGTTCAAGGTGGATGAGTTTGAGACAATAAGAGGCGACTAGAGGTTATTCAGCTTCAAAAGGGCAAATCTTTTATGGCAAGAAGTTACAGAGACGCAATTTCCGTGGTGGTGCTTTGTGTGAGTTACAGGGGTCTTTCTCACCATAGGAGGGGAGTGGGGTTGGTCATCCCTCAGGATGAAGCCCATGCAGAGAATGCAGTGTGTAGTGTGGGCACCAGGAGACCTTGCCAGATAGTCCTGCTTGCCCAACACCATCCAAGCGGGCTCCATGGGACCAGTGGTTGACAATAACCACTCTGAAGCAATGTGGCTGTGCCTTGCACCATGGCAGTGGTAGCCAGGAAACTCAAGTATAACAACAATAAATGTGACAGCCTGGGAAGGAATTGCCTACGCTGAAGATTTCACTAACACTTAATTCACTTTTGAGGAAAGCACTTTTTAAAGCCAATCATCAAGGCTGTGAATAACGACTGTATTCCAATACCATGGACACAACAAGGAAGTATCAACGAAACCACAACAGAAAAACAGCAAGGCTTTTTCTTGGCTTCAGGAGAATACAATGACTCTAATATTGCTGCTTGCTCATAATTTCCTATGTTATCAGCTTGGAAAGCTGGGCAGGACTCAGCTGAATCACT
>NW_010588208.1:142690-159879 GCF_000705375.1 Tinamus guttatus | reverse complement strand
ACATGTGTGTTTAGTGTCAGTAGGGATTTTACTGCAATACTTAAGGGAATAATGGATGATTTTCTGGCCTGCAAGTAGCAACAATCATTACAAGAATCATTTAAGAAAAAAGAATATTGAAGCTATCCTACCACAATACCGCAGCACAGAATTTTTCGCTGAAAAGAGCAGCTTAGAAGAACTTCAGAAACACGCTAACAAAGATAATACCTTGCTGGGTACCTTTTATTACACACGCATAAGGAGACTGAGCTGACATGGCAGGAGGGGAGAGGGCTCAGGAAAGGAGAGGAAAAGAAGAGGGATCACAAGCAGGGAGAAAAGGCATTTTTAAATATAATATTCTTCTGAATTCAAGATTTAAATGCAGAAAGTATTCTTCTAGTTCACGTTCTCTACACTCCTTCTTTTTTAATTCCTCAAACCCAAAGAGTGAGAAAAATATTTCCTCAGGATTTTGCCCTGCTATTCTTCACCTTTCTCAGGGAAATGATGTCGATTTAAAGCTGGGCTTTCTTTGAGGTTTATTTTAAAAGATGGAGGAAAAATAGTCCTTTCCCTTTTACCTTTTTTGTTCTTCCTCATTTTCTCTGCAATGGGAAATATGTACATGCATAATATGTGCTTATATATGTAGACATATACCTATAAATATATATTTATATAAATATATGCACGTTCATATATGTACAGATATAAAAAGGGTAGAATGTCCTATATATTCTCCATGCTCTGCTCTTCCCATTATATGGGTGGGATGACACACAGAAACAAGTGCTCACATCCCTGCTGTCACTGTCCCTGCTGGTTTCACCCATGTTTGCTCTCAGAGTTATTGAGGATGACGCTTTCTATTCTGGCAGTTATGGACATATATTCTCCAGACTAAAGTTACTGAAATGCAGTGTATCATTATAGGCATCAATATTGCATCAGCATTTCCTGGAGATTTTGTCAGTCCCAACTTCTCATTGTGAATTTTTAATGACAGGCCCCAGCTTAAGAAAGAATAGCACCAAAGGTGTACTTCTGTTTTTAAAGCTTGAAAACATAGGACGTCAAGCAGTCAGACCTATAAGGAGTGAGAGAATTAAGTTAGCCCAGCTGTGCTCTGCTGGGCTGAATCTGGTCCAGCTTTCTAGAAATGCTGGTTCAGCAAAAGCAGATATCAAGAAATGTAACCAGAACAGCAGGAGCAACTAGATTTCAAAGTTCCCTTTGTCACAAACCTCTTTCTTTCATTTTTTGAATTTGAAATATCTGGTAAACACATTAAATAATCTTTCTCCTTCAGCTCTTTTTACAGTGCAGGGAATGATGATTGATCTTAAAACGTATATTTGGAGTGAAGAGTTTGTGAATAAATGTTGTATTAATATGGAATCAGAACTAGTGAAGTCCCACAGAATATTCATGGCAAATTTAAGTTTTGCTTAGCAACCAGATTCTTAACTATTTTGACTAAGGATCCTTTTTTGTTGTTGTTATTGTTTTCTATTTTTGCTAACAGATACACAGGAATTTGAAATCTATGTGTTTAGAATGACCCAGATTTTTTTTTTTTGTAATGTTATGAGAAATGACTAGAGACAGTAATCTATATTTCCTGTAAAAAAAAAAAAGTCTTCTATCAGCCCCAGCTGCTAGACCCATAGCTATAGCAGAGGCAGACATATATTTTCTAAAGTAAAGCCAGAGGTTAGGTACTAAAACTAAACACTGGAATACACATGTGAATAGTATGCCAGGCAAACGGCACACCAGGGTGTCTAAGGACATCAGCTCCTTAGAAATATGAGGGGCTCTTTTACCCTCTGCCAGTTTGAATTTGGGATATCTCCATCAAATTCAGCTAAGTCAGAGCAGTGTAAAACTGACATGATAATACAATGCGATCCCATGTGTCTGCGTAACATCTGCCATCTTCATCAATTCCAAGATTGGACCTGGGCCACACATATAATAAACAGACTTCTATTGCTTTCTCAGGAAGAGACAGCTGCCAAATAGTCATACTTGCAAAATGTCTAGGAGCTCAACATTGAGCTAAATGTTAATGCACCCCGATCCTCCAAGGTGTGCGATCATGAGGGCATTCTCAGGGCATACGCCCTGCAGAAGGGCTGTGCTGCCTACAAACACAATTCTGGACTTTTGCAATCAGGAAGATTTCACTTTTTGACCCAAGAGCTCCATGTTTAGACCCACTTCCCTAGAAATTAGGAGACAATTAGGAGTGTCAAGCTAAGTCTCACCCCTGCTCTCAGGTGACCAACCACTGGGTGATAAGTTAGGGCAGGACAGACAGCAAGGCACCTCTTGGTGCTTTTAAGAAGTGACTGGTTGAGGGTGCAAACTTTAGAAGTCTGATTTGTTTTCTTGGCATGAAAGACCAAACTCCAAAAATCCAAGATACAGGGAACATATATTTTACATAAGCCAAGATTTGTACTTCACTCTCAAATTAGTCACCTAGAACTCCAGCATCCAGCTTTTAGATGTTCTGGTCCTTCATCTTTCTCATCCTTAACTGATTTTTCTTGAAAATCTCATTTCTGGGTAGTCAGTGCTGGATAGGACTGCCTGTGGAAATAATCCATGTCTGTTAGGATGCATATATACATAGATGCAACATATATATGTGTGTTGATGCTGCATTTTAAGTACAATGCTGTCATAAAATTTTTTTATGTAAGATGAAGAGTTAAAATAAAAAGAAAGATTAATATTCATTTAAAGAAAAAAGCAATTATTTTCCTGCTAGAGAATTCAGGCTATTAAATGTATTAAATGAGTTGCCACAGGATACTGTAGTGGTTTCACAATATTTTATTTTCGCTGATGGGTCAAATGAGTCAGCTGACTGTAGACAGGACTTCAGACAATGAATGATTAGTGCATGGGTGAGTGAAAATGTGTGTTACATTCCTCTCTGTCTACACATGTTATTTTTGCTTCACCTGTTGACAGATTCATTCGATAATAGTGATTCAGCTTTTGCTGAGTTATTCCTGCCATTGAAAATTTCACCTTTAGGAAATTATATTTTCTCCACCCAGATGTTGGCATGTAAGATTTAGTTGATTTTAAAGAATAATGTTTAAGCAGGAAGAGTAAAATAACTTGCTTTGTAAGTGTCTTAAAAATACACTTTTTTTTTCTTTGACAATAGTGTGAAAACATGAAGTAAAGATGGTCAGTAAAATCTACTCAGATTAGATTAGGAATGTTCCACTACTGATCTTTCTTCTTTTTAGGGAGGTCTGTTCATTCTCCGTTTTTATCCCAAGATGCCAATATTAAGAAAGGCAGTGATATTGCCAAATAATCTGAGTTGCATCTTCAGCTTGCTTGTCAGTGTACCTCCAAATATGACAGTTGAGCTACCAGTTGAGAATCTAGTTCTCGTTAAAAAGAAAAAATCCGATTACTTTATTAATTTTATATGTTAATGTACTTCACAGACTTAACTCGCACAATATTTACAAGGTTGTTGCCCCTGATTTATGATTTAGCTCATAGTATTTTCCTACAATGTTGTCTGATACTGAAATGTCTCACCTAGACTGGAGTTCTATTTTCAGCTACGGTGAACCTAGGGTAGCTCAATGGATACATCAATTTATACTACATTTGAATCTCAGTCTGTGATCTTTTTAAAGTTAGCATTAAGGTGAAATAGACTGAAGAAGGAAAAATGATAAAGTCTAAAGAGGATTGAAACATTTTTCAGATGGCCTTCTGCCTAGTGAAATCAGACCTCTATATATAATTTATGGGCAGAACAAGACACCTAAAAATGGGGTTAAAGAAGCCAGTGCTTTGTGTAAAGTATTAAACAGTAGGAAATCACAAAGAAGTGCTCAGACTTCTGCTCTACCATCAAAGGTTGTTCAACGAATACAGAGTTGGAGAAAAATACCTTCCTCCATTTCAGATCTGCAACTACAAATGACTCTTGGAATTAGTTTCATCTGTCAACTTCAGCTTTGCTTGTAAACAGCAGAAGTGATATTCTCTCAGTCTGTGTGATATTCACATTCATATACGCTTTAAACTCACATTGAATCAAAAAATTGCACCAACATTCTGCACAGTTCAGAAAAGCCTTCACTCTGCTTGGCTTATTCTGAAGTGATGCTGTAGTTCTGTGTCCAGCTGGAGCTGTTCTGTTTTATGTAAATTAAGAAAATAATAATTGAAACAGAGCCTGGAATTTTATCTCACTAGGCTGCAGAGCTATCTTCTCTATGCTTGTTCAACCCCTTAAATCTTTGTTTCTGAAATCAAGCAAAGATAAGGTTTGATATAGGTCTCTGCTGTCTTAAGAGAATTCTCTAACCACTGGGCTCCCCAAAATAAGGAAAGATAGTTATGAAAGAATTGAGTTTTGTCTTAGGATCTAAACTCAGCTTGTTAACTAGATCAAAAACTCAGTGGAATTCAGTGGCTTGGTCCATGCAGGACATCAGATTATAAACTTCTGTTTAATAGTCACAGATCAATGAAATTTTATGGATCACACTGAGGTAGGCTAATCCAGCAGAAGTTGAAGGTAATTCCTCCAATATCTCCAATAATTTTGCACTGCCCATGCCCATGCTTATGCTCATTACTTTCAGATGATGTATATTGCTGGTCTCTCCACTGTGACTGTATAAGAATGCAAAATCTACTTACTGAAGTAAAGCTTCAATAGAGCTAGCTATGTATCCAGCATCCTTTTTTTTTTTTTTTTTGGCTTTTCTGAAGATTTAGTGCTGGCTTTTTAAACTTGATTTTTTTTTCCTAAATCAGTTTACTTCTTTAATAAACTCCTCCTTGACTTCATTGCTTAAAGAGGGGAAAGAAATATATATCCAGTGTCACATGTTGCACATACATTCACAAGAACAAATGCTCAAGATTCCTCTCCTCTCTCCCTCTAGTCTAAAGGACTCGCTGAGAAAGACAGTGCACTTTTTTTTTCATGTGGCTTATGGTGCCTTTAAGATCTAACATATTACATGGGTAGACACCAGCATTTTAGAAGATTCTTTTTTTACACATCCAAATTCATAGTTCTGCATCAAAGATTTTAGCCCAAAGAGTAGTTAATAAAGTTGGATGACCTCTTGCTCTAGGATTTTTTAAGTCTCTTTCAGACTAAAATTAGATTTTCTCCTTTAGGAAGAGAATCAGGCCAGCGTGTAACCCTTGAACTGTCAATCGTCTGGAAGTAAAGCAGGGAACTGATTTCTCTCAAAATAGCAGAACAAAATGCTCCAAAATAATAATAATGTAGTTATACATATTTATAAGCTTATCATTATTAATCTTTAGCATGATTGTTCTCTTCCTACCAGGTACTCAATGATAATTTTGGCCCATGGATATATACTTTGATTTAGTTCCATAAAGCACTCTAATTTCAAGTAAATCACGCTTTAAGTGAATTAACCACTAATTAACTGACAGGTCTCAAACAATACTCATCTATGAGAAATCAGAATTGAATGTCTTAGTCATGTTTGACAGGCGTCTGTGTTATGTCCAGAGCTGTTTGACATTTTAATTGATAGTCTGGGAGAAAACAGAAAACTGTTTCTATTTGAAAAATACATGAATGGTACAAAATTTATAGTGATAAATAAGAACAAGATGATAGAGCAGTTCCCATTCACAGATACACACTCTAATGCACCATCAGCATCTTGTTTATAGGAATAAAGATGGCAGATCATATATTTACAATAAAGGACTATACTGAGGAATTCAGTGTCTCTGAAAAAGATATAAGTATATATAATCTGCAAGCTTTGGAGTAATGCAGGAAAGAAAAGAAAGAATGAAAGAAAAAGAGAAGGAAGGAAGGAAGGAAGGAAGGAAGGAAGGAAGGAAGGAAGGAAGGAAGGAAGGAAGGAAGGAAGGAAGGAAGGAAGGAAGGAAAAGAAAGAATAGTAGGGTTATACAATCCTTGGCTGATAAAGGTGATAACGGGATGAGTGGGAGGAGGGACACCATTTTTCCTTGATGTGTAATAAAACTGATCCTGTACAGTTCTGGCAGCCATATGTTGAAAGAGCAATAGAAAACTTGGAGAGGCTGCAGGCTGCCCTAAAAAATACAAAGAAGACAGTCTGTTTAGCGTAACAAAAAGCAGGCTGAAAGATAACTTGATTACAGCACGTAAATAACCCCTCTTCATTCCTCTCACACCTCCTAGGTGCACAAGACAGAAGTCAAAAATTGCTACTTGTTATCCAGAGCTTTTCCTCAAGCTTTTTATGTTCATATGGTTAAAAGGCAGTTGAATGTATTTCTGTAATTCAGAGTATGCCTCTAAGTCATACCATCACAGAGAATGGGCAAATGCCGTGAAAATGAAAGGGCTTTTTAGTTTAGAGGTGAGAGAAATGAAAGAGACTAATAGTTGGAGGAGGGAACTAGATGAATTCAAATGAGAAATAAGACAGGCACTTTTAAGATAAAAAAAAAATGGTGATTAGCTGTTGTTGGAACAGTTTGACAAGGAAAGCTAAGGAATCTTTTTCTTTTGATGCCTGCAAATCAAGATCTTCCGGAAGAGCTGATCTGGACAAATAAATGCTTGAGAATAATACTGGAATAAATAGGTGGAACTTAGGGGCTATAATACTATGCTTCAAAAAGTTGAATATAAAGAAAAAGTAGACAATGTGACTGCTTAGACGCTGGGACTTTTTCCCCAAAAGTCAGGGAATCTCTACCCATGGAGACTTTCAAAACTCATCTGGACAATGCCCTTAATGCTCTGCTTCAGCTTTGCATTCAGCCCTACTTCCAAGAGGAGGTTGAAGCAGATGACTTCCAGAGGCCCACTCCAATCTAAAGTTTTTCATAATCCTACAGTTTTCCTGATTTGCCAGAGGCTGATGATATTTGATGAAATTCACATTTGTAAAGAATTCCAGATTTTTTAGATGATCTGTAACTTCTAATAATGTCCCATTTCCTCCATACAAGGGTAGGCAGTACAGTCTTTTGCTAGATGTGTTTAAAGATAGAATTACGGTTTGTAAAGTCTTGTCACAGTTATGTTAACAGACCAATTTTTGTGATTTATTGCATTCTTAAATGTGTTGTCTGTAAATACATTCTGCTGATCCATTCTGAAAATGCTGGAGAGTGCCCAAATGAAATAATTGATAATCCAATCTAGATGTGTGCTCTGCTTCTTTTTGCAAAGGTAGATTCTTCCCATGTGTCTTGGTGCCTCCCTTTGCAGGCGCTTGTTTGGCAGCTTGGCAGTCCAAGCTGCACCATGTGTGGAAAGGATGTCTTCAATCAGGACAACAGGCTCATCAGGCCTCATAGCAAACCTCACAGGAGGTGGGTTTGGTGGTTCTCAAATGGCTGATTGTCACCATATGGACACAGGATGCAGAAGAAGGGAGCACCAGCGGGTCCTCCTTACAGCTGGCGTTCCTGAATGCATCGAGTGGGACAGTCCTGGCAACGTTCCTCTCCTCGTAACTACATCTGGCCTGGAAAGTCCTGCTCTTTACGCCCAGCTCAATCGTGGTGTTCCTTGCGCCCTTGCTCCCTCATGCATTGCCAAAGGAAAGCAAAAGATTGACTTTTTTACTTAAAATGGCACTGCATTCTGTAATCTTTATGTATGCAATCATCGCATTGCTTCTATTTTCCAAAACAGCATTCTGAAGGAGAATCAAATAGTTTATCACTAAGCCTTGTGATAGTTTAGCACTATCACAGAGTGAGAGTGACCTTGTCCATCTAAAGACAGAGAAGCTATCTGGGCAGTGAGGTTCATTGTTTTAGTTCTTATGTCCATAAGGTTTTTAATCTGGTATAAAGTGACATAATTGTATTGATTTCAGTGCTGATTTACACTAGCTGAGAATATAACCATTTATTTTTAACTTCACTGAATTCACTACCTGCTCTAGTATTGCTGATGCAAAGAAAATTAAAATACTCCAGATCAATCTAGTCTCCCAAAGAAACAATGAAACATTTATGACTGCAGCAAGCATGGTGGGCAGAAGCTCTTTTATTCTATCCTTTTCTTAAGAGTGAAGTGGACTTACTGAAACGTGTTCTGAATTTTGTCAATTGTGATATATTTAATGCTAGTGGCATACTATATTCAACAAGTGCATTAGGAAAGTGCTTAGCACTTTGTAATTACACTCATATTTCATTTTAAGATAATTTTATGCTACTCTTTCAAAAGGTATGAAAATCAGAGTAGTAGTCCTGAAACAATAGGATGTGATATTAAAAAATGAAATCTAAAATGATTTTCTATTTCTCTAACAGAACATAGCTAAAACACAGTATAACTTATATTCAAAAACATATGTATTCCAAGAGGTATTATTGATTTAATCATTATTAATTTAATGAAATGCCATTCTTCTTTTCCCTCCCACAAAAAAAGGTAAAGTCAGGTTCATAGTACTTTCAAGGAAAAAATGCATATTATGCTAACACTTCTGCTACATGAATTTTGAAGTAACTAACTAAACCATTACTATGACACATGGCTTTTGTACCTGTGAGGAACTCGGCAGTGACAGTGTGGACATGCAGTGACTCTTTTAAAATAAAAAACACAACTTTCCCATGAATATGTGTTTTTCCTTATGAGTTTCACTTTCTGCAGGGCCTAATGAATGATCAGACAATGCAGGTACATCTGCACTGAATTTAGTAGGTAAAGGAGCTGAAAATCAGGACTTTGACAAGAAAGTAACAACAGGTCCAGGTCTTAATAGGACAGCAGTCCTGAATGCAGAGGAACTGGGGCAATTAATGCAAGGACTAGTCAGGGAAAAGCATGGGAGTTTCACCAGGGAGGAACTGTTTTACTTGTTTTGACTCAGGAAGATAAAGGGAGAAATAGAAAGAAAGCTAGGACCTACTCTCTGTGTGAGCCTTGGGCCAATAACATAGAATGTGTGTAGGAGTCACTGCCTTGCCCGTGGTTGCCGTCCAGCCTTGCTGCCTTGCGCCAGGGTGTGCACCAACAGCCTTCACATAGCTCTGATTTGGCTGCAAAATTTAATTCTGCAGTGCTGCAAAATATACACAAAGGCTTTTGCCACTCAAGCATTTTAGACCATGTGTAAGGAGACATTACAACTAGGCTACAAGTTCTTTGCAATTTGAAAGATGCAATAGCTTTTTGAATAATCTAGTCTTAGAAGTATGGGGAAAATACAAATTCAACATCATGAGTGTACTCCAGGGCTATGTATATCTCATCCTACAGTACAGAAAACCTAAAGACCTAAATAGTAAATGCTGTTTCACATACCCTACTCCTCACAAACCCTACTCCTGTCCTAACTGCACTAGAGGACGGCTATAAACCCCACGTTATGTGTCAGCTTCTCTTCCCTTTTCAAACAGCCTTTATCCTGGAGGCCATCAGAGAGCTCCCGTAGAGGTATAGCTGTACTTGGGATCCTGCCATTAAACATCATCTCAATGATCAGTGACTATTTGTCATGTGAGATATCTCTGAATTAGCCCTGTGCATACTGCTGTGTCTATATTGTATCACTAAGATATATTTAAGTCCTAGAAATGAAGATAAATAGCTGAGGCCAAGCAATATGGAGGCAAACTTATACTGCTACTGATGCAGTGGGAGCTGCAGGGATCTTTACGTGGCGCGCTGTTCAATAGAAGAGAGCTACCCTTGTTGGAAACAATCACTACAGAAAACAGCGGATAATGACAAGACATGGGCATTGAGATGGGGCATGAAAGGAGAATAATGCAATCCAGCAGGCTTCACAGCTGGTTTAGTAAATTACTTTTAAAGGTAGCAATTTGAGAATTTAAGCATACAAGCTGATTTGGCATTTGTTGTATATGTACAAGGTGGACAGCTCTGGTCTGGTGTTTTGCTATTTGGATGAATACGATGAACAGCTGAAGAACTGTCTTAAATAAATATTTAATTGCAATTAAGCTGAATACTGCAAACCTTGATGCCTATTGAAGCATATTCAGTATAGTTCTGCATAGTTCAGACAGTTTACCTAAACCGAGATTACAGTCCTTAGATTTTAATGGGTTCTAATAAAGTTAGTCTCTTGTTTAATATATTACCATAAATGGAATGTACCTTTTTAATAAAAGTTCTCAGTAGATCAGCTCCACGACTCATTTTCACATTCTCCTCAACATAGCCAAGTTACTTTAAGCATAGTAGATCTTCTGGCCTGGGAAAATTCACAGGCGACTATGTCATGCTGTTTGGCATCAACAGTAACTAGACAGTTCCTTAATTTATAATAATTATTCCTGCCCGCAAGTAGTGGCATTTTCCACAGCCTACACCAATAAGTGGGAAACGAGTTTTGAAAATTGGCGCTAGTTCTCCAGTTACATTCTTGGCTAAGGCTGGGCCTCCAGCATCTCACAAGGTCATTTAAGGGAAGGAAATACCTCATATTTCCCAACACATCGGTTCAGGCATGACCTGATTCTGCAATCTTACTCACATTGGGCAATTCCCTTGTATGTCATAGGATTACTTGCAAGCTCAAGCTACTTTATTTAAAGGATGCTGACCTTGTATCTAAATTATCTTCTCCCTAATATCCTTCACTGGAGTGGAGGAAACAATCTTTCACATAGAATTAGAAGAGGAAAATGACTTGGAACAGCATATGCAAATAGCCTCTAACCACTTGTTTAAGAAATAAGATCCCCATAAAATTTATATCCAGAATGTATCACTACCATTAAATAATCTCTAGCAAAAATATTTACTGCAGCAGAAGTTAAATATGGGGTTAATAACCAGTAGAAATGTTCTTTGCTGAATGCCAAATCAGACAAAAATAAAGCACTCACTGTGCATTAAACAACAGTATCTAATGGTGGTAACCGAAGGGTCAGATAGCATTATTGCTTCAAGCTCTTATTCTGTGGATGCATTTTTGGCCTTGAATCCCCTTTTACAGTATAAATTACCAGCTTAAAGAGTACTTTTAAAAGCAGGCCTTTGAACAGGAGTGGGAAGAACATTTAAGCTGTTCTGAGGTCCCCATAGACATAGTCGTAGTAGAAGCTGCCAGGGGAATTTACTAATAGCCCCTAGAAATGCACTGTGATTGCCATTCTCTCTTCTTCAGTTTTAAATTTCTCCTTCTCAGGTCATAAATGCATAGGTCACGTCCACCTTGGCCACAGAGATCAAGTGTGTTTTCTGCAGCATTAACTTGGAGGTGGATTTTACCTTTTCAGCATTTTTTTTTTTGTAGCCTGTAACAAAGCCTTGCTTTCATTTTGTGAATTCTTTTAATAGAAATCTTTTCTAGGAATCCTTGGAGAGGGTTATTGTGTGTTACTGCTACTCCTTGGATCAAATTTTCTCTTGTTGTAGTGATTTAAATGGAATTGTGCCAACTTAGAGCAATAGAGAATATATGCCCTTGAGTTTTACGTCATGATATTTTATTGCTGATGTTGATTCCTAGGTTTACCACATACCTGCAGAAACTTGGGCAGAAAATCAAGAACTTCATATGATATTAGTTCTGTTTACAGCACAGAAAGCTTCCCTGATTTCATATCTCTTCAGGTTTATATTGCCTATGAAGTGAGCATCATGGGGGTACTTCATATAACACACATGAAAGAGAAAGGCTTGCCTTAAGATTTTCTTTCAGGAAAATAAGGGTTGGCTCTCTCTAGAACATTTGATTAATTTTTATCCAGACCCTTGGCAGCAGAGTTAGAATATTCTCCCGAATCTTCTTTTTTCTTTTTTTTTTCCCTGTAGATTGCTATAGAGCAGATATTATTTCTACACTGACTCTGTTAAAATATTTATTATTTATACTAACACTTTTTACAATAAAGACTATACAAACAGGAAACAATTTTGATTAGTCTCACTGAAAATATTTTAGATTCAGCAGCAGATACAGTTGTGTCGACATATGAATGAAATAAATTAAATAAATTAAATTACTAAATCATCTATTAAAGTACAAGAAAAATCATGTTGTTCCTTGTTAAAGAAACAAGAGCAGTTAACCTTGTAATGAATTAACGAACTATGTGAGAAAGGTTTGTAAACTAGATAATAAGGAAGTTGTAGCACCAAGTGTCCTTGAAAGACATGAGCGAAACTAGTATATGTTTGCAGGAAGTTAACAGCATTGTATGTATAATGATACTGTAGAATACATATGATATAATGGTAATGTTACCTAGTAAGAAAGAAAATCTGTTAAATATTATGTAAAGTGAACATACAGACAAAATCTATTATTTGCAAATATGTATGTGTGTGAGATAGATAGTTTGTGGATAAGAAAACCAACATGTCTGAGGATTTAGAGGAGGAAGATCTGTGGCCCTGAAAAGAAATGTTTGATAGTTCTCTTTCCTTTGCTTCTACTAAGCCACAGCAATTTCGTGTAAATGAGCTGTTAAAATTTGCTTCTTAGAATATTTCGGTATATGCTTAAATTGTTACAGGGATTGTTATATTTACAGCTTGTTGCTTTTATCATAAAAACTACAGTATGGCCTGTGTGAATTTTAATACAACTATTTAGAATAATGAACTTAACTAAAGATCTAACATTCCTGTATCCTATCTTTATTTTATGTTTATGTAAGCAGTTATTATCTACTTCAAGCTAGTTTAATATCATCCTGAAATCCTTTACTGCATTTCACACATTTCAATTCAGAGGACTTTCGATTATCCACTTACCAAAACAGGGGATAATCTTTTTATTCTGCTATCCCACTCAGGTACCTTTGTTATACCCTCTCAGTGAACTCTCTGAATGGGGAGGAGTCTGCAGCCCTCAGTCTTTTTTATCTTGTGCTTTTGAGCAAATTAACACTAACTCTTTGATTACTAGCAGTCTCAAGATCATCAGTGAAGTAAAGGAGGTTTTTTGCTTTTTTTTTTTTTCATATTACTTATGGGTTTGTGTTCCCATGTTCCCATTGCTGCATAATCCATTTGAAAAGCCAAACCAGTAAAAGCTGATTTTTAGCAGAACTCTCCTACGAGGGATTGGTATGGCACAGGAAACTTCAGCATTCTGCATTACACATAGGTAACTTCTGAGTATGGGGACCCTTTAAGACATTTACACTGGAGTTTCTGGGAATTTCTGTCAATGGATGCTACAGTTCTATGCATAATTTTCCATTAATGGTTTGGATGAAGTGGTGAGGAAATTGGTCATTTGTCCTATTCGGACCTAAGAAGCCCACAGCTTTTTCATTTCTAAATATCTAAATATTAGGGTTTTGAGATGAGCTGCATTGTAACACAGAAGAAAGTTGCATCAGATGTGGAATTTCTAGCTTGGCAATTGCTTTTTCCATCTTCTCCTTCTTTATTATTATTGTTGTTGTTGTTATTGTTGTTGTTGTTATTATTGCTATAGTCTCCTGAATTTGAGTTTTTTGAGGGCAGATCTGCAATCACAAAGCCGAGATCTATTTTACTCCTTGATCTTCTTCTGGGCTCAGTTTGGATTTTTGCACTTTTCTTGAGGTGCATGGGTGCCGGATGCTGGCATCCAGGATGACGTTAGTGACTGCTTTATGGTGATTGATTCGATGATTCACGGGATTTCAGCTGTTACAGTGGGCACTTGAAAGGAAGGATGTCATTGCTCATCTCTCCCTTTGTTCACCACCTTGGAGCACTTTGCTTGAAGGAAGCAAAGCAGACATGCATTTTTCTGAAATATTTCTATTGCTTCTTTGGGAGAGATCAGGTCGACCCTTATTATCTTCCTTTCCTAAGTGTTTTACAAGGAAGTGCTCAGTGTTTACGAAGAATCTGAAGCTACTTTTGGAAAAGGAGTTCCAGTAAGATCTGGTTATAAGGATAACTGGCCCAGAGAACAGAGCCCTATTTCTTGCTGTTTGAGGCTATTAATTATTTTACAGTGAGGAATGTGCTATAGAAACCTGTGAGCTATATAACTGGACAGGTACTTATTCTTATGCAAAATTAGTATAAGCAGGGCACAAAAGTGCTGCAGAAATATGCAGAAATATTATATAGATAGATAAACAAATAGATATAGATATAAAACATTTCTATCAAAACATTTTTCTTCTACTCCAGTTTTCTGGGGAGAAATTGAGGCACAGAAAAAGATCACTCAGCTTGTTTCAGATTATCCAGCAAATCTGTTTTAGAGGTGGGGAATTAACCCAGATTTCTGAAGTCTTCATTCAGGATCTCCCTTAGCTCAAGTGTAAATGAACACACAGGACACTATGTTGTTGAGAAAAAGACTCAAATGTATAGAAAAAAAAAAGGAAAACTAGATTAAAACACATAAACTTTGTCTTTCTTTCTTTTCCTTCCTTCCTTCCTTCCTTCCTTCCTTCCTTCCTTCCTTCCTTCCTTCCTTCCTTCCTTCCTTCCTTCCTTCCTTCCTTCTTTCAGTTGTCTCTCTCTCTCTCTATTTTTTTTTCACCGCATGTGATGCACATATGAGTTCTGCCTTGTATTTCTGCAGAACAGCTTACACCCTGTTATTACTTTGGTGATAAGGTTCATCTGGCCTGACATATGACTCTCCTCTGCCTTGTCTTTAGTATCATATTCCTTTTGCAAGTTAATGTTCATTGCAGGAGGGATTGGGAACAAAGCAAAGGAACTGTGTTTAAACTGTGGCAATCCAAGGAGCAGAGCAGTTTCCACATTCTTTATGTTTAGGGTTAGATTCATCTCCCTTAAGTTCTAAGCATTTAGAAATTGAACATCAGAGGTTCAGATAATTTATTGAAGATTTTTTTTTATACTTGATGGATGTCTGTAGGGAGTATTTATTTGCCCTGCCTTGGATACCTACTTTCATCCACAGTCTATGAAAGGAACATGCAGTTATCCACCATGATCCAGGCACAGGCTTCCAGCACTGTTTAGTAGTGGGAAAGGAGGTGAGAGGACGCTTGCTGCTTAGCTTTCCAGGCCGTGCATGGTCAGTAAAATGCTCTCTTCATCCTTCATGCAGTCGTTCACTCCTACCCCACTATTCAAAGGGGAAGCATGACTGGAATTGCCAGCTCAAAAATATCATGCACAAAGATCTCCTGCTTCTTTGTGTCTATGCTGGTTGCCTGTGACACCTCACTCGTCGCCCTTGTAGCTCATTGCTGTTTTTTTTTCTTGCAGTCATGCTAACTGAATTTACATGCTGCAGTGTTTCCAGGACCACTGCTGTCCTTCACTTGCCCCAGTGACACTACTCAAAGCAGGAGGAAATGGAAATGTTACAGCTGTCATAGCTGCCCTTGCTGCCTTGTCTTTGGAAAGGGAACCGTATTAGGCATTAATTATTCTTATTTCCTCTCCTTATTTTATCCTTCCCTCTCTCTCCCTCTGACCTTTTTAAATGTTAGGGGACTCTGATTTCAGTGCATACTTCACCTCCACTTGTCCCTACGTGAAAAGCAGGTAGGGAAATACTTTGTGCAGCAAGGAAATGAAAATATACTGGAACAAATTCTGCTCCTTCCCTGCTGTGCTGCTTGGGGAGGACAAGGGTCCTGGGAAGAGTCTGGTCAGGAGCTATAATGCCCTTACAATGCAGTGTTAATTAGTATAGCCATTATGCTCCTCTGCTGAAGTGCTGCACTCCTTGGAATTCATGGCATAGAATAATTGTTATTTATTTCAAATGTATTCCTGGAGGTCAGGATTATATCCTACTAAGTATTCAAAAACAGGTACAAATGGGAAAAGAATTATACTGGAGCTCAGAGTTATTTCTTTCTAACTCTAAGTCATCATTTTGTTAGTTTCTAGAACTTGTAGAACAGACCCTAAAGCTAGCTATGTGGAAGTGTTAAGACCTGATATTAGATACAGATTGGAAACATCTGACTGGCACAGCACACACAGCGCATGTTTCTCAGAGCGCAGCAGCTCCTTAAATGCAGCTGGATGTCTTCCTCATGTCCCGTTGGCAGGAACATCAACCAGCCACCTGAATTGCAACCTGTTGCACAGAGGGGTACATATAAGCAGGCTGAGATTAAATGCAAGTAGAGAGTAAGAAGGTTTCCTAACCACAAAACTGGCCTTCCGAGCCATTCGAGCAAAAGCTGAGCAAAAATAGCAATAATATAGAGTTTGAACAGCTTAGGAGAGACATTTGTAATATTTCAAAGCTGCAAACAGGGTGCATTTGATGACCTGTAGGGAGATCCCTTTTGGTTTTAAGATCAAGTGAATGATAAAGGCTTTGCATAAATTTACAGGGAGTTTTTTATAGTGAAGGGAGAAAGTAGTGTGAAACTGCACACTGTGGAATGTCGTCAGTGATCCATTAACACTGACACTGACTATGGAAGAGGAAAGTGGGTAGTTATCCCAAGAATGCATAGGGGAAGACTGGTGGGGAAGAGAGTCTGATCCTTTCAACTTTCTATTTGATCAATAAACTGTGTTTTCCCCTGAGTGGTTTGGGGGTACAACTGACACGGTGGAGAGCAAGAGCAATGTAGCTGCTTGCTGCTTATTTCCCCAGATTCTTCTCTGAAGCCTGGCTTTCTATTTCTGCTAGAGAAAAATCAAAACTAGGTAGACAAGGGCAAGGTAAACAGTAATGTACAGTGAGAGAGGTTCTGACTTGATCATAATGATTGGCTCTGAATTCCAAGAAAATGATTTGAGTCTCTTTGGACAGTTCAGTGAAGGTATCTGCTCATTTCATATTGGAAACACAAAAATACAGTGTTAGGCTGACTGAAGAAGCAGAAAGTAGGTAATAAGAGAAATATGTCTTTATATAGTGATATAATCATTTTGAGTAATATTCAGATTTGGCTTGTCTTTTTCTAAAAAACAATTGATGCAAAGAGAATTCACAACAAAAGACAAACAAACATTACCAAATGCATGAGGAGTGAGGGAAACGGATACTTTGTGCTCTTGTGGCATTCAGGAAAAGCCCAATGCAGAATTCTTCAAGTAATTGAAAAAAGCAACAGATAGGGATTGCCTGCCCCCCCCGCCCCCCGCCCCCCCGCGGAGATATATTTCCTCAGTTCCTCAGGCTGTCCAAAAGAGTAATGAAAGCTGGTCACTAAAGCACTGCCTGGGCACTTCTTAATAGTTGATGAAATTGTGCTAAATATATCGCACACCCCTCGCACAGATCTGAGGTGTGTGGAGCAAGCGGTTC
>NW_010588208.1:115828-136057 GCF_000705375.1 Tinamus guttatus | reverse complement strand
TTCAGCAGATGTGCTCACGTATCAGCTACTCCATTTCACAGTTCAGCATCTTAGTTTCAACCTCACTGGAAGCAGGTATGTTCTAAGATATGGAAATGTGAACTGGAGTTCTTGAAACACATTAGTGCCCATGAGACTTACTACTGAGGGTAAGTAGACTTAGTATAGACTTCTATGGCAGGAGTGAGAGACACAAAAATAGCTGAAACTTCAGAAGAAGAGGATGTTTGTCAGCCCGGGACATCTGGGCATATGGTTCCCAGACTGGAGCTGGCTCTCTTCCAGCCATCTCGGACTGCAGAAAAAGAACTCGTATCTGTTGGCCTCTATTGACTTGGGTATATCTAGGATGGTATATCTGGGATGATCTTGCATCATCCCAGGTGATGCAAGAAGCTGGTGGCAGAAACCCAACTCTGTTTGTCTCAGTTTTGACAACCTGAGCTCCTCGAAGAGAGATCACATTTAAAGCATGGATTTACAAGAGAAGAGTGTGTCTGTGTACCTCCTTTCTCTACCACCATGCATACCACCAAGTCGAGTGCTGTAGATATCCAAACCCTAACAGAATGCATAAGGTATCCAAACAGTAATGAAGACCACTACACTACAGTTGTACCCAAATCTGTACCAGCCTCAGCCTTCGTATCCTTAAATATTTTTCTCTGAATGTTGAGTTCTGAATGGGGAGATGAGCAAGAGTCTCAGTGGAGAGTTCACCCTGGGAACCCCGAGCACTCCTTTTCTCTAGAAATTATTTCTTCATTTTCAGGTCTTATGGCAATATTGAGCTCTCTGGGCAAGTTTTGAAAAACCTTGTGGGTTTGTTTTGTGGTAGAGAATGAAAGAGAGAAAGGGACTTTCTTCATAGTATCTGAAGCTGAAATAGTGTGGTTTTGAGTTAACTCTGTTTTATAAATATAAATTGCTACAGCTTTGATAACAAGTGCCAACACTAAATATTTTTTAATTCTCATTTGGATCAAATATATATTTTCTCTCCTTTCTTTAGAATCCCCTAAAGGCTCACTTCCCTTCACACTCAGCTCCCCACTATACCTGCCTGCTTCCAAATAATTCACAAGCTCAGTTTTGGCTCACATGTGTTTCTCACAGTGGAGTCCAGAATGACTCCCACTTGGCTGACCCAAATAATAAACAAATTCTCCTGCAAATAAATTTTCCTTCCAAATCTCAAATCTTTCTATTTGATCTAAAATTTGGACAATTTTGTTGTTGTTGTTGTTTACTTTGTTTTGTTTTCCTCTGTTTTCATTAGCCCTTCATACTTCAGTATTTAGAGATTGCTCCAAACTGCAGTTATTTGAATCTAGAGCGATTTTCCTCAGATCTCATAATATATTTTGTCCTGAAATTATGGCCAATCTATCATGGAAGGCATTTTTTTGGAGAGCACCATTTTTTGAATCCTCTAGGACTATTGACATTCATGTTCATTCCTCACTTGTACCGCTGGCTCCCTCCTTGATCTTGGGGAATTCATATGGTATTTCTGTGACTTACCATGCTTTTATCTATGTGGAGTATAAAGCAGTAGGAAAAGAACCATCCTTTTCTACATGTGTGTAGCATATGTGTCTGAATAACCTGCCCTCTGTTATACCCAGAGTCATTCAGATAACAAGGACATAAGAAGAATATGTAAATTTTCACTACTTTCTTTTTTAACCACTTTCATGCCTCAGCTCCTATTTCCTCCATTGCTTGCCACAACACTATCCTTCAATTTCTTCCTGCAAGACAATAATGTGCCTGAGTCTGTAATGCATTATCTTCTCATAAAGGGTTATGTAATATTTTATATGCAGGATGCCGTATGAAAATAAATTTCATTACTGTACTGTATTAGGAAACTTTATCATAGACAGAAGGCATATTGCATCCTGTTTTTCTTGGAGGCTGAAGCAATGAAACAGCATTACGGATGGATCTACACTTCAGACACTTGAGTGGGGCTGGAATATTTGCCATTTAGGTTACTAAATTCCATCATTGCTTAATACTCCAATTAATTCACTAACAGTCTATGTACAGAGCTTTTTGTCTGAGATTTTTTTTTCTCCAACTCCTCAGTTAAGCTGCCAAGAGGTGCTGAATGAAACACAAGGCAGCATAGTTTTACTGCAGTGTTAAACTATATAAGTTCAGTCACCATATGTAGTAGTTTATACACTGTACATGTCTTCTCACATTTTTGTTTTTCTTCCAAATAGACCAAATACATTAATTGTATGCAGGTGATAGCCCCATACGCTCCTAGTAAGATATCACCAGGCTCAGTTTCTTCTGAGACAGGGTAGCTGCCCTTGTTCCAGCCAGCTCAATATCTCTAATATAAACTAACCAAACGCTTCAGCAACATGACTCTATGCAGATACAGTGTGAGATGCAGGTCAGCACAGACAAACAACTAAAGCACTTCCCGAATTTGAT
Source organism: Tinamus guttatus (assembly GCF_000705375.1). The sequence goes on along the minus strand of NW_010588208.1, from coordinate 133,603 downwards.
CATATGAAATACTGGGCCATTAAAAAGCCTGAAATCTATGATAATCAATGTCATTTAACAGATCCAACAGCCAGGACAAAGACTAAGAGCTGTGCATCTCCCTGCCCTTGCGGCCATACAGACACAGCATCAACATTCTGCGAATGTTTCTCTTTCGTACACGACAAATGGCCATTCATAAATGAATCTTAGCGGGCTGTGCTGGCTTTATTGAAGACTCAGATCACCTATAACTGTATCAACCTCTCGCTATAATTCAACTGACTCATAAATACTGCCCTTTTCCCCAGTGTTTGTTTCAGAGAATGCTAAAACGACTGAGCAGTCTCCAGGAGAAATGTCTGCTATTTAGGACATAGCTGCAATTCTGATTGGGCAAAACTGGACCAGAAATTTAGCTGTTGCAAATGGAAAAGCCCAGCCTGAGTCAATGAAGCTTCTTTTGCACTGGGTAAGTGTAAATAACTGCCTCTACTTTTTTTTTTTTTTTTTTTTTCCCCAGAAAAATGATGAAACCAAAAAATCTCTGCGGTAAATCTTCCAAATTTGTTACATAGTGATGATTTCTGAATAACTTGATATCTGCTTAACATTAGTGTGGTCTACACAGATTCCTCTGGTTGCTGAAATCCTTGCAACTCATTGGCTGTTGGGCTTGTGTTTGTTAGTCTCCTAAGGTTAGGAGTCTGCTAGTCTCTCCTAAAGACAGACTTTATGTCATTTTAGTCTTCCCATATAAACCTAACTGTTTTTTCTTTAGCGGCTGTTTGGAGGAGGTGGGGGCACACATGGGAACTGAGCTCTTTTTTTGCAGGTGCAAAATAAACACAAACAACATGTAAGCAGATGGTCCAACATCCTCTTCCCCATCTTTATTAGAGTTGAGCATTTTTAAGACAGATATTCTTCCAAAAAAAATTAGGTAAACATTTTCTGTCTTGAAATTAAGCCATACTCCATACATACACCTAAAGCACTAGCAGATTAGCTAGCAATAAGAAAAAGCCAAATTTGTTGGCTTCTTGAAGATACTTTTCTGGGTGTATTAGCTGAAAACCAAATCTTTTTTGCCAGTGAATCCTAATTTGGCAGATTTAGTATGCTCTTGAATCTAAAAGGACACTGAAAGTTAGTGGCATGATTTTATTTTTTTATTTATCTTCTCACATACAAGTAAAGAATGAAGTATATATTTTAATATACTATAGTGGTAATAGGAAGCGCAGAACCATGCTTGGTTCTGGAATTTAGGATGGCTGAGCCACTATTATTGGTCTAAGTGCTTTCCTTTCTCACTACTTCCACTTTCATTTACCTTCTTTCAGGTCCGCTACTAATATCCAACTGTAGTTTTTACAGCAGCTTATTTGATCCTCTTTTCACTAAATTCTGTAGACTTAGGACAAACCCCTAGAATAAGTTTTTGTGTTTTTCATGATTTTCTTTTCTTTTTTTTTCTTTTTTTTGGGGGAGGGAGGGGGAGGAATTGCTGTTATTTCATTGCACTCCATTTCCAGCTGTGAGCCAGACTCCTGCCATCATCAGCAAGGAAATGTGTGCAGGGCTGATGTGATGCCCTCAGGGCAGAGGTAAGCTTGGCATGGATCACAGTTTCCCAATTTTCTCTGAAAAGATGGATCCAGCTGCCATCTCTCCATTTAAAAGCCTTCTTTAGTTCTGGTACTTTCTTGCCAAATCTGTGTGGAGGACCTAGAACAGACCTGACAGTTCCCCAGGACCATGGATTTATCCCTAACACTTGAGAGCTTCTTAGGTTGCTTCCCTGGTGACCTCAAGAATATTTTCTATTCCTGATTTTGAAAAATTTTAAAGCATGCAAGATTAGATAACTGAGTCTCTCACAACTGTTGAAATGTTCTAGTGGATATCATTATGCTTAGAAAAAATAAGATATTTACATTTCATGTTTAAATGAACACCAGAATATGACATAGAAAGATTTTCCTAAAATCATTTTGTTCAGAATTCAACTTAGGGTTTTTCATTTTTCTTTCTTTAATGTAATTTGAAGTTTTCAGGCTTGCAAGGAGCATACATATATTATTTTAGGTTCAAATGGGGAGTTTCATGCTATAATTCCTTGTTATTACAAGAGCACAGGTCACTTACAATGGTACCATTCCTTCATTTCAGTGGAAAAACTGCTATCCTTTGGCTTTCGTTCGGGAAGTAGTAACTTAGTTACAAGGTGTCACAGCATTTTTTAAAGGCTGTCTTTTGTTGTTTTCAGGATAAGTACATTTCTACTTGAATCAAAAATAGCAGTGAACCAAGTGTTTGACGTTTGTGTTACTTAATGAAAACATTATATTATGAGAAACTTATTATTGCCTTTGTACCTCATCTCATTCAGAGGAAGGAAAAATCTTGTGTATTAGTTTTAAAGTTAATCCAGTGAAGTAGTTTTACAGAGGTTTATAGGTATAGTCATGTTGAAAATGACTTAAAATGGGACATTTTCGTAAAAAAAAAAATTACTAGTGAGTAATTTTGAGAAAAAGGCTTACAGCCCTGAAAAGACAGAGACTACGGCTTTGCAATCACTTTAAGCTAAAATAATTATGGACTGTTTAGTGAAGGTATGTTCCTGCCCCAACTCTGCTTCTGGCTACTCAACTACTGATGCCTATGCAGCAAGAAAGGATCCAGCTGGAAAACAATCTGTTCTTTAATATTTTTTTTAATCGGTTAATTAGATATACTTTAAAGTATTGCAAGAATCCAGTTCCTTGTTTGACTAGCTGAAATGAGTGCATTTCCCAGCACTCAGGGGTTCTCTTGCAGCTGCGGGTGAAAGGGACAGACGAGAGCACTGCAAAAAGTGAAGCGTATGCTATCAAGTAAGGGCATTAAAACTGTTGTAATGCCATCTAGAAAGCATAGATGTCCAAAATATGTGCATGTATGGACACATATAGACATATATATGTGTACATCTCCTTCCTTCTGCTGGCACTGAAGTAACTCCTGCCCTCCCGATAGGGCCTGAGCAGCAAGTGACAGCAGTGATCAGCAGCAATCAGAAAAAAAAGTGGAAGGGAAAAGGATTACTTGTTAATCACTCCAAATTATCTGTCTTCATAGCTGTATTTTCTTATTTCATCATCCTGAAAAAAAATCAGAATAATAACAACAAAAAACATATCTGGATCTTTTGCTTTTACTGTGTTCTTAACCATAAAATTAACAGAGAGGCTAACCAAAATCTGTTTTTAGTTATAGCTATGTAAACCCAAGAGAACTTCAGATTTACCTGTACACATGCTATAGCAGACCTGGGATACTGCTATATGCTATGAACTGTCTGTTTCACCTCTAGGTCAGGGGCAATGCAAATTTTGTAGTGATTCATATTGTACTTAACCTGTAAAACAGATTCCTGCAATAACGTTATCAGTTAAGAGATAGGTGTGGACAGGACGAAAAAAATGTATCTCCTATTGCCCTACATAAACTCATTCTTCTGTGTGGATTGTTGATAGCCAAAAGACGTTTTTATGAGTCGAAAAGAGGAAAAAAAAATCTGAAGGCTGAAGATAAGGGGTTTGGGTGCTTGTGAGGCAGATTAAGCCAGGGTGGGCAGTGTGGGACTGGCCTTTAGTGAATGCAGCGAGGACCCCAGGGATATGCAGGCAATGAAGCAAACAACAAGCAGAGCTTTGCCTTAAGACTCTGCAGGCAGTTGATCTGCAGACATTTTGATGGAAGATTTTCACTACAGTTTCCTTTTGGCTTTAGAAATGAAAATTCAGCTTTTTCACTTTAGCAATTTTCATTAAGATCATAAATACATGACACGTGACCTGGCTTTCGAGGAGATATGTAGATTCTGTTCTATCTGTCAAGGTTTCTGCCGCTGTGTAATCTACGCAAAGAGCCTATTTAGTAATTCTGCTACTAACATGCTTTGTGGCTTTGGGAACATCACTTGGCTTTATCTTCCTCATAAAGAAGCTTATTCATCTGTAAAACGAGGATAATAATATTTCCCTACCTAAAGAGTGTTGTGAGGCTTATTTTGCTAATGTTTGCGAAGTGTTTTGAGATCCTTATATTGAAAGCACTATAAAAATGCAAAGTATTACTTAATCCCTGGGGCCTGCTGTTATTTAAACACATCGGCTATTGTTTTGTACTATTCATCTTTTTCCTTTATGTTATTTTTAATACAACAGTACTATTGCTATTTTAGTATTATATGAGTGTAACACAGGAATTAATCTTTCTCTACAGAATATTATTTACACTTAGTGACACAAGTTCGGTGAATAGGATTTACTTGGCAGCTGAACAGTAACATGATTGCAATCAATTGCAAGACAGCAACATCTGATAATGCAATATTAACGAATCTTATCACTGAATATCTTATGTCCAAATTGACCATACAGATTCTAGCAGCATGCGTACAGACCTTAACGCAATGGAAAATTATTAGGAAATATACAAATGTTCTGCACATATAAATGTGATTTGCTAAAAGCCTCGACCAAAGCAGAATAAAAGTTCTTCCTTTTAAACTCTAATTGGAAGTTAACCTTTAGCTCACAAATCCCAGTAAAGGAAATGGCTTTCCTAATCTTATTTGCTCTTTATGGTTTTACAACATTACATTGTTATTTCTGAATTATTTTTTATTTTTTTGTAGTTGACATTAAGAATGCCAACATGACACACAAGATGAGTGATAATTTAAAGATTTAAGAATTGTCCTAAAAGGCAAAGTCCAATATCCTGTCTCTAGCAATAGTCACTGTCAGATCCTTTCACAGGTTTATATTATTATATTTTTTTGTAATTTTAATGTCAAAATATTTTATTACGGTCATCATTATGACTACATGAATGGCTATTGCAAACATGTGATAATATCATCATATCTGAAAATGCCTAGTATTTGCTAGATGCTAAGAAAAAAAATGTTTCTAATATTTCGAGTTTTTAACGTACTGTTTTAATTGAATGCCATATTAAAATGCCATATTAAAGATAAAAGGCGGACACAGTAGCCAGTACCATCTCTTCCACTGTTTTAGATGTTTCTCTAACGTTCACCTTATACAGCAATATGAACTTGCTACTCCTTATTCTATCAGGTTGCTCCTGCATTTTTTGTTGGCACCTCAGTCCCTGAGAGTGTCTCACATTTAATAGTTGAAGAGTAGGCCTTGAAACCTCTGGACTAAAAGGAGACCAGTGCCAAGTATCCACTTAGGTTCTCTCATATATATATTTTGTCTCCTTAATTGTTTATTATCTCTCCCACGGTTTCATGATTTATCCTTTAAAAATATATATATTTAGATTACTTCTTCTGGTTCATTCTTTATGTCATTTTGCTCTTTAATTTGTCTCATAAATTTTATGCCATTATTTGGTTGCCATTGTTTAGATGTCCCTCCAGGGAGCTCACTGGGACTGCATTTCCATTTTCTGAAGGTTATTTCTTGAGTAAGAAATCTGCTTGCTCTTTAGCCATAGAATTTTTTTTTTTCCTTTCTTTCCTGTTTTTTTTTCTTTGTTAGTTTCAGAATTACCATGTTTTTTATGTTTTCAGTCCATTTCTCCAGCCCATTATTTTGATGAATATCTCTGAACTGAACTATTGGAAATCCACAATTATTTAAGAGGGCATAAAGACTTAAATCGGAAAATGGTCAAACTTATATTTAAATCTCATTGTCCTAATGCATGTCAGTGATTTGCTGAATTAGTCCTAAGTGCAAGCAATAAGTGAGTCCTAAATGGGAACAATAATGTCTCCATGATAGCACTTTCTCAGAGATGGAGAAATGATTTGGGTGGTGTATTGCTTAATGGCCTTTATTCTATTCTCTCTGGATTTCCATGTTTTATGTTTCCGTATAGTCCATAGTTGAGTGCTGTTAGTGATCTGTACACCATCCTTTGAAGCAACTACCCAATGTCAGATCATGTATTAGAATCTATGATAGAATGATTTGATTCATGATGGCAATTTTGACATTCATTATCATCAGATATTTATCATAGGAAAAGAATAGCAAGAGTATGGCTCAAATTAAAAATTAATATAAAAGTAATATGAAACTCTATCAATAAAGTTTATATCTTAAATGAGTATGAATGCTGCTAAGAAACGTTTTTTTCCTCTGCTCTAATCTTTTCTATCCTTTTTTTTCTTTACAAGTCATTGGTATTTAGATGTCTTCAAATAATCTCTCAAATAATTCTGAAGTTTATTCTTGACTTGCTGCTCACAGTAGTACCACTGACAGGTGTAGGAGAGCAAGCACTGAGCTTGCTACAGATTTTGGTTCTTTTGACTCAGGAACCAGTTTTCACTCAGTGATAAACTGTCTGGTGGTTTCTTTTCCTGATTTTGCCACAGGCTTGTTGAATTCCCTTAAGCAAATAATTTTTTCTTCCTGGTCTTCAGATTCTACTTTCTATCATTTAAACTAAACTTCTTTTGTCATTCTTTTTTAACATCTATCCACCATGATGGATTTATTCCTAATGTAATCTGCTGTAAGCGAATAAAAAGTTTGGCCAAGCAGGTTAAGTCAGCTAAACACAGCATAGATCTGTTTCACCTTTCTGTAGATGAAAAGATTGGGTCTTGTTTCCTGAATATTTTCTTACTTGCGATCACTCTGTGAAGTTATGACATTTTATAAAACCTGAAGATTTGGTCCTTACTGATCCAAGCACTAGCTGTTATTTGCAGGACACATTACGGTACGGAGATAATGTGATTTGCAGATAGTGAAGATTTTCATTGATGTTATTATGGAACACAGCTGGCCCTAATTAATTATTAAGATAATCATTTTATAATTATACACAGAACAGCCAAGGTACATGGAGTCAATACCATGTGTTACATTTATTCCTCCTGTCTTTTAACATACCCAAAGCCTGAGGACAGCTAATGACACACCTGCTAAGAGGTATTGATTACATGAATAATAACAAACAGAAGTGTTTGACGGGGAAAAGATTCAAAGTACAAGTCAAATGTTACATAGACTGCCAAAACACGAAATAAAAATAGCAATGCACATTAGATGTCTTTGTACCAAAGGAAAAAAAAAAGAGAGGGACAAAATAAAGGATGATCCTTCTTTGAGCGAACATTATTTTTTCTGTTTTCACAATGTAGAAATAATACCCAAACCTTTATACAGCTGGAGTAAATAAAAGGAATGCCATCTTATCCTGAATAAAGTGAGTTTCCAGGTCACCTCCCTCCTTGATAATCTTCTAAGGATCCATAACTGTTTTACTGGAAATTAATGGATGGACCTCTGGGAGTGAGAACTGAATCTGGGAACAGGCACTGTATGAAGAAGGTAGGTAAAGAAAGGCAATATTTCTGTTTCAATGAACAACAAGGATGCAGAATTCTGTAACTCAGTAGCCAAACAGCCACTTTGTTCTGTTTTCTAATTTTGCCTTTGGTTGGCTGTTTGATTTTACCCAAATCACTTAATTTCCCTGTAGTTCCTACATCCATAATATGAGAGAGAGACTATTTTTCCCTATATCAGAGTGAGGATTTCTCTTACTAAACTATCATCTGCCAAAATCTTTGTATTACCAAGAGCTGCAAGACCTGTCTAAAAGCCAAGGGAAGGAAGAGCTTGGAGAATAATTCTCAAGCAGGTGTTGACAGTGGTTTTCAAGGGGGTTTGCTCTTATCCGTTTGAACAGCATGAACATGAACAGGAGTCCCAGAGCAACCTTGAAATTTCAGCGACAGCACCACCTGCTACCTTATTTCCTGCACCACCAGTGCAGTCCTATTGTTAATCAAATGACACGGTCCTGACTGCTGGAAAGGCATACAGTGATCACAAATCACCGTTTGGGTACTCCTGTAATATAAGACCATCTTATGCATTCATTCATTAGTTATGTGAGTTATATGAGGTGCTTAACTGCTATTGCTATAAGGAAAGCTAAGAAACATTTGAGTACTTGAGTGGTGGCTCGCAGTAATCTATGTTCCACATGGAAATGCTATAAAATGGACAAAAAAGCCCATTCCTGTTTTTTACTGAAGACAGTGCCACTCAAGGATTTTTCTTGATTTGCAAGATCAAATTGCATCTGAAGAGTTTACTCATCAAATATTGTCTATGGACATTTGTTCTCAGGGAAACAAAATTCGAGATGATGGCTGCAGCTTGGTATTAGAATCAAATGCAGTGCAATATTCAATAAATATGGATTTTTATTTCATCAACTGTATCAAATAAAACATCATGAAAAAATCAAAGTTTACTATCACAAGACAGTTTCTTCATAATACACCTTGAAAAAGGTCAAATGAAGGATACTTTTTAATTGGCTGTTTTACTTTAGTGCTTTCTGTTCTCTATTCCATCGAAACATAATGATGTAGAAATAACAATTTTATTTGCCCAGTGCCAGGGAACTGTTTCAGTATTGAATCTCATTTGTATAGCTGATAATGTATTTTCTCATTATGTTCCATCCATTGGACTATAGGTTTCTGAAATAATTGCAGGCACAAAGAAGTTAAATTAAGGAAGCTACTGGAATGTTTATTCTTACATAATAACACTTCCGCAATATGCGATATTCGCGGGCTAGACTTACAGACACTACATATGAATTTCTGCATAGTGAGATTGATTTGGAAAATTTGATTTCAGAATTGACAGAAAACAGTAGATTTGGTAGCGATTTCCAAGAGAATTACCAAGCAGAGATACAGAGGGATTGCTGCCTTCACTTGCAATACCCTGATTCTGCTAGCATAAGAGATATCAGAATTAAGTACATGCCATTGGAAAAGTAGCTTGCAGTGGAGCAGAATACAAATCATAAGCCCTATTCCTTTCACTAGCAATCATCTGACTGCTGTGACAGAATGGCATGTCTCTATATTGAATTAACATTTTGTACTGAATTCAGCTAAGACAGCTGCTCTGTGAAAGAAATATTCTTGAAACTTGATTGAAGGTCAACGTTGGGAAAGCGTGGAAAGAGCTTTTGACTACCTTTCACTTGTAAGCCCACCCCTGTAAAAAGTATTCTTTCCATACAGATACTAACAGGGATCCCAGTAAGGATCTGATCTAAGCCAAAGTCACTGCCCATATGAGTACAAGCACAGAAGACAAACTTTGTTTAAGAGCTCATGTGTAAAGACACTGATTCATAAGGAGAACTTGCCGGAGCATTCACCTCACCTGAAAAACAAGGCTTTTTTCATATCACAGTAAGGATAAGATTAGACATTAGGAATTTCTGCTTTTGAAGATCTCTAAGTTTTGAGTGATTTAAGATTTCAGAGAGTCTTAAAGTGATTAGGAAATGCTTTTTCTACACTTTTATTCCATTCTTTTCTGTTAGCCTGTCACCAAAGATGCAAATGACCTGGAATTTTGGAAGAATGCTTGGGAGTTCAGAAATGTCCAGCCACAAATTATGGGTTTTCTAGTATGTCTTTGGATGGTACCCCAAATTCCGAAGAAGGAATGGAGAATGATCTACAGCAGAGCACACATCAAGACTGAATGAAGAGACTAGGCAAATCTGGTTATCTGTAATAGAAAATATATGAATATGGGTATGATCTAGATTCTCCAGTTTTGGAAGGAATGGTTTAAAATATGATTTGTGATAATTACTGTGATATGCAAAATGTTTATTGGTGCAATGACTTATTCCTTAACATCAAGTGACACATCTTTCAATAGGTTCCAAGAAAGCAACTGCAACACACTCCTCCTCTGACCTTTCAGATATTTGAATAAATTATATAGAAAAAAAGAAGTTGCAGCCAGCTGTAAAAGCAAAGTGAGAACATATTGAATTACTCAAAAGAGACAGATCTGAGTTGTTTTCATTGTGAAAGCAATTCTCACTGCATCCCGTCAACATAATCAGAGCTGGGAGTTCTCTCTTTTAATCATGCATCTTTGTCATATTTTGGGTTTTAGATAACATTTTCGTTAGCCTCCATAATGATATATAATGATATATAACTCTAAATACCAGCTTGAAATTATATATAAATCTTTAAATCACCTACTGTTTGGAAGAGATTTTCATTTCACCCATTTAGTCAGAGTTAACAACATATCCCTCCTTTGTCTTTGTAACAAATGAAACAACCTACATGTGTACTCAGATCCAAAACAAAACAAAACATTTCTAGGGAAGTCCTTTTATTACAGTTTATCACTCTCAGATAGAGACGGACTACACTTCATGTTTAGCAGGACCTGATGTAGGTACCTTTCTCCAAATGTTTGTTCAATATAGGAAAAAAAAAAGAAAAAAAAAGATTTCAGAAAGATTTCTTTCTACATCTTCTACTTCTTATAAGGTGTTTTGCTGAACAAGAACCTTTTTTCAGGGTTAAAAATCTCATATTGGGCTATCTTAGTCACAATATTAATCGGTCCAGTAAGATACCATCTATCTTTGATGCTTATTTAAGTACTTTATAATATCCATCCACGCAATATCCCTATGTGGTTTATCCATGTTACAGATGACCTGTGCAGTAGATGCAGAAACACAGGAGGTAGGTCTGTGTAAGCGTGAATTTGGAAGTGGTGTAAATGTGTTAGGACAGAACTGTGAAGGAAGGACCGAATGTCTCAGGTCCAGGCAGTTTAGGATTCCTTGCTCTCCACAGTCAGCATCATTACAGATGATGGATGTATGTTGAAGGATGTATGTCAATGGATGTATTTTAATATAAGGCTTCTGTGATCCACACTTTAGATTTCTTTGGACAATGCTGCCTCTCTTTTATCACTATTAATTGAGCACCAACTGTGCACTTACTTTACAAATGGTGAACTGAAGGCCGGAGAAGAGAAATAAATTGCCCAAGGACACACAGCAGTTCTATGTCAAAGTCAAGGAAACACTGAAGCACATGAATTATTTAAATAACCTGCTATTTAAACTGCAGATTTATTCACAGAAGAGTGAATAGAGTCACTTGCATAGAGTGCAAGACGGTGGAAGATTTAACCAGTTAAATCTATTGGCATAGAGCAATAAATGTGTTTTCTTCCAGTTTGACTCGAGTTTGTTGGCCCTGTCCTATGTTCAAGCAAAAACACCTTCGTTTCAGTAAAGCTTGTTATCATGGACTGCAGCCACATGAATCCATAGTCCAGCTGCCTCACGAGCAGCCGCCTCCAAGGTCTCTGAGCTGCACTTGCAGTGGAATCTCCTGTTCCAGTGTTCGCGTGGAAAAAGCATGCTGAGTCTGTCAGCATCTGTCTTTAGGAAGATTCTTTTTGTGTCCTCCATGCATTGGCTGTGATTCTTGAGTCTCTACGACACTGGGAGGCACACACGTGGCCCTCTACCTTACAGTCTGCAGTCCTTCTGGGACTGCTTCTTTCCAATAGAACTATCTCCTTTTAAGTACATTAATACAGAAGGGCAAGCACACTGCTTTCTGTATCCTTGAATCTGACTAAGGGAAAATATTTATGGGCTTATTCATAATTGCAGACCCACTGTAATTACATTTATATATTAATGTTATACTTTCCATGCAGCATTAATAGAAGTAAAGATAATAAAAGTACTAGCTCTCTTAATGCTGAAGCTATGGGATTATCTTTATGTAATGTTCCTTAGAAACCAGGAATTATACACAGTCCCTTGAATGTGTATAACTCGTATGGCCTGGCATTTCACTGGCAACTGATCAAAATTTAACTCCAAACAGACTCTGACCCATGTCTAGTGAAAAAAAGAGCACTGCTTCACCATTCAAGTGCTGGCACAGCCGGCTGCCGTTGCCATCATCTCACACAGAGCCATGAAGCTTGGGGCAGCATCCCCTTCTCCACTCTGGCCTGAGAACAGCTTGTAGAAACCTATGAGTTCATCGACACAGAGGCCCTACCTTGCAGCTCGAGCCTCAGGACTGCTCCTTCCTACCGTGAATCCTCACCGAGGGCTCCAACAGCAAACTCCAGCTAGGGCTTTGGCAGTGGGAAGAGCAGCTCCCAACCGCTGCAGAACAATACCAAACATCTGCCTCCTCACAGAAAGTGGCGCCGCGCAACAAACGTGGAGACTTTAAACCTTATCTGACAGGCATGTTTGCATCCTACAACTGCTGCTTGCTAATCATATAAATTAATATAAACGCTCTGAAAAAAAGTTTCTTTTTGCCTTCACCATGCACATTATCATAAGAGAAGTTGTCTCCTTGCTCTCCATTGTATTCCCATCACTCAATCATGTCTGCGTTTCATGATAAAGATAGGCAAATAAAACAAGTATTTAGTTTTCTTAGCTCTCCATTACTAAATAACTCACACTCATGCTTATCTACAAAAACACTGTTTTGGCACTTCTTTGTGACTGTCTGTTGCCTGAGGTAAAAAAAGAAAAAAAGAAAGAAAAAAAAAACAGGAAAAAAAAGAAAGAAAAAAGAAACTCACTGCTGCTCAGAACACCATCATTTACTCTTCTTCAGAAAGATTCTGTTGTCCCTTAATCTGATATTTCTACCTGAGGCTCTGCTAAAATTATCCCTGAACAGGAAACAAAAGAAGGTGCATCTGACACTGCTACAACATAAAAAAAAATGCCTTGAATGCACTTTCTCTCAAATTAATCAACAGCATGAAAACCCATCTTTACCTTGCTCATAGTAGTATGTGCTATGAGGGACAGTTCCACAATAAATTATATACTAGTACAGCTGAAAAATGATTTATAGTGTAGACAGGGAGTCATGAGAAAGATAGAGGGAACCAGAGAATGCAATGAAATCAACATCTGGGTGAAAATTCAAGTTTACACTGTGAGTGTGGTTTTCTAGCAGTCTGTGAATCCTGAAGGGTGAGATTGCGTATGCTAGGAGCCAGCTATAACCAACAGAAATATTGAAGCCATCGCATGCAGAAGATAGGTTTGATACAACAAAGATCTAGACAGGGGATCAATTTGCTTCTCAAACATGACAGAACTGTGCCATTATTCCAAGTTTACACCATTTTTAAGGGGAGACCGTTTGCAATGTGCAGGTCACTGAATTTAGTTCCAGATTATTGCCAGCTTGTAGGAGATTGCGAGAGGACCTATTAAAAACATTTACTTGGTTAAACACACCCTCACTAGTCCCTGTTAAGAGCAAACCCTGTAACACTCTTGCAACCAGCAATCAGACTATCGTTCCCTACTTCTTGTCAGCTAGCAATAAAACACCAGATGGTGTCCTTCCAAAAATAAATTCATTATAGTTTCATTCTGGGTTTTCTTAAACAATTTAAGGACAGAACTCCAGCTAATGTAAATCGACACAGTGCTGCTGAAAGTCAATGCAGCTATGACATTTTACACCATCTGAATATTATAAACTCATATTTTTAACTTTTAAAAATGTACATCGTATCCTTTATTTTCCCCATTTAACTAGTTTTTTCCATTTAATTGATTTTTTTACACATTTTATGCTAGTCACTTTACTGAGAATTCAAGTCTGGTGTTCCTCAGCATATAATAATTCACAGGCAGTGTTGGTTTGTGTCTAGGATTAGACTAATTCACTCTGTTAAGACTCCGGTAGCCATTATCATTTAATGTCTTTGTTTATCACCGTATGAGACTCCAGGACACCCATTAGCTTCCTCTAGTGACACACCAGTCTATTCATGCAGGAATATTTTAAGAGCCACTCTCATCTGAATAACCCTGTGATGATTATGGTTCTCTGTCCTTAGTTTTACCCAATTTCAGACATCAGATGAGGACAGAAGTCCTCTATTTTATCCTTAACTTAGACAGATAAATAAGTCTACTAGTACAACATCTAAAAAGAAGCCGTGAGTATTCTTCAGGTAAACCAATTAAGACTCTTTTCAGAATTGTTATTATGTCCTAGCAATTAGTCATTGTTTAGTCAAGCTGTGCATACTTATCTCCTTTATGCATCACTCCTTTCAGCTTCGTAATAACTTTTCTTCCTCCTCAGGCTCCCTTCAGCTTATCTATATTTTCCTGGCAGTGTTGTGCCCAGAAGTGAGCATGAGTTTGCTTGCAAATGGAAAGCTGCAAAGTTAAAAAGTTACAGAGCTACAGACCACAAAACAAGAAGTGTCTGCTTCCCTATTCCAAATGTGAATATTAAAACAGCTAAGCACACATTATGAGTAAGCAATACCAGGTGCGCTGCATGTACGTAATAATAGTCCAGGAGTGAAATGGCGATTATCAGATCTGCCTTTAACTTCTATCATGTATCCTCATAAGAACTCCTTTAACCGGTTTTTCATAACACAGATAAAATCCTTCCACCAACTCCTGCTCCCCCATATGCCTTGGCTTCCGATGTTGGGGAGCATCAAATGTGAAACACGCTATTTAAAACTTGTTTTTAGCATTCCCATAATTAACTAGCCTGTTTAGTGGTAACAGATGGGAGATGACCTGGGATATGGAGCAGAGCTGCTTCTCAGGCAAAAAAAAAAAAAAAAAAAAAATCCCAAATTCTCTCAAGAAGAGATGTAGAAAAGGGAACAGGTGCTTTCAGAAAAACAGTAGCACTTATTTACCAGAGCTGGTTCACTGAGGGATCATCGATTTTATCCCTCCCACTTCACAATACATCTTAAAACTAGAGTGATACTGGATGCCAGAGCGACACCCAAGATCACACATTTGTGAGGCTTTGCCCAGGCTTTTAAGGAATCAAATTCCCAAGCCAACATGTCATCTTGTTCTTAATCCACACATCCTTTTTCATACTATATCAAGATGCTTATGGATCCGTTCTGCTCTGATGACCTAGATAATGTTGGATGGCTTTGTTCCTGATGTATCCGGTAAGGTTTGCATTGGAGAAGAGTCTCCTGGTTCATGGCCCGTAGGTTCATGCTCACATCCCAGGAGCTTGTGAAAGACCATTTGGTGCTATGAGGTGCGCTATGCAGTTCAACACAGGCTTTTGATCATCTGGTGAAGAAAATTCCTTCCTCTCCGCAAGTTAGGCACAGAGTTGTCCATAGATGGATCCTATTTCCATTTACCTTGAACACTTGTTTTGCCTTTTGATAGTGTGAAGGGGGGTTCTTGAGTGCCTCAAGATGGGGGGACAAGTAATGGAGGAACACCCTTAAAAATGTCATGTCATGATTTCAGCAAGTGTTAGAAAAATCTCTTCTTTTCCTGAAAAGGCTGTTGATTCTTCCCGAATATCTTCATTTTAGCCACTGCTGTGTAAAGGCTTTACTTATTACTTATTTCTTTTAATGGAAAACATTTTTGTTTTGTTTTTAACTTTTCCATTCCAGACAAAAATAATTCCAAGCAGAATGTTACAGACTGTATAGGCTTTGTGTTTTTCATGCACAGAGGCACATTGCAGATTAAAAGAAAGTGAAAATGCTTGGTTTCATTTTACAGTCAGGATGCTGAATGCATCTGTGTGTGTCATCAGCCTGGAGTATATCATTTTATGGTTCTCAGAGGTTATTTATAATTGAATTATAGGATGTTTCATGATTATTTGGAATGGTATTTACAGAAGGCAATACTAAGCTCTGTAGCTCAGTTGCTACCAAGAATATGAAGGAAACACCCTGTAATTCATTTTAAGTACCCTCTAGAAATCATGTAATTATACTGTATGATAGTGTTGCCAAAGGAAGAAATAGAAATTTTTAAATTATTTGTATTATGGTCTTTAATCAAGCTTTTATACACATACAAACTGACGCACAGTAGCAATGAAAAGGTAGGTTACAATGTGCAAAACTTTAATTTTTCTTTTTAGATTTGCCCTTCAGTAGCATTTGCTGGTTTCACATATCAGAAACCTTCCCTGATGTATATTCTGGACAGATTTTGGAGCAAGAAATGCATAAGATATAACTATTTTTTTCTGACAGAATTGAAAGTGTAGAGCATCTTGTGAGCTCTCATGCTATTTGAACCTGACAGGTAGAGCCATCAAGGATCACCTGGGAAGTCTTTCCCATACTGGAGGCCGGTGCTTTCTGCTCAGCTGAGCAGCCACACGCTCTCCGTGGCCCTGTGGAACCTACAGCATCCAGGCTGAGGAAGCAGCCGGAGCCGTCCCTGTAGCAGGAACCCTCCTGTCCGCACTGGGCAGAGACCCCAGCGCTGTCGTCAGAGAAGATGTGGCACAAGGATCCCCACTCCCTCTCCCTGCTTCAGATTTAAAGATTGAGATTTAAAGAGATTTGTAAATTTGACAGCTTTGAACTTCAGTTTCTTGTCCTACTGTACATACATACACATACAGAGAGGAAAGACTTCAGAGTTGGCAAAAATAGACAAGATAGTGAAAATACTTTCTGTTCCTATTCCAAAGCCCTTGCCCAAAATAAACAGGTTACAGAAAACGAGTATAGTTATCTCTCTTACTTTTCTTTATAGCATGAAGCAGCAAGAGAGGAGCTTGTACATTCCAATCTGATAATAAAAACGCAATCCTCTTCTTAAACAGTATATATAGCCAGAACCACCACTGATAGTTTTCCTCTTTCTTTAGCTATTTATTTTTTCTTTTTCTTTTCTTTTTCCTTGCATGAGATTCGCTTTGCCTTGTCCTTTGTCTATCTGGATAATAAATAGTCTGGGGCAGGAACAATATATTGTTGTATATGTGTAAAATACTCAGCAAAAATGGGGCCTTATCTTGGCTGGGGCCTCAGAAGTCACAGAATGAACTTAAATAATAATAAAAACAACAAATTAATTCAATGTGGAATTATGTTGATTTACCCCATTGGAAATTCAGTCCTTTCAAACTGAAGTTACTGGCAATATTTGCTTGTAAAACCAATGTGTTGCAGTGGGAAACACGACTAGTAAGACATAGGAAAAGGCAACAAGTAAATAAAAAATGAGAAAAATAGCAGAAAAGAATAAAGAAACCCTGTGAGTTGTTCCATACAGGAGGATAAATACTGGAAATCTGCAAAATCTTGTGTTTTGGGAAATGATGACATGTTACTTGTTAACTTTATTAGAAACAATTGCAGATCATTTGCAAATTCCTCATGCATGGACTGAGACCATGCTTTAGAGAAGTCTTCATAGAAAAGAGCTGTCAGCCATGTGATACACACCTGATCTGCCCAGCTTTACTTCAGAAACTGTCAGATTTCCTGTATATGGATATCATAGGTAATATCAGGAGAGATTCACTGTTCCCTGAGAAAGTCTGCGTCTTGCATATATTCCTCCGGTCCAGGTGGCAATAGTGACAGACAGCTGAATAGGATAATATGTATGGGTTAGAAAGAACATCGTTTGTGTGTGAAGAAAGAGAAGGACTTCTGAAAGTGCTCAGGAGCTGCAGAACAGGAATCTGACTGTTGTACTGTGCAGATATGTTTTTTGATGTTAGTAATCTCCATTGCAGATGTGATCTTTGTGTGTGTGCGTGTGTAAGAAATTTGCTGCATGCACCAAAAATTAGAAATCTAGCAGGTTGGATTACTCAGGAAATACGAGAGATACCCTGTGCCTCATGGACAACAGTTACTGAGAGCAGGGCATAGAAGTTGAACTGGATCTTGATGGAATCAAAAATATCTGCAGGGAAGTGACACCTCACGGAGGTGGCAAGAGCAAGGTAGTATCTGTATGATCAGCCCGCGCAGCAGTGGCACGTCACCTGTGTCGTGTTACATTGCTGGACACGGAGGGCAATGCTCCTGCCACCTAACCTGACATGAGGACACTGGGGAAAAATGCAGGAGGTCCTGTATTTCACTATTTAAT
>NW_010588208.1:99148-109858 GCF_000705375.1 Tinamus guttatus | reverse complement strand
CTCTCCTCTCCTCTCCTCTCCTCTCCTCTCCTCTCCTCTCCTCTCCTTTTCTGTATTTGTTAGAAGTAGATGTTTCTTTGCAAACATTGCAAATGCTATTTGCCTACCTTTTTTTTTTAACTTGGATTTTTGTCAGTTGCAAAATAACAGAAATTAAAATAATAAAAAAAACCCTCTTGGATTCTGTGAATATCTTCTTTTCTCAATAGCTTAGTACCTGTGCATGATACCCGTCCAGTATGTTCTAACAGAGAGACAAACAAAATGATTGTTTTGTCCTGTAATGCCTAGGCATAGGTTTTCCCTGTGTTTTAAAAGAAGCTGGCCACAACACATTTCATAGAATGAAACTGAAATTTACCTTTGCATTATCTATTTTTTTTTCTGTCCCATACATCTGTGGATTCCATTTTCAAGAGAACTGGGGAGAATATAGAGTGAATTTCATGCAACCTTCAGGGACACTAATAGACTTTCACATATCAAACAGATTCAGAGATCTAGCTTAGGCAGTTTTGTCAACCCATAAGTTTGCAAGATTATGTATTTTATGCAATCTCCTTACTTCAAAGGTGTTAATGTGAGTCTGGGCCATGCCATGTGGAAGTGACAATGGTTGGTGACAATAATGCATATCTCAGATCTTTGCATGCCTTCTCAGCAAAGCTTGGTGCTCAGGGAATTTAATGCATTGGACTTTTCCCAGCTGACAAAGAACCACTTTCATTTTCCACTTTTCCAATAAAAAGAGATGTTCTTGTAAGATGTAGGAGACAGAATAATGCTGCTGAAAAATACATAAGTAAGCAGGGAAGAGGCCAGAGAAGTAGATGGGTCTTCTTATGTAATTTTGTTGTAGCCCTGAGGATATTTAATCAAGGAATCAGAAGGAGCCTCTTCTGAATTTTATTTTGCATATGCTGGTGAATTGTAAGAACATCCTGAACACACGACGTCACAACGTCCCTCAGTTTGTCTCCCGGACAGCTTGCACGGAGCCTGCTGAATCACATCTATACCTTTGTTTCCTTAATTAGGTAGATGTTTTCCCATCTTTGGGAATCCCCAACCTACCAGATGGTCCATCCAGTACTATATTCTGTCTCTACCTACAAACTCTTAGGGGAGGCTGTAATAATGTGGGTCTTCCAATGTATATCTTGTTAGCTTTTGATAACTAGTGATATTCAGGCTGTAAAGAGAAAGGCTGGAAAACAGAAATCATAGGCATGTCTACACTAATGAATGCAGACACAGGTGGTCTGGTTTTGCTCATGGCAATCTGCTAGCCTGGAGCACACGGCAGAGAAACCTCATCCGTCTGGTTACGGAATGAGTTCAGCACGGAGCAATGACATCCTCACAGCACTGCCCAGGAGCTGATAAACTGCAGCCACAAGACTCCTAGCACCTTGCCAGTGTGGCTGCATGGAGCCTTGCAGTCTGCAAAGCCCAGGACTACTTGCCCAAGGCACTTCGCCTGACAAAGTTGCCTTGGAGCTACCGACCCTGGAAACCTTTATCTTCCATGGGCCCTCCCAGATAAACTTACGAAGCAGGTCTGTGTTTGATGGCCATCTAACTTAGGTTTGACAGAAATTGAATATATGCCTCTCAGAAACATTTCTGTTATTTTGATGGAAAATTCTTGGATGGCTGTTTGATAAAAGCAATGAAGGTTGAGAAAATCTGTTCTCTTTCAAAATTCCCCCAAATCAAAACTCTTAAAACTTACAAAAGATCATTTTTTATCCTAAGGCTTTTTTCTCCATTTATTTAACAGTCAGTTTAGTATACATGACCACAAACAGACCACTTTTTCCTCCTCCCTTACATCCCCCTAGAATAAGAATAGATCTGTTGGTGTTAATCAAACGTATGGAGCTACCCAGATTTTCATCCACAGACTTCACTAAAAGTGAAGTTTTCCCATTGTTTGCAGAAATTCTTGAAATAATGCCTTCAGCTTTCTAATTAATTATTATTTTATTAATGATCTTTCAGATAGTTTTTCAAACCGGCCATGAATCTCTCACTGAAAGTAATGGGCAGCTCCTCACAGGAGTAATCCCATTACAAGCAGCTGCACTACTGTTTGTCATTTGGAGCGAGGTGTTAGAGCGCTGACCCTTACTGATTTACTGCTCTTCATAATTAGTTGCAGTGATTAAAATGCATTTTAGATTACACTGCAGTTTCCTTTCCTTAAAGTTTTTTTTTTCACTGAGGGCAAACTCAGATTTTGAAGGTGAAAAGTTGTCTTCCCCTACACCACAACAGCAATGGAGAGGAAGGCCGCAGATAAAGCTTACAATAGAAATCAGAAGTAGAGATATTTGGGCAAAATTTGTTGCTGGGGCAGGTAGGGTGCTGTCCTGGAGGAAAGTGACAGCCCAAGCAGTAATTTAGCATCCTGATTTAATGGCATTGAAAACACTGTGCTGAACATTGACAACAGCACATGGAAATAATGAGTCAAACTGTTGCATCTGTATCTAATTAAGAACCATTATAATATAGTCCTTTTCTCTAGTGATGAGGATTAGTGAATGCCCCACAGGAAAGAGACTAATAAATAGACTCAAGTGCCAGAACATTATACATCTTTATCTAGGGCTGTGGTTCTCAACTACTTTCCTTCAGTGACACGAAATCCAGTCAGACTTGGTCTCCTGTGAAAATCTGATGCAGACAGGATCTTTTGTCGGGGTTTTCAAGGCACTGCAGAAAAGCAGCTGAATGCCTGGATGTCGCAAATGGTTTCTGGCAAGGTCAGACATTCTGCTTCTACCTCTCTACTGCACTTAGAAAAGAAATTTCCTCTTACGTTTAATTTTTTTACCTCCTACCCCTCTTCTGTCTTTCCTCTTTCCTACTCCTCAAAAAATCATTGAGTTTGTAGGACCTTCAGTCATGTTATGCTTCTTTGGAGACCTGTTCTCTCACCTTAGAGTACAAATAATGCTCCAGAATTCAGGATTATTAGCTGGCAGCCTAAGCCAAGTGACACATACCTTCAAAGTGGGAGGCATTCCCACGCTCTCCTTCTCATAGTCTGGAGCACAATGTTTTATTTTGTTTTATTTTGTTTTATTTTGTTTTATTTTGTTTTATTTTGTTTTATTTTGTTTTATTTTGTTTTATTTTGTTTTATTTTGTTTTATTTTGTTTTATTTTGTTATTTTACTTCCTTTTTGTGAGTTCAGAGAGGAAATACAGTGAAGGCTTCTTAGATGGGCGAAAAGATTCTGCCATTCTTTCTTCTGCCTTCTAGGCTGCTTTTCCCACTGTGACGGCTTTGATCACAGAGGAAGTGATCTAAGACCAGCGTAAAGGGGGGCTGCGGTGTGGGGCTCCATCACTTCTAATGAAGCTGGAGGCCAAACGTTTTGGTGCCTCCATGAGGCTGAGTGTTCCCTGCGCACGGAAGGCTGCTCCGGATGGAGACCAGTGCTGGGTGGGGGAGGGTTTGGAGTGGTGCCAGGAAAACACTAAACGGAACAGCATTTGTTATAGGCGCTCGCCGGATGCCTCTGCTCTGCCACCACCGTGGATGGCTAAAAGCTCTGCCCCTCTAGCGCTCCTCTCACTTGGAACTGTGAGCGAACGCGCAGCCCAATTAGTGCAGCAGCTTAAAACAATACCGTCTCCAGAATCTGATGGGGGTGGCAAGCTTTTATCTATTTAGTAAATAATTTATTAATCACACTGATGTATCCTCCTTGACAGCAACAGAGCCAGATAAGTGATGGTTCAAAATCAATTTGTCATGGTCCAATGTGCACTCAGTGACCTACTTGGTCTGCTATATAGGTCAAACTTGTACATGATGCTCTGATAGCAGAAGCACTTCTTAAAGAAAAAAACAACAATATCAACAATAAAAGAAACTCATGGCAGGACTCAGACTGTGGTTCACTGTGCTGCCTGGCACTCTGGGGACACAGCCCAAAAACTCAGCTCACAGACCAAGCTGACCACAGAAGCAGCATAAGTGACACTTGGGCTCTCAGTGACGCTGTTTCACAAATGCCCCATGCTGGTCATGCAGCAGCAGTATCACGGAAGAAGATCTGTATTCTGTGATCTATATCTATGACCTCGTTATTATTGCAATGACCTTTGCCATTGATAACAACCCCAATATCCCGCTCTTGGTCATCTTTTTGTCCTTCAACAATTTCAACCTCTGCTTCCCATGCTCTCCCCTACTCACAGGATCTTTTTTTCTCAGACAAGATGGAAATCCCTTTCCACTTCCTCCTCACATCCCCGTGGAGTTTGTGCAAGTCTTGCAGCTTTAAGTCCGCTGATGCTGATTATGGTAGGGCTAAGGACCTGGAATATATTGGTAGGGCTAAGAATCTAGTTTTTATTAAAGTGCAGTTTAACAGTTTTTTTGCACAGGGCTGCTCTTGAAGATAGTAATTAAATTCTGTGACAGAGATTTTGAGTAGCTGGTGTGCTGGTGTTCTCCCAATAGACTGACACAGGTCTAGGTTGTCACTCACTGACTGAATGTAGAGCAACCTGGTGACAATCTTGCATGCTGTGTTTCATCCATGTGTGTAGATTCACCTGGCAATAGGGAGGTATTTATATAGCCAGCATCTCTGAGATCTTAAATGGGGCATATTCCTAGGACCATTTTCACCTGACAAGTGCTCTACTACTGGACTAGCCAGCAATTCTCTTCTTTTTAACACTAAAATATAGATGATTCTGGACTTTCATTTTTCAGGCTTGTCTGTAATTCTCCAGGGGAAAACACTGCTTGAATCTGAGCCACAACAGCAGTACAGTTCTTATTTCAAGCTGGACCAAGGACTGATCCCACTAAACAGAGATCTCTGACACAGAAAACAAATCTCGCCTGTGTGGACAACCCAGGCCCCATTTTTAATCCACATGCTCTGACAATGTCCCCAAACTCTGGCATTGCCATTACACTGGAGCAATTGATTAAAACCTGAAAAATGCAGAAACTAGCACAGTTCTCCAAGTTTTTGGATCTTTGTTGTTTACCATTTCTGCTGATTTATAAGAGCTTGGTTTAAATATGTGGATTACAGTCCTATGAAGTCAGAAATTAAAAGGACTGGAAATAAACCTATCGATCCACCTTTCTGAGTAAACACAGATATGTGTGTACATTTCAGGGATACTTACAGCCCTGACACACCTAGCTAGGACAGATTCCTCCCGTTTTTCTTTTCATCTGTCTTCACACACAGTAAAATCCAAAAACTGAGAAAGGGGTCATGGCATGAGCTCCCATCTTGACAAATCAATAGAATCCTGTTCACCTGGCCAAAACCTCTGATGGCACTGTCTCTATCATTAAATTTCTCTGAAGAGCATTTCTTACATGGAGTTTTACACAAATACTACAACATGGCCTAGAGCCAAGATAAAAATCTTTCCTAAAACTAAACAGGAAAAAAACTCACAGAAACCTATTTTCAGTACTTTTAAATTCAAATAATTTAAGAGTAATACTTTAAATACTTCTAAAGTTGTCAGACTTTAATCTTTTAATTGAAAAGTGATGCAGGATTCAGGCCCAAAAAAGCAGCATATTTTACCAAGATGCCTCTTACAGTTTTCCAGGAGGTGTTAGCAGTTCTTTAAACCAAGGCATGGGTGGCAACAAATGGCTTCTTTTGCTAAGAATTCAAAAGATTTTATTTAAAGTCTGCAAACTGCCAGTGATCTTCAATAGAACAAGTGTTCGCAAGGTGTATTTATGTTGTCTCTATAGCACTCCAAAGGATTTCTGCCAGGACATCCCATTACAATGACTAATGATTCATTTAAAAGTGAATGAAGGAGACTTAGATCTTGGTTAATTAAATAATCTTCTTTCTTTTTAAATTATTTACCATAGGAGACTGACACCAATCTACTTGTTTCCCACCCTGAACTTTAGGACATTATTATGTTTACCTTGATAAAGGGCTGGAGGGTTAAAACATTTGGGTTATCTTTCTGTCAGGTAATGAATGGGGAAAGAATGCGTAATTAGGCACAGACTAGAATTTCCACAGCATTCATGAAGAGCAAAAAAAATAAAAGCTGCTTCGTGTGTGGTTGGGATGTGCCAGCAGCGACTTCTTGGACAAGCACGTTGATAGTGGCAGAGAAGGACCAGGTGAGCTCTTCTCTCTCCAGTTCTTTTTTGTCCCCAGGAGGCTGGCAGTCCTCCATGTGGAACTCTGTTTATGGGAGATTTATCTGTGTGTGTAAGTAGCACACTGGCATCATGAATGTCCATCTATCAGCAATGACGAAGCAACCCCCATGACAGATTGAGGATGCTTTTGCTGCATACAAAGCAGGGAAGGAGAACAGCAACCCTCTTTCCAAACAGCAAGCAGGAAGTATTATGGTCTCAAATTCAATTTACATCAGGCAAGGAAGTGTGACAGGAGGCCCAAAGTATAAAGCAGGGCCAACTTTTAAGAGTATAGCTAAGTGTCAATGTCCTTGGCATCTAAACACCACATGCAAAAAGGAAGGTCTCTGTACAGGTCCCAAAGAACTACTGATTTCTTTCTTCATCAAGTGCCTGGGTATGTTTCCTGTTAGTTTGTTTTGGGGTGCAAGACCAGTGTGAAGTAATAAGAAAAAAAATGGTGCCTCTTTCCCCATTCTGTTTGTTATAACATTCCTTATGTCCTGCCCTCTCCTGGGATTAAAACTCCCAGAGTATGGAATATATTGTATGCACTTTGTAGCATTTTTAGTTATTGCCTATTACCATGAACCTGGGACCTCAGAAATGCACCTCAAGTCTATTGTAGTTTTTTAAGGGGAAAATAAAAATAATAAAAAAAAGTTCCAGTAAATAAATAAATATAATCATGTTAATTCATCTTTAAGCATCCAGAGATGCTTTTTATCTTGTTTTTAAAAATTAGATTCCATGGCTAGGTAACTTATACCCTATGTGATTTATTGCTGGCTCATTCCAACTTTGATTCTACATTCTGCCAGGTAGAGCATCCCATAGCCCTGGATTGCTTGATCGAGGGTACAGGTATACCAAATGCATGGAAATAAGCAGTTTAAGGGACACCTACATGGTCATTAATCAGACCAGTGCAACAGTCATAGAGAATCTGCCTGAAAACTAATACTGCCTGAAGCTGTCAGTTAATGCTTCTGCTTTTAAATGGCACCTGAAATGTGCCATTACTGAGATGCTGACCACTAGCTACCTATCATGACTGCAGCTGCAAATGAAGCTACTTAACATTTCAGAAAATCAAGTAAGAGTGTCACAAGGTGGACATTCAGAATCAGTCACTTGCTGAAAGTGTGATTTTATCTTTGTGTCTCCACTTACCCCTTTTGAAAGTGGGATGAATGCTATTCACCTATCATGTAAATGTTCTTAGGCCTAATTAGTTAATGTGTGTAAATTGCTTTTGAGATGAACAGTGCTAAGTATTATTATTACTATATTAAAATATGGCCAGCAGCCAACCTCTCCCTGTAGCTGCAGGGTAATGACAAAGCTGATCAACTGCAGGATTTTATTGCTAGTGATCTGAAATAACAAATAGTTCTTGTGCATTTATCCAGGAAGAAGTACAAACAAATAACATAAATTTAGTCTGAAATGTTAGTAAACATAGAGGCAGCTGAGTCTTCTTGTTATACACTCTTTGATATCCCCCAAATGTTTTCTTGGTTTAAAAAGTCAATGTGAAGCTGTTTCCAAGAAAAAAAAAAAAAAAAAGATAAACTAACAGCCTAGTATTTCTGTATTTTTTATCCTTTGGTCTAATTTATTATTGTTTTCATCTGTCATTGTGTGGGAATCTGTGTATAGTTTACCATGGAAAGCAGAATGTTCCTTTTGTGTACTATTTTAGAAGGTCAGATTTCCTTCTTGGAAATGGTTAAAAAGACTGAAGATAGATCTCAGTGCATTTGTAGAAGACCCTGTAAGTTGCGGAGGAGATAACATTGTGAGCTATTTAAAAATGAAGGAGCATTATCTCCATGATGCTCCCTTCTTATTCTAAGACTTGATTCCTATGTCAAAATGGAAACATCTTGCTGAAATCAACAAGCATTATATATTCCAGACTAATTACACAGATCTGAACTGAAGATGTATTTAAGAGCAAGCTATTTTTTTAGGAGTATTCACACATGTAAGTCTGCCAAGAGATTATAGTCTAAATCCAGCTATGTTCAATAATATAGTATAAATTATCAAGAAACAGTATGATGTGATTTCTTTACTTTTGTCCAGGCTACCTTGTAAGTAGAATCCATCATGGAATTTGTTCCCCTACATAGAATATGAACATTCACCATTTTTTTGTTTGTTTGTTTCTGGTGGATTTAATGAAGCGTACATCTTGACTTAGTTTGGACTTTGCGGTTCACGGATAAGATGATATTTCATTTCATTTGCAGAAAGAAAAAAAGACACAAATAGTCGGGACATACAAATCCTACCCAGTTGGAATGGGGAATGCAACTACAGTAAATCTAGAATATGACCTGTTACAATCTGCAAAAAAGTGGCAAGAAAGCACTGTGAATGCTAAGAAGTTACAACCTTTCTGACCTTGCACCATGTGCACTTTGTCCCAGACAGATGATTTCCCTAGTTAGCTCATCCCCTGCATATCAAAGTACGAAAAGATTTTTTGAGTCCCATAAGCAACAAACAACATGAATAAATGCTATTACTTTTTTTTTTTTTTTTTTGACAAAGGAAGTATCCACTTTAAGATTCTAGTCTAGACACAGACTACTTTCCAACTATGTTCAATAACCAAACACAAATTTCCACTCAATTGAAAATTTTATCCCATAAATTCAACACATGTATTTTGCCTTTCATTTTCCTTTTATTTAACACCTCCTTCCATCCTGACATTTTGTTCCCTCTGGGATTTTTTTGTTGTTGTTACAAAATGTATCAAAATTTCAAGAATAACTTAAAGCTTCTGATGCACTCTATGTTCTAAAAATAAAAATTGATTCTTTGGTTACCCTTTGGACATCATGATTTTTTTTTGATGGAAAACAAACTGCCGAATTAATCTCTGTTCCTTTACCCCTGGGTCATTTCAAGGGACAATTTGAAGTGAAAAAAATAAACTGATCGCTCAGTACAAATCCTTCTGAGATTATGAAAAAACATGGCATTAACAGCATATTTCTACTACAACACAACAGTAAAATAGATTTAACCTTCAGTATCCTATGTAGTCATAAAACTGTTTAGGTTGACTGGACCACTGTTGTTGTAAACACTTTAGTTTTCATCAAGTCTTGCTATGCATGAACAGGCTTCATCAGCTGGACCTAGTAACCTCATCAAAACCACAGCAGGCTACAGAACACTGGCTGACCTCTGTTCTTACTACCTATAGAATGATTTTTAACATCCTACCTGTATTTTCCACCTGGAGCTAAAGATGAAGTATGTTTATTTGTATATATTAATACAGACGTGCATGAGCAACTTTCAGCCACATTCATGGACTCTTAGTTCTAGTGAGAGGCAAAAAATATCATGAGCACTTACTGAGTGTCTGCACATGGTTTTGATCAGTTATTTTGGGAAGCAGTAGTACTGTATTTGTGTGCAAAATGCTGCTTTGCTCATATAATGCCTATGATTAAAGTGTTGCTTTGAGGTTATGATCATATTCCACTTAATATTCAGTAAAAGTCAAATTTTTGAATTAAATAGATATCATTTCTGAACTCTCTTTGGGGCTAAATGCTCTATATGGAGCTAAAAAGAAGCATTAAGTCATATTTTAGTAGTAGACTAGTATTTAGACTAGTATTAGGATAGAAATACTGACAAATGAAATATTTTCCTATGCCTTTAAAAGTGAAGTGTGAAACCTGTCCACCATTCTTTTGGGGACCTAACTTCGCACACCCCACCAAACTTCTAACACCCAATTCCCAGGGCCACAGCAATGTAACAAAGAAACCTACATCTTATCTGCTCTCCTCAAGGCAAGGGAGACAGAAGTGCTGCAGAAGATGTTAGGGAGACAATCTAGTCTGCTTGCATTAGATTCTTCCTCATAGCAGTGACTAAAACATTGGTTATATTCATCCACTCTAACAAAATGTGATTGATTATGCTAATTGCTTCTATTAACACTTCTCATTCATTTGGTACTCGCTTTTCCACAATGGTGGTTTTCTACAGTGGTTTTGCCCATTCATACATGAACTAGGAAGACACAAATTCTTGTAGGTGCTCACTAGAAGGAAATTAAATCTACACAACCTTCAAAAGTTCCCCAAGCTATTGGGTAACCAAAGGGAGAGCATCTCCAACAGTCTGATTAAAGCTGGGCCACTCTCAAAGTAGACATACAAGAAAAATGAGGACAAGAAAAATACAGCAAGGAAGAGTCTGTTTCTGGCCAATGGCACTCATTTGTTTCTTCCTGGACACAATATATTGTAAAATGCACAAGTATTCCAGCAATTAAAGACCACAGTTTAAGAGGAGTGCCCCAGTAACTAAATTAAAATAAGGTTTCCTCTTTCTCCCTTTTTGATTGATCAAGACCTCTTACACACTTTTTCATGATAGATTGGGTTCCTGTACAAAGGTGAAGACCAATTTTAATCAGGATATTTCATGGGCTGTGATTAGGACATTTTCCAAATAGAATCATAGAATCATAGAATCATAGAATGCTTAGGGTT
>NW_010588208.1:80322-98639 GCF_000705375.1 Tinamus guttatus | reverse complement strand
CTTTCTCCACAGAGCTGCTCTCCAGAAGGTCGGAATATAGTATGGGATCCGTCCCACTAAGGCTGAATGACACATGGAATATGTAATATATCCCTTCCTGGGTGACTGTTCTGACCACTGCATTGTTATGTGAAAACTGAACTGCCTCTTTATTACCATTAGAATATGAAATTAAATTAATCATAGTTGTTATCACATCTATTTTTTTTTTTCAGACTCAGGCATCTCTCTACCAAATCCTGATCCTAGGAGGGCTTTCATTAGGATTTAAATATGGATTTTCCATAGAAAACATACAGTTGACTAAAGTTAAGTACTCAGAGAACTCTTCTGCAACCTGATGTATTTGGATAACTGCAGAGATCACAGAATCCCAGAATCACAGAACGGTTAAGGTTGGAAGGGACCCCTACAGATCATCTAGTCCAACGCCCCTGCTCCAGCAGGGACACCTAGAGCACGTGGCACAGGGTGGCATCCAGGCAGGTTTGGAAGATCTCCAGAGAAGGAGACTCCACAACCTCTTTGGGCAGCCTGTTCCAGGGCTTTGTCACCCTCAGAAAGAAGTTCTTCCTCACATGGAGGTGGAACTTCCTGTGTTTCAACTTACACCCGTTACCCCTTGTCCTGTCACTGGCTACCATGGAGAAGATCCTGTCCCCACCCTCCCTACAATCACCCCTCAGGTACTTGAACATGTTAATGAAGTTTCCTCTCGGCCTTCTCTTCTCCAGACTAAACACGCCCAGCTCGTTTAGCCTTTCCTCATACAATAGATGCTCCAGTCCCTTAATCATCCTTGTGGCTCTACGCTGGACCCTCTCTAGAAACTCAATGTCCTTCTTGTACTTGTACTTCTTGTTAAGTTAAGCGTTTCTAGCCTGAAAAAAAAGGGAAATGGAATTACTGTGCAAAATTTCCATTACTTTTAGATGTTAGAAAACTACCACCTCAGGTAGGATTGGAGAAGTCTGACCTCATCCCCAAATTACAACAGAAAATTTAGACCAGATTCACTAGTAGGTTGTTGTCTTAATAACTGAAATTATGATTATTTTCCCACGTTACATTCTTGCAAAACTGAATTAGTGGATGTTGTCCTGTATTTATAAACAAAAAAATACTCCTGGCAGGTCCACAGTTTCACCACTATGCTGGTTCATAAAAACTTCCAAGTGAAGTTAATCAGAAAAATAAGAGAAAAGGGGTGAAAATAGTAATCATAGTATAACTTTGTATCCTTTAAAGAAGACAAAAAGTAATCAAGAAAGGCAAAAAAATCATAGCAAAATGATATGCTAAAAGCTTGTTAAGCTTCAAACATTAAAGCTCATATTTGATTAAAATTTAATATGAAATAATATATCTAAAGAGAAACATAGACAGTGATTCATGAATTGTGGGAGACCACTGTCTCAGCAGGTTTCTTTTTTCCTAATTAATCACTCTCCTAAAGAGGTGACATAATTCCTGAATTAGATTGAAATTGGCCTTAAAAACCAGGAAGTATTCTTCCTAGATCAGAAAGATCTTTTTCAAAATGCTAATGACAAAATCATTTGCTTGAATAGGTCTAACAACATGGTGCCAGTTTCCATTATAATCTGAATAAACCAGTCTACCAAATTAAAAACAAACTTCTGGTGATTCCGGGGCAAAACAGAAGGAAACTAGTGCCTGGGAATTCCCCAAATGCGAATGACATTGGTATATTTTTCATTATGCAGATCATAGGTTACATTATTAAAATCTGCTTTTTTTTGGAAATCTCTTTCTCTCTCTCTCCCTTTCTTTTCCCTTTTTTTTTTTTTTTTTTAAGATCCACAAATTTATACTGGTATCTCCAAATTTTCCTTAATATTATGTTAGAAATCTGAAAGTAGTAATAGTGCAGCACTAGTCTTATATTTACTGAAGACATTGTAGAATAAGGAATTTCATTGTAGAATAAGGAAGAATTATCAATCAATGGCAGCATTCTGCATTGGATGTACTAGGAAATGTGTTGTTCTGTACTGTTTTTATTAGTTCAGGCATGGTTGTGGTCAGGATAAATATTAGTTGGAAGCATAATATATTAGCATATTGTCTAGGAGTAAATTTTCTTGTTTGTGTGTGGGAATGAGAAAAACAACTTGATAAGGATAAAACTTTAAAGAAACTTATATTTTGGAAATATAATTAGTAACAACCATAAACCAGCTGAGTTAAAAGGAAGTATCTATTGATAAAAATATATATTAATTAATTATAAAAGGAAAATGTTCTTAATCATTGGTAAAGTATACATTAAAAAAGAAAAGTTCTTCCACATTTCTATCTTTATCTAGGCTTAAATGATCTGATTAAATCAGTCTTTATAACAAGCCAAAAAATCAGTTGCTCTGAGAAATTCTCATGGCATACCCTGAATGTTTTAGTTTGCCTAAACTGCAATGCTCAGTGATAATGCCTCCAGTTCCTTGTGGTTCCATCAGGTCCCAGATGGAGAGGGCAGCTCTCTTCAGGGCAGGACATCCCCATCCCATCAGGCTGCTGGAACTGGGCTGCCCCAAAGGGCAGAGGGTGAGAATTCATCAAAGTACAATAAATGAAGTCAAACTGTAACACCAAAAAAGGCAGAAATCAAGCTTTTCAAAGTCACTCAGGAAACTGTAATTTTAGGATTTTCTTGTTTTATTCACACACTCCTTGCAAAACAAAACAACAACAACAACAAAAGACTGGTTACTATACTTAGTTTATCACTGTATTGGTAAAATATTGGCCCCATTAATAACACTGAATAAACTCTCATTAAATTGAAGAAAATCATAGAATATAGGAAGAGATTTCTGGAAGTCCTGTTATCCAACCTCTGCTCAAAGAACAGCAGAAACTACCTTGAGTTTTACAATTGAGTTTTAGAATTTGAATTTCAGGTCAGTTTTCTTATGTATCTAATATTTGGAAAACTCCTAAGTAGGCTTTAAAATAAAGACTAATACTCCGTCATGAGTAACACTAATATACCAAAAGTTTGCCTAAGAATAGTCCTCTACAGGACCACCCTGAAAGTTCCCTTATGACTATTAAACTAAATCCCAACTTTCTTTTTTAGGATCAGATGCATGACTCCTATTAAAGATTCATCTGAACAGGGCTGCTACAAAGCAGCAGAAGATGAATGTGCTCAGAAAACATTAAATAATTAATAACTTTTTACTATTACAATAGCAATATTTCACTTTATAGCTCACTCCTGCCATCTCTTAATCTTATAGACTGATCTTAACCAGGTTATTCGCTTGAACTGAGTTTTTCAATACAATTTCAATGCAATGTATGCATGATGGTATACATTATTGGTGATGTAGTACTATTTTTTTTATGCATAAATATGTAATATTTGTGAATTCCAAACCTTCTCTGAGCACATGTAATCATTGTGGCAGACATCCAGACAACAAATGCTCCTGGTAAAAACTTTCCTGCTCTAATATAAGAAACATCTTAACCTGTAAGGTCAGTTGCTGTAAGTGATGCTCAGAAGAACTTTTATATTTCAGAACCTGGTCTCCTGAAGAAAAATAACCAAACACAAGAATTAATTGTTCTCTTTTTAACAGATTACATTTTTGGTCAGATAATTTATCATAAAAAAAGAGTGATGAATAAACTGCAGTAGCCAAAGATGAAAATTTCAACATTCCTATAAGTGATGAAAATAGAGTTGTAGAAAGATTCAGAAAATAAGCATTTGCCAGATCCTATGCCGCTAAAGGCCTTAGCAAAATCTATGTTGATGAAGAAACCTAACATAAGGACCAAATCAAAGCCCCAGCAGAAATTTATTTGGGTGATCTCCCAAATACCCACTTTCTTTTATAAACAGAACTAAAACTGAAAAATAATCATGCAAACTGGCTTAAGTACATACCTTTCAAAGACATCTGCTAAATATGACACCCTGTATTTTGTATAGAGGGAAACAGATAGACAGACTCGATACACATTCCTTTGAATGTTTAGTTATATCACCAAATAAATATTCAATTAAAACAAACAAGCAAAACCTTTACAATCTTTAAAATAAAAATTGTGAACACTTTTTTTTTTTTTTTTCCTTTCATTTTCTTGCTAGACCTGTGAACATTCAACACTTCTTAGCAGGTAAATCTCTCAGATTGTCTCCCCATAAGAAGTACATCACATCAGTTCCTCTCTGTATTTTACAATTTTGTATCTAACACGGTACCAGAATTTGCCAGTTTACAGGCAGGTTCATATTACTGATGTTTTGTGTTTTTTGTTTTGTTTTGTTTTTGTTTTTATAATGTGGATATTCCTTCTTCGAAGTGCCAACTCTTTTACTGTCCTTGACTGAGACTTTTATTTAACTATTGATTCAGGTGAAAAAGTGGCAGTGTTCTCATAGAAAACAGAAATATCTATTATTTCTGATATTTTGGGTTTTTTGATGTTGTTTTAGGATCTGTACAGGGTCCATTCTGTAGCTGCGGTCACTAGGGCAGCTTTTAGCTTTTGGAGTTATCTGTCCAGATGGTCTCTTTCAGCTGCAGCTTTGCTGACTGAGAAGTGGCCTGTCCCTCCAGATGCCTATCCTGGTAGATACTGCAGTTTATCAACTCCTCCAACTCTCTGTCCCTGCTGTTCATGGGAACCTTCCTAATCTCTTTCAGCAAACACGAGGCATATATGCTTAAACAGATTAAATAATAGCTCTTTGCAAACCCGGTTCATTTCAAGAGAAATGGGTGAGGAAAACAGGTTAAGGAATTAATCAGAGCATCCATTCACCTGTTCTGGTGATGATGGTTATTGCTAAGAGCAGGGTTCAGCTCCTGAGGGGTGGCAGTGACTGGAAGCTGTTTTATTTAAGAGTACCACAGATTCTCTTGTGCAGGTTTAACGGGAGAACCCAACTATTAGCCATGGACAGCTACAGATGTGCCCCGTCCATCACCAGGATAGGAAAAAAAATCGTATCAAAGGTTTGCTTTCAAAGCAATCGACTCTGGCTTAATTCAATTTTTATCCTTTGGCTTATTTTTTCACTTATGACTACAGGTTCCTCTTGTGCCTCTCTGGATTTTATATCTTTATCCATTTATAGTATTTAAGGGGAGAGAGAGGTTCTATGATGGGTTTCAATATTTATCTTCCTTTGTGCAGACAGTGATAATTCATGAATGGCACAGCCAGAAGTGACTTATTAAGGCTTTCTTCACTAGAGAAGAAAAAGGTCGTAAAGTAACTCAGCACATCATGTGCTTTATGATTACAGCTATATGGTACAATGCACTTATTTTTTTTTCCTTTGCAGTTTACCAAGTATATATCTTCAGTCTACCTGGAGCCTTCAAACAGTATCAGTTGCCATAAACTTGGTGCAGTCAGACGTGGGCTTCAAAAATCACATTATAATATTCTTTAAAAATTGTGACCAGACTGGGAGTTCTCTGGTGCCCTCCTTA
This sequence comes from Tinamus guttatus, assembly GCF_000705375.1. The sequence continues at coordinate 93,162 of NW_010588208.1, read as the reverse complement.
TTCCAAGAAGCACAAACGGAATACCACATGTATTGCTTATTTTTGCTGTTTTCCCTGGACATATACTTTCTCTTTCTCCCTTTTATTTTTCATTAGGAAAGTAATTCAGAAAATATGAAAAGTCTGCAGGCCAGGATATAACCTGCAGGGCACCTTCAAAGACCTGGGTGTCATGGTGGATGACAAGTTGACCATGAGGCAGCAGTGTGCCCGCGTGGCCAAGAAGGCCAATGGGATCCTGGGGTGTGTTAAGAAGAGCGTGTCCAGCAGGTCGAGGGAGATGATCCTGCCCCTCTACTCAGCCCTGGTGAGGCCACATCTGGAGTATTGTGTCCAGTTCTGGGCTCCACAGTCCAAGAGGGATGTGGAACTACTGGAGAGAGTCCAGCGCAGGGCCACAAGGATGATCAGGGGCCTGGAACATCTGCCCTATGAGGAGAGGCTGAGGGAGCTGGGCCTGTTCAGCCTGGAGAAGAGAAGGCTGAGAGGGGATCTGATCAGTGTCTATAAGTACCTCAAGGGAGGCAGTGAGGGGGATGGTGCTGGCCTCTTTTCAGTGGTGGCCACCGACAGAACTAGAGGTAATGGCCACAAACTGAAGCACCAAAAGTTCCACAGGAACTCGAGGAAAAACTTCTTAATAGTGAGGGTGACAGCGCACTGGAACAGGCTGCCCAGAGAGGTTGTGGAGTCTCCTTCTCTGGAGATCTTCAAAACCCGCTTGGATGCAGTCCTGTGCCACGTGCTCTAGGTGACCCTGCGTGTGCAGGGGGGTTGGACTAGATGACCTCTAGAGGTCCTTTCCAGCCTTAAGCATTCTATGATTCTATAAAACATGCACATTGGACATGCTGATGCGTTAGCATGAGCCCATGCACAGGCAGGACGCAAGCTGTGCTCAGGACACCAGTAAGCTACTGCCTGCACCTGCACAGGAGTCGCCTGTGACACTCATCCACAGGGATGCTGGCGTCTTCTGCTGCATTGGCTCTTACATATATTAGCAAGGATAACTTGGGAGTGATGGGAGGCCTCATTTTTGTTTCCCACAATGTGTCCAAGGAGCTCCCCCATGCAGTGTCTATCAGGGATCCTCCAGCTCAGGGATGAGATGGGGCTCAGCTGGTATCCTGGTCCACCACACCAGTATAGCCACTACCCTTCGTATAAAGCTGGTGACAAAGTCACACACAGTTGACCTCACAGTTGAGCGTTTCTGCAAGACAAGATGCAGAGTTGGGTTCAGCACATGAAACACTGCAGCTAAGGCTCACATCACGTGTGCTCTGTCCCACAAAGAAATGTTATTTAGTGCTTGATGAAAGAGTAGGCTGTTTCATTGTGCTAACTCAGAGAATGAAGATCTTTTGTCAGATGGAAGTTACATTTTCTTTTCACCCAGATTATGAATTCCTTAAAATAATTATATGAAGATATTATATGGGATATTCCTGCATTAAAAAACAAACAGAAAACCTCTGTCATTATGTCTCTTGCATAAACGGATGACTTAAAAGATTCATAATAATCTTCTCTTCAAGCATCTTTTCCAACAGATTATTCGGTACAAAGTCATCTTTCTGGTCTTGCAGCGTAGATCATATCAAATAATACTACAATTGCTCATTGTGATTCAGTACATCATATTAAAGGACAAAAAGGAGCCATTCGCACAGGGGTGAAACAAAGAGAGAGGAGGTGAGTAGTTATCATAAGTAGTTATCATATAGTAGATATCATATTATAGTACTAGTAGTTACACTCAAAGCATTTCAGAACCCTACAATGTCTCAAGAATGCTCTGCAAATGCTGACCAAACAGTCCTTCATAAAAGGGTTTTTGCTATTAGAAACCACCCTTTTTGATCCAAGAATGAGAGACTATGAAGCAAGATGAATACAGCCCAACAACAGTATGAGCAAACCACTGCAAAGAATCACTGTGAAGAGCCAAGAGGAAGGGAGGTCTGATCATCCGCTCCTTCATTTGGGTTTATGCATAGCTGTGAAATCAGTCAGGACTCAGCGGTATAACTGAGTCATGTACACACAAAGCCAAATGAGCAAACATTTTTAAATTCACCTTTTTTCCAGACTCATGTATGTTTTTCTGTCTCTGTGATTCTCTCTTTGATGGTCTGTACCACCAAGCCATTTTGATGATCTCTTTATGAGATGCTGAACGAACTTTCTTTCATGAAACTATATTTGCCCATTTCTCTTTCACTTGTCCTGTTTGGAGTCTGGCACCCTCTTGAAATCAGACAAATTTATAGCCAATATCTGCTAAAATATCAATTTATTTTCTCTTTTGTTTTACCAGTAATTATCACCCAGAATTCTTTTGTGTGTATTTGGGATTTTTATTGATCATGCCTGTACTGAAGATTTCCCTGAGTCCATTATAAGATCATCTTTAAGGTCTGGTCCCACTGAAATCAATAGAAAATCTCTCATTGGTTTCAGAGGCTTTGAAGAAGACCCTAAATCAGTTTCTGTTTCAAGTTTCTGTTTCAATCAGTTTTAAGACAAAATGACTTGCCTATTTTTCTGCTATGGAAGGTTTTACTTGTTGCATTGTGCAGCAGTCATCTAGACAAATTACATACACAGATATTGTCTTTGGAAGGATTACAATCTTCAGCCTTATCTCTCCATCCTAGGTATTTTATCTTCAGGTTTCAAAACAGCAATATCAAAGCTTTGTGATCTATAACTACATGGAGATGAGCTTCATAAATGTAAACATAAAAGTGCTTGCTGCATCCACCAACTACTGTAAGTGCCTTATCTGCTTGCAACTATTTCTGCTCCATCGCAGTTAATCTGTGACTGGCATATGAAATCATGTTTTTGCTCAGTTGCTGCCTGTCTTCCCTCTCAGAGCTGCTCCTATCCTCACTGGGTTGGAAATTCAGTTCAGCTACTCCCAACGCTCTTGAGTTTCATATTCAATGCACTACATGGTTTGTACCAAAAATAAACTTTTTTCTCCAAGGGTCACTTAACTCGTCAGTTCTTGAAGGTCCCAGGTCAGATCCTAAGCGAGTGCAAAACAGGAAAGCGGCATCACAGCAGAGCTGTTACGCCGGCTCCGGAGCTGAGGATTGGAACCGGTGCTGTGTTCCTGGCGCTTCTTTTGCAGGGTCCCCACCAGAGAAGAAACAGTGAATCTGTATGTGAGCTGATATGAGAACCATAGTCTCCTAGAGTAACACACAAGGTATTCTCAATCCCTTAATTAGTTGATAGTTTTTCTCCAAAAATACATTTACATTTGGCAGAATGTCAGTCACACAGATAAACTGAAATGCCTGACTTCTTGGTTTCTTACACAGCCTGACTAACATAATGGGCTTACTGCAAATATTCAGTGGCTGAAGGGAGAGAAGCATTTAAAAATTTGGAATAGAAAACAAGATTGCATTAAACCTTTTCTATGAATAGGCCTAAGGAAATTCTTCAGTTCAATGGTGTCTTAATGCCTTTCGCAAGGCAAGAAATTTATTCCTTGTCAAACAGTCAGAATAAAGGTTATTAATTTATTTCACATTGCTGAGCTGGGCCTTAGGACTTAAGTTGCTCTTTGGGTAGGAGTAAAATGTAGCTGAACAAGAGAGTACTCCTAGAATTGAAACTGAGTTTTTAAAGTTTCTATATCCCCTCCTAGCTTCTTGCAGTCTGCAAATCAAACCACTGACCCTTTTAATTGAAGAGTGTTGTTTTTCATCCAAATTCAGTCAGCTGTTTTTCATTTCAGACCCACAGTGTCTTTAGCACTCTTAGTGGGGTCAAGAATGGGTAGCCGAGGATGAAAACTTCATAAACTGAGTGCACTGCTGGAGATCAACTAACTCTGCTCCAGCAAGTCTTTCATGAGCCCCTTGCAAACCTCTTTCCATCAATCAAGCTGTTGTGCATACTCAGAAAAAGACTTGCTCTGCTATGCTGAGGCCTCCCTCACTCCAAAGGTAGTTCCAGTCCTTCCCTTCACCACTCAGTGATCTTTACAGTCAACTGTAGACTTGCAGCCCCTCTCTCTGGACAATAACTGTTTCAATTTGGATGTATTTGCATCCTTCTTATTCTCATTTAGATGTTCCCATGATTCTGACCCAAGTGATTTTGGCTGAGATGAAAATCTTGGTGTCCACTTGAGATGCCAAAATTTAGAGGGTCCAGTGCACTTTTTCTCTAGGAACTGCATTGACTAGAGAAGAGATTATTAAGCAGCCTATATATAAAGGGTTTCTTAGATGATTATCTGTTATAGAAGATTTCCCCCTGAAATCCACAGATACATCTGGCCTAGCACCCACTTGAGAGCTTCAGACAAGGGTCCACCTCTAAGAAACGGGCAGAATTTCAGACACAACCTCTCTCTGTACTTTTCTCCCAGCTGGCTCCTTTGCTGAATGTGCTGCCTTCTGTGAAATGCTGTTCTCCAAATTAAACTCTCTCCAGGAAACTAGTGACTCAGCACTGTGTGTTACATTCCCAGAGGACAGTGCCTAAATTTTGGGCATGGCAGTTTGTATTGCCACAACACTTAAATCATTTGCAAAACCGTACCTTGAACCCTATATTTATTGGTTACCTGACAGGTATCATTGTCAGAACCTGGTGCCTCTCTACCGTACAGAGGTGAACTTATTCCGAATATATATTTAACCAAAGGAAAAACCAAACAAAACAAAACAAAACAAAAGCCTAAATTCCCAGGTATCTCATAGGAAATCTGGCTAAGCACTGCAAGAATAAAACAAGTCAAAGCATGAAGCAATTGAAACTCTTACCTTCTGCCAGCAGAAGAGTCTCAAGAATTATGAACCGAAGGGCTATGGCCCCAAGGTAGCAGAGAATACACAGGGCTGTTCAGCTTTGCAAATGATTTTTCTGACTTTGTTTAAGTTCTCAGAACATAACTATTCAGCAGTTGAATGTGAAAAGGAAAGGCGTATAAACTCAATATGAATATTCAGAAAACACAACTCATGTTTAGTACAGATGTAGAAGGGAAAGGAGAAAGATGAGAAGCCGATCAACTAAACTATGTGTCTGCCCATCAGACAAATGTGTATAATTCCACACAAAAGAGCAGCAGATCAGATCCTCAGCTGCTGAAAACTGGCTTAGAGCCTTCTAATTCGGAGGGCTTAAACTGAGTATCTAGCCCCATACTGCTAACTTACTTATGGAAACTTATGTCTATATTTATGTTAGTAGCCTGTAGTGGGTAAAATAAAAGGCCGTGCCTGTTTAGAAAATAGCTTCCTGTCTGAGGAAAGCTGAAGATTGCTAAGAACTTTCTAAAGAGGGTGCTGAAGGATTTTGAATTTACAAAGATGGGTAAAAATCAACCCTGTTTTGAAATCCAGCGTAAGCACTTTGTTTGACCAAATTTTAGGCAGGATTTTACACATGTTCAAGCCCTCCTCTGCTTTGTATGTCAAACTGAAATTCAACTGCAAACAGTTTATTTTCACAGAGGATAAGATGCCAAAGATGCTAACAGGTAAATATAAAGTCGACAGTGTCTTCCTCTTCAGAATTTTTTTTTCTTTGGTCCTTTTTTTTTGAATTCAAATAATAGCTATTTAAAGAGTAGGCAATTCTCTTTATTTGAAGGCTTTAATAATACATCATTGTTATAACTAGTTCTCAACAGATATAACACCCTCATTTGACTCTGAGATGCTTGTGCCTAATGGTCCTTGCTTTTCCAGAGGTATTTTCCTCAGTGCACTCTTGAACAGGAATTGGACATAAAGAGAAAGCACAATGCAGGCTTCTCTAAAATAGTGAGTAAGGTTTTAATATACCCTACTGAGATACATTTTTTAACTTTTTTTTTTTCCTTTTAAGAACATTCTAAAAGGTAATAAACAGACTTTGCAATAATGAAAGTGGAAACTGTGAAAAAGGGAAGATAATTTTCTTACATATAAAATGTATGAGCCAATAAAAGTGCACATTTCCCAAGAAGCTGGGAACTGAGGTAATATAGAAATGAACAGAAAATTTTCAAATAATTGTTAATCAAAGCTCATTCATGGAGAAGACATGTAGTTAGTTTAATATCAGTATGAATGATGATTATTTTCCTTTTCTTATTTTGGTGACTAAGTTAATATTAGGGTCTTGCAGTTTTTCTTCAGAAGGATCTAGGAAAGAAACTTCCTTTTACTGAAATACTGATATCTGATCAGGAACTATTTACTGGGGAAGAAGAAATTATACCAGGATGTATAAAATACCACATCTTTGATATGTTTGTTTATATGTTACATTTCTTTTAGGAGAATTTGACTGAGTCTGGAGAGACCTGATGGCATGCACATTTATATTCTAATTTACATATATATATATATGTATACACACACAAACACACACAATATTGTGTATTATATACAATGATACATATATATATCATTAAAACACTTTGTGATTTTCTTGGGAACCACAGAAAAATGCATGTAGACCCACCCCAAGTATCTGGTCAGTTCAGAGATTTCAGGGCGTCATCACTGGCTCTCTGGCAGCTAACCTTGAAGAGAAATAAAAACTTTTTTTTTGTCAAAATGTTGTAGAATTTGCATTCCCCTATAAAGTATGGTATTTCAATTTTTCATTTGAAAGCAGATGAAAATAAGAGAATTTCTTACAACATCTGGTCATTGCTTAAGTCAAAGAAGTTCACTTTCTAAAAAGAAAAAGCCAGCAAATATGTCAGAAAATTGTTTTGTTACAGGAAGAAACTGGATAAAGGTCCAAACTGTTGGACCTTTGGAACTGTTGGTAATGCTGTTTGAGCATTACTAGGGCATGCCTTTGCAACATGTGCACACATGAAGTTGTCAGGGTTTAGGATGTCTAAATGAATAAGGCCTTAGCTAAACTAGCATACCTTGATCCAGACAGCTTTGCATGTGTAGGCAAGTCTAAGGAAAAAGACAAAAGATGGATGCAGGTAAATAAACTGCTTTGTGCAAAAGACAGCTATAAATAGTAATAGCAGTCAAAGACAAAAACAGTCCAGATCTTGAGGAAGTATCTCATGGCTGAGATCACGTCATATGACACAAGCTCAGCTGCATAGGGGGAAGTTGAACTAGTCCTTGCTCATGAATCTACCCCTCTGGTTTGGGCTCATTTTAGAATATACTTTGTGCATATAAAAGGAGCTTGGTTGTGAAGTGCTCAGTAGGAGCCACAGGGAAATTTGCTCCCTGTGGAACTGCATGATTTTCATGACTTGCAATGAAAGCCATACACTGCCCTCTGAAAAGTTTGTTTGCATGGTTTTGAGAATGCTGGCTTTATCCATTCCCACCAGCCTGGGCTTGCTCTATACTGTCATGGGTGGATTCCCTTGAAGTTTCTAGTGAATAATGCAAACTAAGAACTCAATATGACAAATAGATTGTCCTTCTGTGCTTAGGGGTTTTAATAGTTAACTTGTCCCCTCTAACACCACGTTCAAATATGTTCATAGTGGCTATCAACTTATGACTACATTTCTCAAAGCAATTTAAGAATCATCTGGATAGGGTCTGCATGTTAAACTTTTCTTTAAAGAAAAGGGAATACAGCTAAAGTGCATGTACAGAAATCCCCAGGTGTTCTATTTTGAATGAGACTTCACAGTGGAAAAAAAAAAAAACTTAAAAAAATCAGTCTCTTCTGCAGCTTTTAAGCAGTTAAATAGATGATGTTCATGCTAATTAAGCCACTGATCACACTACCCATTTACCAGCAAAGCCTAGACTGCAGACAGGCTATTATTTCTTTGAAACAATCCAATATTCTTGGAAATCATGTTCTATGTTGCTAATAAGGAAGCATGCATACTTCACAAGCAGATTATTATTAACATTGGCACATAAATCTGACTTTATTAGCCACTTAATACTAATAGCATGTGTTGTTCAGTTTATTGAACATTCAGTAGCTATACAAAGAGGCCAAGGCCAGAGGTGTATAAACATCAATTGCATTTGTGGGAGAAAAGCTTTTCTATCCCCTCTGATTCCAGTAGTTAAATACTTATGTGAACAAAGGAACAAGAAATAATGATCTAAAAATCATTTCATTTGAAGTGCACTATTTTTCAGGTTTAAGAACTTTTAACCACAAGGCATGCATATACTGACATATTGGAGTGGATTCCACATAGACTTTATTTCATAATACCCTCAGAAGCAAGATGTAAAGTGTCCAGCAGATAAGGTGTTATTTGCTTCCTGTTATGGCTTAGCTGGGCAGAATTATAAAAAGAAAAGACTTGTTTTGTCTCCTCCACAGCTATGTGAGTGCTACAGTGAGGGTGCAGGAACAGCAGTTGCATTGTTCTTCTCATGTTTATGCTTTGGAAATAAGGCAAGATGGGAGGAAGGAATGGGAAGGAACTTGCTCTGCTCTGACTTCTGAGATGTCAATTTACAGCCCTTACTTTTTCATTCCATTCCAGGAAAACATTGTAATGCCAACCCAAAGCAATGGATCAAAATGAAACTAAAAAAAATTATGAGTTAGAATGCAGTAATAACCCTTGGGCTTTATTTATTTGCCCTTTCATTTTAGGTGCATTAAGACTTACTCTGTTGATGTTTTCTGTTCAGCTAAAGAATACAAACTTCTTTTAAAATTGAAAGCTCAGATTTTCGCTTATTGATCTTAGGACTTAAGAGAAAACCATTAATACTGGAAGATCTGCAATAAAGCATGACAAGCGCTGCCCATACTCTATAATAAATCTTCAGACCATTTGCCCTTTGGAATGAAATTTCCCATGTTTGGTCTTTAGCCAAAGGTGGCTTTTTTTCCCTTTTTTTTTCTTTTTTTTTTTTCCTAAAAAAAAAAATATAACTGTGCAGACATTAATATAAAAATAAAAATAGCTTTTAGCTATTTTTTCCAGTTACAGAAACACCTCATTAAAAGGCAGCCACACCTTTTGACACATGTCTGGAGCACAACAGTGTTAGGAGCGACAGGTTCCAGCTGCATGCTTGGATATACCTGGCTTGGGAGATATCTCATACCATTAGCAGCACATATTCCACAGTGTGCAACCTCTGTTTTAAACAATATTTGAAAAAGCTGGAGATTTGGAAAATCTGATAAAATCAGATTTTGACCAATAAGGAATGTTTTACCTCCCCACTTACAGGGTTGTTTTTCTAAGATTATCACTTTCCATCAGGAATCTCCTCCTGCTTTCCACCACCAAGGAGGGTTACAGCCACTTCTGTTCAGAAACTTGGTGACAGACCTCTACAGTCACTGGATGAGAAACTGGAAGAGAACTAAAGCTTGGAAAGCTGAAGGGAATTAGGGCTGGGGGAACTTGGCCTGGAGAGCAGTGGTAATGGGAGAAGGGAACAGGCCCAAGAGCTGCTTCTGTTCTCTGTTAACATTGTCCTGTCACTCGGGAGGAGGCCAAGGATCACGCCCGCAGTCAGCCCCAGCACTCCATGACCTGGATTACTCTTACATATCACTGCTTGGGTGTGCCAAAAATATGAGGAAAAGTGATATCCTAACTTCTTTCAGTAAGTGATATGAGTCTTCCAACTGGAATAATAGAAATCCTCTCTTATCCAGGATGTCTAGTGATCCTAATTATAGCATAGAAGGCCTGTGCTCATAAAAATAACCTAGCTTTTCAGTAAAAAAAAAAACTATTTAAAGATGTGAAGTAATTGTTGCTGGCACCGCAGCCATGCAGTATATGCAAAGTGGTTTTCTGGTGACTTCCCCCCTTTTTTTTTTTTGTTTTTTTTTTTTTTCTGCGACACATATTCTTTCCCCAGCTTCAATGAGTGATTTTCCAGAAGGACCATCTCAAGGCAATGGAATAAACTTCCAAAGGCACACACAGGATCACTGCAAAGTTCATCCATTTGCACTGTAATTATCCCAAGCTGCTTTTCAAACTTTCCTCCCTTAAGCAAAAAATAAATACATGTTTGTGTGCTTGGGTATGAATCCGTGTATAAATTTTTAAAATTCAGACAGTCCATCCATTCACACAGAGATTTCTCCCTGTAGAGAGGATGGGAGAACATAACAAATATTACATAACAAATATTAGCTCCATTGCTTATTGCTCTTCTGGAAAGCACTCAGATTTTGCTTCAGTCAGTACAAGAGAAGCAATGATGTGAACCAGAATGAAGGCTCCTGCCACTGTCACTAAGAGGACTGAGTTACCTCAGCAGGTAATCAGAAAAACTCCCAGATGGGAAGAAGGAGAAGGGGAGAGAGGTGGAAGGAAGCAGAAATGTTACCTCTTTGGAAAGTGCTGAGCACGCATATCCCATCAGGAGACGGATGCTACCCTGGTAAGTTTCCATGGGAATTCAAGGCAGATCCCAGAGTCATTTTGCTTCCTAATGAGTGGGACACTGATGTGTCTGGTCCCACAGGAGGGGGTAGTCGGGCACAGCGTGTGTGGGAAGGGAGAGTTAAAGTGCATCTGGGAATATATGGCTAAATGGTTTCTTTGGCCGTGAGCCCTACAGCGTGGTAAACCCGTGGGAGAGACTCCGGGAGAATGTTACTGCTTTGGGAAGCGGAGGCGGTAGTGGGATGAGAAGTGGGGTCAGAGCATGGGCACATGCCCAGGTAGCTGGGGGAGGTCCTGCTACTATGACTGTGTAATTTCTGCAATAGCAATGCACATCTTATTCAAATACATGGCATTCCTCTTCAAATTAACAACTACTTTTGGCTCCAACCCTTAGCCGGAATAAAAGGAAAACATAAACACTATCCCAGACATACGCCATGGGTAATTCTTCACTGTTTGCAAGTACCAAAATGGTATGGAAAACAGGGAAAATTTATTAGGGAGAAAGGAAATAAGATCAGCTTTGGAAAATATATGTGTGTGTATGTATGCTAGTAATTAACAGAGTATTGCCAAAGATGATATGGGAATGTGTTTTGCTTCTTATTCATACATATTATATAAATAATAGTATTTAATCCTTGCTTAGAAAGGAAATGTGTTCCTCTGGGAAATTATCTCCTTTTTGCTTTTGTTGGCAGTTGCTTTGTTTAATCTTTGCAAGACAAAGACATGTAGGCATGTGCCACAACATGCATGTGACATACACTAAACATGCCTAGAGCTTCATCTGTCTGCGTTATATTCACATATCCACTGCCAGTGAGGCAGTGTTTCTTTTACTTTTCCGTCAACATTTCAGTATTTCAAGCCTGATCGTGCTTGACGTCGGGTGACCTTCATTTCCTTTGGGGTCAGCCACCTTGCAGGAAGGGGTGGGAGATTTCTCCCATGTTTCAAGCAAGGCACATGCTTTGCTGGCATGCAGCCAGGTTGTTCAGCACTTTCCAGTATCAAAGCTGTAGCTTATCAAGGAAGATAAAAACTTGCCCTCTCTTCCCCTGGTTTACTAGAGTTTGTGTGGGTTTGATACCCTCTCTGAGGCAGGTGTTCATAGGGTCAAGAAGAACACAGCTTTGGGACAGGGCCGTCATCACTGAATCCTCTTTATTCCTGACTTCGGAAGAAGAAGGATTTCACCTGGACATCTCCACTAGCAAACTGGGAAAGATGATTTTCTGTTTTGAAAAAAGGAAAAGAAAAGAGAAAAAGGAGAGGAGAGGAGAGGAGAGGAGAGGAGAGAAAAGAGAACTGTGCAGATGGGCTGCTAGGTTTGTAAGCACTGCAGAAGTCTGAGCCCCACAGTGGTCATCCCTTCCCAGATGAGAAATGCCTGCCCCAGCACTGTGACGGTGAAGGGGTTGTTCCACCATGGTTTTGAGGTGCTGGAGTGCAATTGACAGGGAGGCACACACTGAAAATGAATACAGTCCTATGGATGAGGCCAACCATATTAAGGGGAACCTAAAACCATTGAAATCTGTTACTGGTCACAGCAGCATTGCTTGCTCCTAGAGGATATTATTAGCTCATCTTTAATTAGTTATATGGTATCCTCCATGCAGCTGGGAGAGAAAGAAGCAAATGCAACAATGAGAGGGAGAGGAGCTGGTGTGGGGCCTGGGCACGGCCAGCGGTGAGGGACCGGTAATTTGGTCTTCTGATCAGGCCAGTGCCCATGTCCAGCACAAAAGTGATTGCTTACAAATGCCAGCATGGATTCTGTTTCTAAATGTCCTGGCCTTCATCATGTAGAGTCCTAGACACATCGCTAGAAAATTCAGTGAGGTGCTCATTAGTATTCTCATTAGCCTGCCCTAAATAGCTGCAGTCATTTCCCTCTTTTGGTGTTACTGAAACAGCCGCTAGAAATATTCAAATCATGCCAGTGACCTTGTTAGAAAGGAACATCACCCCTACCAGGACTATAATCTGTAAGAAAGAATAATTTCCTGTAGTGATATTAGAAATTAGCTTCTTCTTTTCTGGCCCATTGTTCTGTAGTCTTTCCCCTAGGACAGTCCTGGGTGTGCCCTTCCTCCGAGGATGCCAAATACTGGGATGGGATCTACACATTACTCAGTTAAATCTCATGTAAACTGTAAGCAAAATACATCAAGTGCAAACCTGATACCTCTGAAGAGGTGTGTGTTTCTCAGAGCAACGGAGGTTGAGCTTCATCTTGTTTTTATACTCTATAATCTAACTCAGCGGTGAAGAGTTATCTAATTTCTTGGGTGATGTTCGAGTTACTATGTTAGCCAGGACTCAGAAGCTATTTCAACCATCTTCTGGCCTTCACTTTAACAGAGCTGTGAATAAGAGGCATATGTCCCTTGCCAGATTTTGGAGATTTTGAATAGCGAATTCAAATCCAAATCTTGTATATTTCTTAAATATTAGTTTGAGTCAAGATTTGAAAAAAT
>NW_010588208.1:61332-80288 GCF_000705375.1 Tinamus guttatus | reverse complement strand
TTAATTTCAATTTCTTTAAATGGAGATTAGTTTAATTTCTGTTATGGGGGAAAAAAACAGTTATTTCCATGTTGCAATGAAGGCTTTAAGCAGATGACATGCCATACAGATCTAATTTAGATGAGGAGAAGCCCAAGGGGTAGAAGAACTAAACACTGCAAAACGAATCCCAAATAAATAATAGATTAGAAAACACAATAGAACTGCAAACTCAGACTAACTGATCTCAGCACAAAACTACCTTTTGCAACATAGGCATATAACTTTACGTCTTCTTAGTATGTCATTCTTTCTGTTATTTTTTGTGATCAGTTTGTAATGTTTTGGGGAATAGATTCATGCTTAAATTCCGCTCCATTGAGCCATTCTTCTTACTCCTTCAGAAAAAGTCTAGTCTGCTAACAGGTAAATAAACTCAGTGTTGACATTGAGAATTTTTCCTCTCCCCTCCCCTCCCTTCCCACTCCCTTCCCCCTCCCTCTTGCCTAATTTCTATTTCACATATTGAAATGACTTAATTTCATCTTGACAAAAATACTAATTCATTTGAGCCTAGCCAGAGCCAAGCTTAATCTTTCACCTGAGTTCAAAATCTTCCTTCAGGTGTTCCCCATATTTTTATTCTGGTACCATATTAATCTTAAGCTATCAAGATAGCTTTAGTTTTATTGTTATGTTTTCATGTACTGTTTCTGACATTCCCATTTCTCAACAAAGACAGCTGACAAAAATAAATAAATAAATACATAAATAAATAAAAAGAACATTTTTTGATTATGGCTGGTTAAAATACAAGAAAATTATTTCTCAAATTTGTTAAAGTCATAGATTCTTCAAGGCCTTTTGTCAACAGAGGATCATCAGCTGCTTGTAATATAGGTTTATTCTTTCTTCCTTGCATGATTTCATTGTTCTAGTTAAATGCTGTTACAGGTATCTTTTTATTTGGGTATAGTAATGAGGAGAGGGACAATTACATCTGAATGGTAATGGTAAGATACTAGTTATTTGTAATAGTATATATGTAAAGTGCTTTTCATTATTAAGTTAGATTACGGCAGTGTTATGCTTCTCATAAAGCACAATTGTCTCAATGGGCTATGAAACCACACTATGTGCTATGAAAAGACAAAATTAAATTTTGGGGGTTAATGGATACTCGTATACATATAGATGCAAAGACCGATCAACACAATATTAGATACATATGAATATCTAGCTGATGCCAATCTATTATTTTAGGATAAAATTATTATTTTAGTCTTAGGATGTGAAAGACTACAGCTTTAATTTGAATAAAATTATATAAAATTACAAAAGTCGCACAAAGGGACAAGATGAAATGAAAAGAGAAGAGATATTTCCTGGTTATTTAGATATAGTCTGTATGTGTGCATATGCAAATATTTATGTAAGGAAATGTACCTTTGTGAATAGAGGACTGCACTAGGATTTGGTTTACACTTTTGCTTGTGTCATTGGCTTATTCAGTTTCTTCAGCCAGTCACCTTATTTTTCATTGTCACAATTTTCCCATTGGCAATCTGAGAATAAGAACCCTCATCTACCAAGAGAACCTCCATTACAAAGAGTTTTGAACACGAACACCTATAAGCTTCAGCACGGATAAGTTATGAAGCAGTAAGTGAGAGATCACTCTGTGTAGAAGGTCTTTATTTATTCTTCCAGTTAAGGAAGGATCTGCAAGGGCTGATGATTTCCTCTAATACATAATTTATTTCACTTCCAGAAAAAATTCTGAAAAGCTGAGCTTTTAGGGCATTTGCACTGTATTACTATGGAATCAGTGCATTTGATTTTTGTTTGTGGCAATAGGCAGAACAGCCATGAATATGGCACTATGTTTAACTTTCCACATGTACACAAATTCCTTGCATATATAAAATTAAGATACTTCAAAGTCAAGAAATGACAATAAAATTGTCCAAACAAGATGAATTATGCGGTCTGGTGCCAAGATATTATGATACGCTCCTTAATAACATGACCACATACTATTTTTAGCTGCTGCAGGGAGAATTCTTTTGCTTACTATTAAGACTAAATAGTTGCTTTTTTTTTTTTTAAATTCTCCTTTCCCTCTCTTACTCCCAGCCCCCCATCTGAAGTGTGTTTGATTGCTTCCAGTGTGACTACATTAAAATTAAATGGTAATAGTCAATTATCCAATCAAGCAACTGCTGCCACAATTCATAAATTCTTCTAAGGTAGATAATTATTTAGAAACTTAAAATGCTTTGAAGTCCTTGAATTATTAACACATATGACCTTGTATTTTCTACTGGTTGTTTTTCTGCTGTTCATTTGAAGTGCTCTACAGTGAAAAGCACATTGGAAATTCAACCTGTCCTTCCACTGGTCATAGATATGCATTTTGCAAGAGGGGGACCTAAAAAAAAAAAAAAAACACTTTCCAAATTAATTTAGCTGATAACAAACGAGACGATTCCATCTCTCAATTTTCTAATTAATTAAAGAGTGCTGGTATGAGAACATCCAAAATTAAAAATTCTTGTGGTGTGAAAGGTATCATCAATTAATATGTAGAACCCACAGCTGGGGCCATTAATTACCCTGTTGTTCTCTTCCCCTCCAAAGAGCTGACTCTTCAGCCAATGTAAATCACCTGAGCTTTAAGATATTTATTCTAGGTTGAGATCTCTAATGGCTTTGGTAGTGTAAAAGTACTAGTCCTACTTCCCATTTATATTACATGTGTAACATTCAATGAATAAATGTTTTAGAGCCTGGTAAAACAATGTCTTTCCTTCCAGCATTTTATTTACAGTTCATGGATATCACTCCCCTGTAAATTATGCCCATTAGAGAACAACACTGAAAAGGAAATAAAACAGCTATTTCTAGTCTTATCTTATTTTTTTTAACCCTTGTCAAGAACTTTTCAGCTTTCACCAAATGAGTAAATATTCTTGGTGCCTCTGTCATTCCAGTTAATCTGCCAAATGCTCATAAATCTCGCAGTCTGAAGCATCTGTCTCCCTGGCCTCATCGTCACATATTTATAATTGTGATCCTTCCATTCCTTTCCATTCCTCTCGTGTTTTGCTTTCAGTTTTTAATAATTTTCTTCCAAATTTTGATTTTTATCTACCTACCCTTAGCACTCTGGTGTCTATGGACAACCCTGCTGGACAATGTCCTGTGCACTAGGCATGTGGGCACTGCTAAGCCTCAGTTTAGAGCAAACAAACTTCCTTACTATCTATCTTTCTTCCAAGATCTTTTTTTACAATCCACATAATCTATGTACTGCTACCGTAGCTCCAGGGTCACCATTATTGAAGCCAGCAAATCTGAAGCCAAGTGGATAGGTCTAAAATGAGTCATTTTTGGTGACTATAGTTTAGATATATCCTGAAGTGCCCTCTAGGGGAAAACTTAGAATTCTGTATGTAGAAGTCTAAGAAATCTCTAGATGTTGATGCTTGTGGTACTGAGGAGTGACAGCACCACACATTCAGGGAGACTGAGCTTCTGAAATTATGCTGAGGACATCCGCCACCCTGGTGAATTTAGCTCCCTTAGCCCTGATCTCAAAGGCTGCTGATTCCTGCATTTCATTCTTCACAATTTCAGGCTCCTGAAAAAAGTTGGTGTGTATTTCTCTAACCCTTTAATTTAGCTGTGGAAGTTGCTTTGTTTTTCTTTTTGCACAGGTGCTTTTAACACTTAGGTAATGTTTCTGCTAGTAGTGAGAGAAATGGTATCTAAGCCTTGAATCTCAGTGTCTTAAAGATAGGTAAGCACAAGGTCCAAGCAGGAAGCATGTTCTGAAATTCATTATTTCTTTATCATTTCCTGCAGGTTGGATGCAATATCCTGGCATTCAGCATGTCAACAGTTGTGAATCCCAGTGGAAGACCTGAACATCTGTGCATGCAATATAGAACAAATTCCTGTCATCTAAGTGATTTTTGCTCCTAGAACCTGAGCTTTACAGTACCCAAGCAATTTCCTTGAATCTGAATTGTTTAGAAGTCTCATTCTAATAAAATATTGCTGGAGAAAGATTTTGTACGTGGAATGAAGTGGCACATAAGGCTAAGGCCTGCTATGATCAATACATAACAGCCCAGACACTTTACCGGGTTCATTTTTTTTCTCTCAGAAAACATTATACCCTGGGGAGCAGATGCCTGCGTTGTATCATACAATCTTCAGTGTTTCATATATGCCACAGATATGAACATAAGGTAGGAATTTGTGACAGTTAGCAAGTATGACTTTTGTGGCCACTTGGTCAGTAAATCACTGAAAGAACACAAACCACCAGCTATGAAAAGCCAAAGTTGACTGAAAAATAGTAATCCACTAGAAAACCATATTAAAGACCACATTCAGGTCTTTCATAAAAAAAGGCAGTTAGAGTGCAACATGAATGCTGAATGCCTATTTGAGGCTGTGTATAAAAGTGTATAAAAGATTTTGGTTAACACTAGGTCCTAAAGGCTAATTATAACCAATCCAAAGGAAAATATTTCAGTTTCTAAGTAAGTGAATATTTAATAGTAGGTATAAGTCAATATGTTAAGTTTCTATCTGAACAATTATTGTAGTGCATTTTATTTCAAAGAAATATCCTTTTTTTTTCTTTTTCAATATTACATGGGACTTCTAAATTTCTGGTTTTTTTTTTCTATTCCACTAAGAGAGATATTTAGGTGTCATATTTGGTAGTTAAGTGTAGAAGCAAATCACAGTATTCATATTTCGATTTGCTATATCAAATAAATAGGATAGAGTGAAATAGAATCATAATCCCCTAATGGTGGTTGTTAGGGCATAATAAAATATTTCTGTATATGCAATGTATCTGTTTATGTTTAAAAACTTTTATCTGGAAAACTCATCCAACATAACTTCAGGTACTTATTTGGGAAACCTATTGTAGAAGCATAGAATAACTATGATACATGGGAAATTGCCCCTCTAGCAAGTGTAAGAGATAATCAATGTGCAATTAATCCAGTCTTTGCTAATGTTAAGGAGAAACTTTTCATACAAAGGTCCAGATGTAGGCACTGCATTAAGTTTCTGGAGGATGAAGCTGGGTCTGAAACAGACTGCTTCCAAGAATGTCAGAGAACATCAAAAGAGCACACTGGTATGCCTTTCTCCTCTCAAGCTTGAGTGCTGAACATGCTGTTTATAGGCACAAAACTAAGTTCCATGAGCTTAATCGTAATATCACAGTTAAGAATTTTTGATAGTGTTTATGCATTAAGCGGTTCCTCTAAGTTTCTCACTTTGAAGATGCCTAATACTATTTCTCTTGCTGTGAGCTCAAGTTCCACACTGGTTGCTCTGAGCTTTCCCTGATTTATAGGAGCTCATGCAAACCTTTAAACATTTTCCAAAGGTAAATAGAGTGGAATTTCTGGGAAATTCTAAGCAAGCTAAAAGCCCAAGTCCCATTCACTTTCAATAAAACTTGAGTGCTTGAGGGTCTGGTTTTCAAAACACTCAGTTACTTAAAGGTGAAAATAGTAGTCTAATGGGATTTATAAAGTGCCTTGGTTAGTCTGAGATTACTTATCTACTCTATTTATATTATTTTCTTTATTACTTCCTGCTTAAATCATGTAATACATTTTCTTCTATATATATATCTTTTTTCTTACTTGGAAGATTGTTTTCCCTGTGGTAAAGTGGGATTGGCTGGGGCTTCCTCAATTGTCTGCTTTCTGCAGAACTCAGGTTTCTATGTCATGTCCTGTTATCTGTACAAAATGTAACTTCTATTCTTCCCCTGCTTTTCCTCTGACAGAAGTGAGACCCAGATTCACAAAGGAAATTAGTCAATGACACATTGACTGCTTAAGTGAGGTTTGCGGGAAGTTTCCTTGCACTGATGATGAGGTCCTTCAGTGACTAAGTGAGATTCCTATGAATCACTCTGCTATGCAGCAAGACTCCACCCACGGTGAAAAATCAGCATCTTCATGCTTTTGTGTCCATTAAATGCTAGGCACTAAAATCTCATCTCACTTCGAAATGTGAAAATCCAAAGTCCATTGACTTCAGTCTAGATTTTTACTAGTGGGGTTTGATCCAACTCCCATTTGGAACCTTTCCACTGATTTTAATGAGTTGGACCAGACCTGGAGTCATTTCTGTTGCAACAATCTGGTTACCTTATGTCAGACTTCCTTCTCAAGTGTATAAACTTCATTACCGAACATTCATTGATTCAAATGAAATTAAACATCAAGCTGATCATTTATTTTTTTTTCTCTTTCCCCTCTATCTGCATGAGGCTAATGGTTTCTTTATGTCAAAGTGTTAATTTTCCGTTCTTTCTGTGTTCAATTTCTAGTAATTTAGAATAGCATGTAAACTTTGAAATTAAGCAGAGCCACTAAATCATAAAGGCCAAATAAAAATAGCAGATCTATATTAATATTTAGTTGCAAAATCCATTCATAAGTATTTCTACTGAGAAAATACTGACGTGGAGTGGTATTAGAAGTTCTCCTATCACCAGGTGAAACACATAAGTATTGATCATGCAGGCCACTGAGTCAACTTCTCTGGAAAAGAGAGCAATAACTGCAAAAAATGACTTCCTTAGAAGGGTCCACAGAGTATCTACTTGATACATCAGCATCATCACAGACTTCAAAATATTCACCAGTAGCCTATAAGAAATATTAATGCTGAAGTAACTGACTAAATATCACAAATATAATCTTCCATGGAAGGAGATAAAGCAGCATCAAGAGCCCACCACTACTTTTCTTTAATAAGAAACCTTCCAGATTATCCTATGAGGCAACTCATCCTTATTCTTCAGAGGAGACCAAAAGAGAAAAGGAGATTTGTCACCTGCCTGACCAGAGGGACATATTCCTCCCTCGTGCCCAAAGAGTGGTGACTGCTTTAATCCTGAATCTATTAACTTAGTGTTCATAAGAGCAGCAGGGCATGAACCTATAGCCTGTTTCCAGCTGTGGCTATCTCCAGTGTTTCAGAAGAGGACAAAAACAAAGTAAAAAACCCACAGAAACTAAATTTTTCAGACTAGGGAGAAGGAAAGAAATTGAAAATCAAGAGGCTAAAGTTACATGCAGTGCATCAGAGGAAGCTAGCGGGAACCCATATCACAGTATTTCTAGAATGAAAAGACACCGTGCTACCCTTTCTCCTAATTATATGAAAACCATCACTGATTTGAAGCACTACTCTCCATGTCTATATAGCAATCTGCGAAGAAAGATATTAAAAAAAAAAAATCTCTGAATGTGAATTCCTGTGTCTAGAAGACTTTTATCACTGTGTAGAGCTAAACTATAATCAGCTAAGCTAACCTTAGCTATCTATTCACATAAAATAAGCTGAGGAAGATCCTCAGGACTAATGCTAAATGTCAGTGTAGACAGTACACTCAGTACTTCACTACTATGGTACTTCAACAACTCACAATAGCTGACATATTTTTTCCCTGTAACACTTCCAGGGATACTCTACTGATATGCAGAGAGCATAAAGAGTTATTTACACTGTCTAGAAGTTTAGGAAATATCTTTGTGTGACTATTGAAGACAAATTGATGCTTTTAAGAGGTGATTTGGAGCACCTGAGGTCTCTATTTGTTGCGTGGGATATTCAACATTGCTCTTTGTAAGTACATGCCTCTCATTTGTTCAGAGAGAACTAAGGCTCACAGCTTAGGACGCTTGACTGGCATTTGCTTTCAGGTTAGGTTATGGTATAATACCTCTGTAGCAACTAAGTAGCAGTCTAATCAAAAACATCAATCCTACTTTTAAAAAATGCGTAATATGTGTGTACATGCATAGTTATATATTTTAAAAAAACATTTAGTGGAATCAGTTTCATGATTCAGCACTGACATATTCTGTCAGTCATATTCAGGAGCAGTAATGAGAGGCAGGGTGGAGGAAATGTATCGAAAACCAGGATTGCTACATGAAATCTCACCTTCATTTGTGCCAGGGAAAATAGTTTAGTAACTGCATTGTGAAACGGAGCCATCAGGTAGGACATGAGGGGCAGCCTGAGTCCTCTCTGGTGGGTATGTCTACTGGGATAGAAATACTACGGTCAAAAGTAGTAATTGCTTTGATGGAGAGTTTCTGCCTCTCAGCAAGCTTCAATGCCTTACAGAATATAAATTTATAAATGGCTTGTTTTATTAAGTACCGTTTTTAAGCCTTAGTTACATTTTTTTTCTCCACATTTTATTCTTGTAGTCCCGAAGAGAATATTGTCTGAAGAAAAGTGTTGCACAACTCAAGTGAGGGAGATGCAATTCCAATACCAGCAAGTAGATGCAGCAGATATCACTCAAGGTTAGTCCAGGTATTTATGATATTGTGGAATAGAATCACCCTTTAAATATTAGGAGCTTCACTTTTTTGTTTTAATCTCATTTGTACATTTATACTTACAATGAACGCGTAGAGTTGCTCCAGATTTATACCAGTGTGGAGACTTATTTCGCTTGCTTTTGCTATGCACACTAGAAAAACCTAGTACTGAAGTTTGAATTGGAATATCCTTTCCAAACAATAAGGAGCTGTTATTATTCAAGTCCATCCTTACCTGGTCATAATAACACCTTGTGGCAAAATTAATTTACTTTTTAAAATTCTAGTTGCCATAACAACTTGGTGCAGCTTTTCATGTGACTTAATGAGATTCCAAAAGAACAATTTTTTTGAAGAAAAAGACCAGATGAATGGAAATCAACTGATCAAATAAGCTTTTTTTTTTAATTACTGTATTTAAACATTAGTAGCTAGTTGACGAAAACACTTCCTGCAAAAGCAGAAATACTGTTATATTCACAGTTATTGTACTCTTAAATCCTTCTAGTACTTAATCCTAGGAGTCTTCATACTCTGCAGCAAACAGCAAGGCAGTGTGAGTTAGCTGTATATTATGGATCAGCCTGATTAATATCTGTCTTTAGTTTCATGCCCATTACCCTCCTGAAAAGAAGCAAATGTCAACCATGCACTGTTCCTTCACGCCACATACTCTGCAGTGTTGAGAACTGTTTTTGAGGAGGAACCAAATAATAAAGTAATGCCAAAAATGTATTTCATGCTCTTAACCATCATCCACTTGCCTATTATTTCTTAACTCTATAGTTGCATATAGAGAGATAAGTAGAGGTCATAGTGCCAGCCCAGAATAGATCAGCACAAGAGTACAGACATGATCTCTGCTCTTCCCTTGACAAGCTGGCAAGCGTTCGCAAACTCACAATTTCTCTACTTTCTCATGGGTAAGTAACTGGTACTGAGATTTCTCATTGCCAGGAGAGAAGACTGCTTGTGTGACATCTAGTCCATGCTGGACATGATGACAGTCTCATCTGTAGACGCTAAATTCCTCCAGTCCGGAACTTACTTTCTTCCATTATTTGTAAAGGATCTGAAATTCTTTGAGCACCTGACAAATTAATAATAGAAGTGATAATAGCCATGGTACTAGTCCTCCAGGCATGTACTTTTAAATCATGGTAAAGAACTTTCATAATTCATTGATGATAAGCATGTAAGCATCAGAATAGCTGAGTTATATAGAATCTCATATCTTCACTGAGTAAAATATATTTGAGAAAACTTTTAGATTATGGTCTTTTTTTTTTTCATTATGGTCTTTTTTTTTTTTTTAATGGATGAAATGTGAGCTTTCTCATTATACAGACAGTCAAGTGTGATGTGCTCCTGATCATGGCTGTGCCCTAGATATATATTCTCTCCAGGCTGGAGTGCAAGATCTCTCAAGTTATATGTAAGTTATATGTCACACAGGTCACTTAAGAACTAGCATTGTTCTGGCCTTTTGTTACCATACGAAAGAATCAGATTAGAAGTGAAAAGAAAGCTACAGCATTTTGACATCAGACTGATTTGTATGGAAAGAAAACAGTATCACAGCTCTCATCCTTACGACTATTGCTGCTTTATTGTAACTGAGGCTGACAGAACAATTCAAAGGAAATAATTGGTTTGATAAATTGAGCTTCTTTTTTATGTTTGTGAATTGTTTCTGAATTGTGAATATCCCACAATTAGTTTTAATGTATTTATTCTTGGAAAATTGTAATTAATTCATAAACTGTTGATAACTCATGGAGCAGTTATGGTCATTTTATGTTCAGATCTGAAGTATGTGGTTGACATTGATTGAATTTGTAAGTCATGTGATATTGCTTTAATATGAATAAATGAAAATGGTTTCAGATGCAAATATTTGTGTTGTTAGTCCAAAATTGTTGATTGTGATATAGTCTCTCAAAGTCACTTAAAAGCCACACATCCTGCAAAACTGACTATGAAGAAAAATGAGAGTTTCATGCAAAGCAAATCTAAAGTAAATTAATCCAATATTAAATTAAATTGTTTTAGGCAGATAATTTTAATATTGGCCATAAGTGCACTTTCCATCAAAAAAGGAATAATTTCTGAACAGTTTCTTAAACTAAAAAAAAAAAAAAGAGTTAGCATTAGTAGCATTATTTAGCATTATAGAGATAATGCAGAGCTTAAGCAAAGGAAGGCTGGAAGGAAATCAATAGTTTTGCTTATGATTGTAGAAATACTTTATAGTTACAATATCGTTTTTTCTTACTGTTCTACTAACTAAAATTTAATTTAATTATTCCAATAATATTTTCCAAACATCATTTATCTCCCAATTTTGATTTATATCACTTTTTAATTTCAAATGTTTTTTTTTCAGTAATTTGTTTTTCTTCAAATTTATCAAGCTTTTATCTCTGGCCTATAACCTACCCAGATTATTACTCCAGTTCTTCTATTGTTTATATTGGCAGACACCACATGACTTTGAATTTTCTCTTTTATGTTCTTTTATTCAAACTTTTATTAATCTTCTGCTTGTCTCATGTACTTTTCTGCTGTAACAGCTGGGAATTTAAGCAATTCTTAGTGCTTTGACATTTGGCACTGATAGTGTGCCAACCAGGACAAAGATTTTTCAGATGTCTTTGTTGTTTCTTTCTTTTTTTTTTCCCCTTCTCAGTATAGATGTTTTCATTTGACTTCTCTATGTGCTAGTGAGTACAATGTGTGTACTGTTGCTGCCTAATATTTCATGAATATGTAACAGAAATCATCGCAATAAGAATTAGTAAATAAAATAAGGGATAATACCCACTTAGAAGCCTTTATGTGCTTCTTTTAGGCCAGATTCTGATATTTTTACCCTTGTTGAGTAAGTAGTCAATGAAAAAGGCTCTTAAAAATGTGGGAAAGCAGCATGCAGGGGTGAAGAATCAGTTACATGGCAAAAGCCCCAGCTGAAAGACTTAAATAGCGACTGTCAGTGAATTAAGCATAAAGAGCCTTAGGAGGCCAGTGGGGAAAGCAGACCTGGTCTTCACTAAGCATGGGGGGAGAGGGAAGGTCTCTTCTCTGACTGTTCTTGATCACATCTGTTATGAATGATGGGACATATTTTAATTATTCTTTCCAGATTGCCTGAAGTTCTTTATGCATGAAAATTAAGCTGATTCCAAAGACTGTGGGTTAACGTAGCCGCTCAGAGTGAGTAACACACTGGGATTTCTTTTGTTTTTTCCTTCCTCTTCCAGCTTCAACTGGGCAAAGTATACTTCATGGGTGATGTTGCAGAGCTTCCTTATGCTGTTGCTGTGCTGTATACATATGGTTGGCTGTGCAGCGTAGTAGGTGCAAGAACTCCTGAATGTAGATTTTTTTCTTTTTCTTCTTTTTTTTTTCTGCTTTCCTTTTGTCCTATTATTTTGAAGAAGTTCGAAAATAAAGTACTTCAGATGAATACTACAGCTATAAGCAAGTATCTTATAGTAATAATGGAGTACCTTTTGGAAAACTAATTTAAATATAGCTACAGATTTGTTTCTCAATTGTACTTAGTGTATGAAGAAATCAATACTGTTTTTGTGACCCTACTTATTTATTGCCTCTCAGCTCAGTAGCTGAAATGTTCTATATTAAGTTATTTGCCTCTTCTCATTTGTCCAGCCTAGCAGAACCAGGTGCTCCAAAGCATGTGTGTCTGATCAAGCTGGAGGTGAAGTGGCTGATTAATGCACTCATTTCAGCTCAGTAAGGCAGCTCTTACTATCTTTTCAGCCCCAGATACTGAGGGTGATAACATTCAAACCACTGTATGCAAATACCTGCTGTGGTCCTCACATGGTCCTCTGCTGCTGTTCATTTCCCTGGGCCGTGGGGAGATCACCAGAGCTGGCCAGATGGCAGAGCTGGGTCATGCGGTGACAGGAGACCAATGTGTTGGTGCCACAGCATTTGTGACTTGCAGTGGACATACAAGTGCCCAGACACTAGCAGAAGACAGAAAGGCAGAGAGTAAGGCAAAGATTAGACTTTTCAGGGGAATTAATTGTTGGGCTGGGGAACTGAGCACAGCATCCTGCATAATTTTTCATTTATGCAAACACTGTTTTGTAGCAAGAAGAAGGAATTTGGTTTCTGTTAAAATGGCTGTATTGGTCAATTGTGAAGTCCAGACCGTATAATGTTTGATACTTGTGCATCTAAACATGCAAAACTTACTCTATCTGGAAACTACAGGAATTGACATCCAACTCTGTTCATGGAGCTCTGTTCTGTTCTTGTCTGGGCTTTGGCTACATTAGTGAAAACGTTTTGTCACTGCCTTAATCAGAAATACTTATAGAAGAAGCAGCAACAAGGAGAATCACTAAGTTGACCCAAAAGATGTTTCGTTAGAGAACCTCTTAACATCCCTTAATTTTCTCATCCTTTTTATGAAAATAAATTTTAAAAAGGGTACAAGGGGAAATTATGCAATTTGTTCAACTTGCAATGCACCTTTTCTCACTCGTGGCGTGGTTGATGCCTCTACAGCAGAAGATAAGAAACAGGATTATAAGCAATGAATAAAACTTTAACAACAGCAGTCTGTTCACTTGTAGTAGAGGAGTGTGGGTCAACAACTTTCCTTTTTTTTTTTTTCCTAGAGATCATGATGATATTTGGAAAGAGATAATGTTGCAAGGGTTTGATAAGAAAAAAATTTTAACATGGATGAACTATCTAAGTTGACAAGCATGAAACTGATCCTTTTGATTTCCAAATCTGGCAGTCTCTCATGTCATGCCAGTGGTAACAGATTTCTGTAATGTCAATTCCATGTAATGTTCAGTCTCTGACTTTTGAATATTTATGATATTTGGTTATCTAAAACAGATTTTATTGCATTAGACCCTTAACAAAAAAGCCTGTGAGATCTCCCTGAAATAGGAACTTAAGCTCTGTGAATTACCACTGCACCCTTCTTGACAATTCTTTCAATTTTCTGAAAATCAGAACTGATGCCTGGACCTCTAGAAATTCCATGAAGACAAGAGTGTTAGTCACGATCGAGCATGTCTTCTCTTTTTTTGCTTTAATTCCATTTAATATCTGTGAGCAGAAAAGGATCTCTGATGCTTTCTCAGACTTTACTAAAATTCACGACTTATTTTGTGATGAAAGCAAAGCGAATTATATGTAGAATAAAATACTAGAGCCTGCTGGCTGAACACAGAACAGTCCATGCTAATATTTGACTTTGAAGTACTCAAAGCTGTCCAGCTACAAGAGCACTAACTCACGTCTCTGTCTTATTGCATCTTAAAATATTTAAGCCTGTCAAACTTTGTTCAGTCAGCATCTGTCTTATTTGTAACTTCCTTCTCAGTCTTCAGATGCAGCCTGTTTCCATGCAGGTAGCAGCGTGAACAGAGATTGTTTTTAGATGGTCAGTTCTGCATGAGAACCCAAAGTCTTGGTGTCAGGTATGGACAGGCTTTTAGGTATTTCTCCGGCTCACCTTGTTTCCAGACTTTTAACCCTGTTGCAAGTTTAACTCTTGGACTTCTGACTCCACTGAACAGCACAAGTCCCCATAGCATTTTTTTTTTTCAGGTCCACTGTGGCTTATAATCCAATCCATGTTTTGGGATCCAGAAGGTTAAAGGCTTTAGGCTAATCTACTGCAGCCTTATTGACTTACTCCAGTTCTAAACCTGGTCTTTAACCCAGGTAATCATGTGTCATCTAGATGCTTATCTCTACATATTTCTCTGTTGTCTTCAGGTTTCTGCATGACAAGGTGATACACTTCCTATCATAAGGTGCCCATGAAATATAAATTTCTTCAATAAAGTGTTAAATGTAGTTATTTTGCCTTGATGTTCACTGCATTCATGTGCTACCTGTCTTCAAATTAAAGTATTTGACATCTTTAATTAAGAATGACTCTGCTTTGCAATCAGTCACTTTCCACCAGGGTGCTGATATTACTGACTCGTCTTACTTTTGACTCTTTTATCTATCTGTGCTCCTCATTTATTGTGTTGCTTACCAAGACTCAAGCTGTACATGGAATTCATACAATTCTTCAAGAGAAGGATATTTGAAAGAATATGTTTATAAGACACTAACATAAAGGAAAAAAAAAATGTTGATGGGAGAACTGGGAAGCCTCCCTAAAGCCTTAGTCCTAAGTCCCAGAGAGCCCCGGCAGGAATGGAAGACAGCTCAGGAACTGGACTGCGTCCTTTGACTGCTGCAAGAGTGATAAATAACCAATGCAGCAAATGCCAACAGCCTCACTGATATATTTTACCAGGTCTGAATGGTCATCTGAGAAGTGTCTCCATAGTCACAATTATATGAGCTAACTAACTTCAGCAGTACAGAAATCTGTTCACAGTCACATTGAACTTGCTGTTAAAACACCTGTTTGTAGCGTACACCTCCATTTCTCATTCTCACTGACCTTAGGCTTTTTATCTTCTTCCTGTGATTTTTTGTGCATCCTCTGCCCTCAAACTTTCAGTGGTATAGGAGTTAAACATCATGGGTAAAACTTAGCAGAGTAGCAGATATGGAAAAGGAAAATCAATAAAGCAGATACAGTAATGTACTCCAAATTTATTAAGGTTGAGTTCTCTCAAGGTAAATGGCTCAAATCAGATTACCAAGATATTTCAGAGTGCATAGACATTTTACAGCAATATGGAAGAGAGATGAAAGCTAGGCTAGCACTTTATTTTAGCATATGCATTTGAAGACAGATACATCCTCTCAGGGACTCCCTGTACAGTTACTATTTCCCTAACTGCTGCACCAGCTGGAGAAAAGCCATCTCGACCAGGGGAAGTGCAGCACCTCTTCCTGGCTTGTCCGTTGCCTTGTGAGTCACTCATCCCTTGTCATCTGGAGACTTGCTTCAGGCCAAGCAGCATCTACCTCTGTAGGAACAGCCTAAAGAGCTGCACATGTGATGATTAAAAGACATCTCCCTCCCCTAAATGATCACATTTTTGAAACCAGCCCAGGCAGATAAATCAAAACATATATATATATACTGAATTCTAATGTTTTGTTCCTTGTTTCAGAGTCGTCTGGATCACTTTTCCTTGTTTTCTTAGATATCTGTACTATTTTTACTGGTATTTAGCTAAATGTTTGCTATCTGGTGAAATACATGTGTTTAACCACTCTAGCACATAATACTCCTGTAGATGTACATAGTACTCCTGTACATTACTCCTGTAATGTAGATCATTGGTCTTTTGCCTGGAGTATACTGACCTCTTTGGATTTTGCTTTTTGCCTTAAATGTAGTAACTCTGATTTCAGCTAGCTTTCCTGTCTTTATCTGTGTTCTTCACGCCATTGCTCTGGACAGAATCAAACAACAACAAAAAAAATCATTGAATTTGCAAGGAGACAGTAAGACATGAAGCTGAATATCAGGATGATATAGCAAGGATTACTGCTCTTAAAATGATAGCTACTCAGTCTGTTCGAAGTGCCCTGGAAAGAGCGATTAATAAGAAAGGTGGTGATGTCAACTGATCGGGTACATATCCCAGCTTAAATACTTCTTATTTGAATGAACTGTATGTTTTGACATTCTTGTGTCAACATGGTTCACAACTACCTTCCAGAAGGCCATCCTCTGGTGACACCAAAGTCACTAACACAGTGGCATTAATCCTTCCTCTGAGAAAGATTATGAATTTCCATCCAGTTTCCAAAACTCCTGTAGAACTAGTGGAAATTCTTCACTAGCTAATGTGAAAAGGGCATTGATGTTAGAAATCTTTAGGTAAATATTTCTCATTATCTGCAAATATTTAAATATTTTTCAGCATGCATTTCATAGCTAGAGGAAAATAAAGCTAGAAAAATAATTATATTAACAAAAAGGAAACTGTAGCTGCAAGCTAGAATTTAATTTTTATCTAAAAATACGAAATACATAAGTTCAGATTGAGTACAATATAGTTAGATATCTTGGTTCCTTTTTAAGATCTATATTTATGGCTTTTATTTGAGGTAAACTATAAAAATAGCTTTTGAAGAGAAAAGCAAAGAAAGAAAAGAGTTCTTTGTGAGATATCAAATAGACACCAGAGACTTTTAAGTTTTATAACTGTGTACTCTTCACTGGGATCTGTCTTCACCAGTAAAAGACAGGACTTTCTTTACTATCAGGAGAGCTAACATAGTCCAAGGCACTCAATTAGGCAGTGAAGTGAAATCTTAGAAAATCTTTTATTTTTTCTAGACATAGCCTGAGAGGCTCTTATCTTAAAATCTCAGTGAATTTATACTGACTTTATGTTCTTTAGCAGCAGAGATTTTTTTTATTCTTGCCTTGTTAGCAAAAATGTTGAAATTAAAAGGTTTGAATTAAATTTCGTCTTTGAATATGAAGTGATTACATTTAGGATTCTCCTATATACAAGGCTAAGGCCATACTCACCCCCGCCCCCACTGTGAGCCTTTTCTATACAAACAAAATTCAGCTTATCATTCTGCCCTACAGAGGAAGGTTGAAACCCGTTGTTTAGCTACTTCTGTACTGCCAATCTGCAAGTCTGTCTGAGACTCTTGACCATCAATGGAAGACCAAATAACTGTCAAGTCCTAGCGTAGTTAATAATTACAGGAATCTGTAAGCCAGCCCTCCTTTTTACAAACATAAGCAGGCATTTCACCCTATCACTGACTTGTTCTGAGCAAAATATGCCAGTAGGAAAGAGGTATGGTTAAGTCTGGTAAAGTGCTTCTTTTATGCCTTTATGTCAGTTCTTCAGACCTAAGCAGCAGCAATGTATTTTAGTCTCTTCTTGTTGTGCTTATCAAACACTAATTTGTTTACATTCCAGTAATATTCTTCGTCCATCTATGAAAGAAAACATGGAGCTGCTGGATATTTTAGTGTGTTATTTGTTGTTATTTTTTACTCATCCATAATCTGAATCACAGAATTGAATTACCTGAAGGTTTTGTTTCTGTTTTTGTTTTAAACAAAAAGACATGATTGAATCTACATAAAAACTTGTGAGCAGTATGCTTTTTTAATCTCTTCTTTGTTCAAGATCAAGCTAAAAAAGTTCTTAATTTTTGGCAAACAAATTGAAAAAGGAAGAAATAAACTTTGAGAGAAATATTTAAAAGAGCGGAGTGCAGTTTTTAGGATTTTGAAAAAGCTTTAAAATAAAACTGATAAAGAGAAAACTTATTTTTATCCAGAACAAAAAACACTTTCTAAATGACTCTAGTAATATGATGCTTTAGAGTAGCTGGTCCTAAAGTGCTCTGAGTTTGACACTACTTTTGTTAGATTTGTCATCCCTAATATTAGCCTAAAATATAAAATGATCCTGATTCCCATACCTAAGTATAGAAATTCGGAAAACCATAGAAAATTATATTTTTCAAATTCCAGGAAGAGTGACTTCTTTTTTTCCCTGCTCTCTCCAACAAAAGTGGGAGAGGCTATCACTCAAGTAGCTATATCTTCTACATCCTCTTTTGCCTCATGTGGCCTGGGAAGTTTTCTTTAGCCATAGAAAATATGAATGTTATTTCACTTCTGACCAAAGCTGCCTGTCAGTTATTTTTTCTTATTTGCCCATTACTTGGTATTTGCCTAGACTAAACCACAATACTTATCTTTTCAAGTGACTGGAAAGACTTATTCCATAGGATTTACTTCCATCCTCACATTGAATTCACTAATAAACTGCACACTATCCAAATGTTGTTTTTCCCACTTCATAACTTAACAAATTGTTCCCACTTCATAACTTAACAAATTGATGCATAGAAATTGTGTATTGCCCTAAGGAAATATGGAGAAGAATCAAGGGTAAATTGCTCATTTAATTGTATATATGCTATTTAAAGCAAAGGTCAAGAAAGCCTGAATTCTTAGTTTTACTTCCTCCTTGGTCACCCATTTATCTCGTACTTACAAAGCAAGCTGCCTTTTTTCCCCTCATCTAATTTCTCCACACTTTGCATACATACATGCATCACTAACTGCACTGCTGACATATAGAGTACTACGGCAAACTGTACAAGAGGGGAAGAAAAAAAAAAAAAAAAAAAGGAACCCCTAACAATGCAACAGAAGTTTTCTAAAGCCCTACCAGTCACTGGCAGGTTGTTCTGTGAAATATCTTCAAAACCCTCATTTCCAGGATTGTTTTGCTTGCTGAAATGTTCTTCCTGAATGAGATGCTTGATTAAATTACCACATTTCTGATTTCCTAATTCAAGAATAGACTTCCCTTTACCTTTATGTTGCCAAGCATGGTACAGCTTGTCCCAAGAAGAAAGGGAAGAACTATGCTTTTTGCCCAGTATTACTTCCACAAGGTGAGGAGAAAGCCATGAATGTTTTTTTTTCTTCACTTTCAAAACTTTCCAAATTTTGGCATGACAAACTGATGTGTGATGATGACTATGCTCTTATGGTCTGTGAGAAGTAGAGTTCCACTAAGCTTCCTCATCCTCCTGAAAGGAAATGAAACAAATGAATGTCAGCACATGGAGTATTTTGAAAAGATGCCATACCAAGAATCCTTTATGCTGAAAAAC
>NW_010588208.1:28624-61287 GCF_000705375.1 Tinamus guttatus | reverse complement strand
TTTCATTTTTGCCGTAATTAGAGGAGATTGGAGGAGTGGTTGAGTACACATCAGGGACACTCTAATGTCCATGAGCCCAGCACCATCAATTCTGTTCTTCACTTGGTGGTTTGGTTGCTAAACCATTCACAGAGGTAACAAAGTAAAATCAGAATTACAGAGGAAAACAATAGGCTTGGGCCACAAAAGGAGAGGTAAACTAATGCACATAAGGAAGGTGAGGAAACAGAAAAGACAGATCATGATGGATATAAAATTACGAAGTGATGAGAAGAGCTTTCCTAGTTTTGGGCATGGAAAAAGACAAGGAGGAAGATAATGCACAAATCAAGATTAAGGGGAATCTTACTAGTTCTTGGTGGACCCCAGAAGACCAATTACACAGTTTGTCATAGCAAATGTAGTTCAGCCAAAGTCAAGCTTCAGGAGGGAGCACAGGCATGGGGCATCCAAACAGCAGCTTCCACAGAGTGTTTTGCCGCCACTAATTGCTACCAATCCAAAATCCAAAATCAAACATATGTTATTTCAGTTCCACAAACCAAAACATTTCCTTTTGTTTCATCTGAAATGAGACTATTTTCCCACTCTTGGAAAGCCAATAAATTTTGAGGAAAAATACATTTTCCTTTTTTTTTTTTTTTTTAAATTCCTATACTATATAAATTTGAACAGGAAGTGACTCTCAGTTTATAATGCTTTCTAACATTTATATATAATGCTTCAATATAATATATCCCTAGCAGCATGTGGCACACTGTTATATGACCTGGATCACAACAATAAATAAATGATAACTCTACTGGACTGGACATAACGACATAAGAGATAGCATTCACCTGAGCAAGACTTCTTTTAAGTTCAGACAATATAATTAAAGTAATCAAAAAACTGAAATAGGTTGGGTGATCACGTTTCTCTTTCACATGAAAGAATTTTCAGGTGATTTGCTCAACTTTGTGGTTAAAGATTTGAGAGTGATTTTGAAGAAATGTCTTTTCTCCTGTTAATAATTCTTGCTTTATGCTTCCAAAGTGACAAAAGTTCCTGCAAAATTGGAGGCACCAAAGTACCTCTCAGTATATATTAAAGTCCCTCTAAAATAAAATCACTTTGTGGGTTTTGAAGTTATTCGTGGCTTCGTGGTTGCCCAGTCATGCAGGGTGTTCTGCACCATACACATTTAAAGCTGGTCCCAGATCTTCCAGAACGAAATTTTATCTCCATCTCAGTAAATGAGATGGCCTGTTGGCAGTCATACATAATGCTACAGTGTTTGGAAGCCAAGTCCTACTTTTATTGGGGATTCTTGAAGTTTAAAATTCTGGTTACCCTGTGAATTCCCAGTGCTGGTTCTGTTGTACAGGGTGCCTGCATCGAGATGCGGTGCTTCCAAAAAGCCTTTCATTGCCTTCAGTGAGTTTTGGCATAGATTCATATTACTGCACATTTTTTTCTTTTCATAATGTTTGTATCCATATGTTTAGTTTTGGATTTTACTGAAAGAAAACAGATCAACAGAAAGCATTCATAATCATGCCATCCACTATTCATACTAAATATATATATATGTACATACACAAAGGAATTAGTCAGTACCATATTACAGATTTCAACTTGGTGCAGTTTTCCTTAATATATACCAGATTCTGTTGTGAAATGATTTTGTATTTACACCAGTTGAACTGTGCTATAGAAAGAGGAAGAAATAATTGAAACATACTGAACATTTTGTGCGTAAGAGTTCTTTCTTAACCCTTCCTTATTTCACAAGTAACCATGAAGCATTAGCAGCCACAGATGTTTTTCATGCATGATGTAATTTTTTTAAGAACCATTATTTGTTTGCATAGATCAGATTCCATTTTTACTGTGAAGGCTCATTAATACATGTCCTGTGCCATTCTGAGTTGAGATTTTCAAAAGTTCATAACATGGGCTTAACTCTGCAACAGTGACTTAAACAGGAAAGGCTTCCATTGGCTCCCTTTCTGTGTTTATAAACAGTTTCTAGCAGTGTGTGTACAAAGATGTTTGCACTAACGCTGAGGACAAGCATAACCAGCTAGTACAATTTTGCAGAAAAGATTTGTAGCGCTGACAAAACAATGTCAGTTATTTGTGGAAAAATCATTACTTAAAGAGCAAAATTTTAATTTTAATTAAAAGTGAAATGCTCCTGAAATACTTTTTTTTTTTTTTTTTTTAATCTGAATACTGGGCAGATGCAATTTTCTCACAACTCCTTGGAGCAGTTTTAAGATGCCTAGTGGTGGCTAGAATAATGCTAATTAAATACACCACTTTCAAATGACATTCAATTGCTCATTGTAGAAAAATCCCGATGACATACTACCACATTGCCAGGGTTTTGTAGGCATAGTATTTACAGGCTGTGAAAAAGAAAATGGGCCCAGGACACAGCAAATAATGCTATCTGTGGTCCTGTCCTAACGCTTCTGGACTACAAAATAGTCACATGTGCTGGCTTGAAATGCATTAGCATGGTTAGCATGCTTGTTAGTCAGCATTAAGAAGGCTGTCATGTGAATCTAATTTGGCTGAGATTGTACAAAAATACTGACTTGCCTGTCAAGAATGGGTTTTTAAAATCTGTCATAGGAAATAGCTGAGGAAACACAATAATGTATACAAAGTAAGTCCAGAAAGGCAGATCTTGACCTTTTACTCTTTTTTCTTTTTTTTTGTCCCAAATATAAGCAAAGGTTCCCAACAGTATTCACATCTTGACTAACAGAAATATATCTCACACCACTCATAATTTCCTTGTGGAACTAGTTACTGAAGGTCACTACCAATGCCAGGACATAAGAAGGATTCTGGAAAGAATTGAATGTTTTTGTGGATAAGAAAAATATCTGCATGACTAAACATAACTAGGGAAATATGTTCAATGCATTTAGATAATAAATAAATTAGACTCCTCTTGCTGTGGGTAGATTATTCCATAACTACTAATAGGCAGTTTACTTGCATGTTATTTTCTTTATCTTTCTGGTCCTCTTCCAGGTACAACATCAGCCTGATGGCGGTAGTGAAATACAATTAAATTTATGTCAAATTTGTCCTCCCACCTGCTCCTTATGAATCCTTTCTTTCTGCACTAACAAATGAAAAAACTCCTGGGCCCTGTTGGTCATTTGGGAACTGCTGTAGCACTGGTTCCAAGTCATGAAGCCAGCCTTGCAAGCCGGGTATAGGTTTATTAATAGTGCAGTGTAATGGGGCTTCCCTGGCCCTGTACTGTGGTTATTTAGCTTTTCTGGCACTGGCTCCAATGTGGTGTCCTTGGAAACCTCACCAAGAAAGCTCACCTACCCTCCTCTAGAGCATCTTTTACTCACCATGCAAAGAATCAGATTTAGGATTAGGCAGGATATTAGTCTGAGAAAATATGACAGAGCAGCATCCATCCTTGCTTCTTTGCTGTGTGCTTGTTGGCAAGATGGTTCTAGGAAGAAACAGCTAGAGGAACGAAAATTTAGTTTTAATGAGGTATGAAATGGGTTAATAAAGTGGTTTTCCATTTTTGAAATCTGTGTTCTGATTTTTGGTCTAATTTTGTGTAACAGACAGTCTCCTCCCACTCCCTAGTAGCCTTGTATTCATGAACATGAAAATTTTATGTGCTCATGATCTGTCAAATGGCATAAAATATCTTGTGTATCCAAAATGAAGTAGTGACAAGATTCAATCCCTCGTATTTCCTTTGTTTTTCAACAGTCCCATTAAGTAGCTCTCATGATGTGGTGCAGCGCATGCTGAATGCCAAACCAGAACAACTACATAAAGCTACACATGTGAAGACAGTTTATACAATTTTAGGAAACTCCAAAGAGCATGGCAGGCATTAAGCTGATGCTGCAGTGTTGTTGGGATGGCCAAGTGAAGAAAGGCCTTGAAAGAGGAATACCCTTTCATTTTCAGACTTTTCGCTATCTATGAGCTTATGTTTTATGTCATTTCATGTTATCTCAGTTGGGTCACCAATCTTGGAAGAAAAATCTCCCATGTATTTGAGTAGATAGTTCAAGCTGGGATACTCAAAAACTGAAGAAAACCTTAATGCGTAGTTTGAGAAGGAACGTTGCTCAGTAGTAAATAGATGACACTGGGGTTCAATAGATACACTTCTTTCTCAGCCTACTATAGCTATGTGAATTGCCAAGGGCTGTGTCTGTGTGAGATTTATATGCCAAGCCATCTAATTTTCAGGTGTTTCTCCACTTAGTAAAATCCACAGGTCCAGTTCAGCTACCTGGGTTCTTCACTGATGCATGGAGAAAACTAGATGCCCTAAAACAAAACCTGAAAAATGGGACACACAGCTAACTAGAAGCGATGTAAACCGTCCTTTAGCAAATGCTGAGAAGCAGAGTAGAGTCATTGAGTCCTGTAAGAAAATTTCTGCTAGAGTTGTCTCAGAACTATAAAATTCTGCTTAAATATATATATAAAAATAAATAAGAGCACTCAAGAAACAGTAGCTCACTTAAACCCAGAGCCACAGCACTCGTGAAGTGAGAGCTTGCTGATAAAGTGATGTTGCATTTCCTAGTGGGTTTGGATGAATAACCAGTCAATCAATCATTCCTGGCTGTTTTCTAAATTTATAATATCTCTGACTAGAGTTCTCTACCCATAGAATACAATTTCCTATTTCTCTGTCTGGTCTGATAACAGCTTATGTGATAGACACATTCTGTTTGGCTAAAATGAAGGTGCAGTGTTGCAGGAAGCCATTAGAAATCTTTCTTTTTTTCAATAAAAAGCAACAAGTAAGATTATTTTTTCTAATTGCATACTGACACTTTTGTCACAGAATTAATGTCTAGTGGTTAAAGCACACACACTGGGAACCTTATGCTTTTGAATCTGCACTGACCTACTTTACAGTCGTGAATGAATCATTCAATCTCTCTTCAGCTTTACCATCTTTTAGCAAGCTGCCTACAAAAATGCAGGGTTCTAATCCTTTTCTCTTGGTCCATTTGGAATTTTAAGGGATGGGCTGGTTTTGTTTTGATTTTCTTCTTTATTGGGATGTAATAATCCAGATATATAGTGTATTTATAAATAATGAATTGCATACTTCTATAAAAAGTGTTTTCTGTATTATATTCCTTGGAGAACTGGAGTGCTGAAACATGACGGTCCTTGTACCTTTCAGATTTTTAACTTCTTGTGCTGCATTTTTTTTTTTTTTAAAAAAAGGACAGGCATTGACCAAAATATTTTTTATGGCATTATTTTTTTTTGCTTATGGTACTGTCCTTACTGGTTGCTCCTCGACATCTCATTCTCTTTATTTATCTCATGTGCTTCATTTTAAACTTTTGCTTTTCACAATGCCTCATTACTCCTCAACCCTCTTGGTGCCTTTGGTTTGCATGAAATGACAACAGGCCTTAAGACAACTATAATTTGTTGAAGAGCATCAGTTTAAATAGATAAGCTTTTTCCAGTTGAATCTGTTGGTAACTATAATGTCAAAAGTTGTGCCCACTTATGATCTACTTAAAATCTAGTCACTTCCGAGGATGAGGAAGGCCTTTTCCCTCCCTGCACTGCACCCCTGCTTTGCGTGTGGGCTGCACCAGGTGCATTTCCTTATGTCTTCTAAATTCTCTTCTTGAAAGCACTTTCCAGCATCCACCAGTGCTACTTCCCACTTATGGCTTATCTTTAGTCATTCCCATTTATCTCCCTTTCTATTCTCTGTTAGATCTGGGCAGCTAACACAATTTGTTTCCTTTCATGCCAGCCAAACTAGTATTTTCACATATCCAAAGACTGCCTGAAGCAACTGAACTTACCTTGGAAGGATGGCAAAAGGACAGGATTTCTCTTTTAATATATATATATATTTTAATCTTCCTAGAGCTCTATCTTGCAGACATCTTTGGACAGTCCATAATCCAGAAACTGTTTGGGAGAATATTACACAGAAATTTGCTAGACTCACTAGCAGCTTCTGCCTGCTTTGCTTTTTGCTTTGCTGAAGCCTATCTCAGAAAAAAAAATAAAAATAAACACACTATTGAAATTAGATGAGTCATTTACTAATTCAGGATAAGAAAAAGAGAAGGATCTGGCTTCAGAAAATTCAGACACCTTCGTAATAAGAAAAGTTGCAGCTCCACCCAATTAAAATAAACATGTTGATTCCACACAGCAGGTATTGATTTTTTTTTCCACATCCTTTTTTTTTTTAGATTTGGCTGCAATATCAATCTCATAAACTGCCACTTGTTAACAATAAAAAAAAACAAGTGATATCTAGTTCTGCAAAACTGGGAGATAATTTTTTAAAAATTATTTTTCAAGTAACATGAAATATTCTACAATCCTTTTATTCCAGCCTGACTAAAATCCATCCCTTTCTTATGGCATCCTGTTTTGTCTATACGCCTACTTAGAGGTATTTCAATAGCTTATCTCCTTTCATTATTGTTTAAGGGGAGAAAATGTTGCCAGTTGCCAGTTGATAAAATAAGTGAATGGCAGCAACCTACAATTTTATGAAAGAATCTGATTTTAAAATTTAAATGTAGCTGGCGTCACTTATCTTCATATAGCTTCTGCCTATGTGGAAAAAAATCTCTTTTTATAACTGCTTGTCAGCTGGATAATAGAATGGGGGGAGCCAACTTGAAAGACATGGCTGATTGGTGCGATTGAAAAGGGCTTTACAATTAGAGTTCTGGCAGAACACAAAAAAGAAATTGTCTGGCCATGAAGAACAGAGCCTACTTTAGCATTCCCTTTTCTCAGCCAGATAGCATGCATCACTGTTCATGCATTCTCTTGACATTGAATAGAGGACTTCAGAACTACCACCCCAAATTATCCCTTACTGTTTCATTCTATTTGTGATATTTGTTTGGGGGAGGGAAAAAAAATCTCTATTACTGACTGTAATGGCATGTGGCTAAATTCCATTCCATTTATGCACTTAATCTTTTAAGCTTGTTTCCCCCTCCCCCTCTTGATATTGCAACACACATTTTACTTTGATTAACTCTTTTTGTATGATGTTAAAAAAAGACATTTCTTATTCTCGTCTTCCTTCCCTTTCCTTTATTTCAGCTCTTTTTTTTTTTTTTCTTTCCCCCCTTTTTTTTCTTGTTGTGTTGTGTATGTAACTCGAAAGAGGAAGGAAGCCCTCACAGGTGTGTTTTGGATTACAGCTATGGAACAATAGAGCAGCTTTCAATTAACTCCATACCTATTCACAGAGAATATTTGTTCCCTTGTCTCCCATGTTATTTAATATTTGAAGCCTGTGTCTACAATACAACATCCTTGGTGATGAGAATAGGCTTTCAAAGCCATTTGAACTCTGCTATGCCACACAACTGATGTCCCAGATTTTATTTATTTATTCTTAAATGCCGATCCGTCATGGTGTCCCCCAGCACAGAGGGATGGCTGGAGGCGTGCAGCGGCAAGGTGTTTCACTGCCTTGAGGATGGGAGAGGGAGAGGGAGGATGATACTGGGAATGGTGTGCATTCGACTCCCCCTAGCATGTAAAATCAAAATGCTAAATATTTATTTTCTATTTCCATAAATCCTGCAAATGTAAATGCACCCGACAGGGTAGCTTTCATCGTTTTTACACTATATGTTTTTAAACTGCTGTTATATGTAACAACAGCTGAAAGCTTAACAGTGACATTTCTTTCCTGACTGAAATACTTGCTGTTTGTAGTTACAAAGCTGCTCATTAGGGCTATTTTTATCCTTTCTTTTAAAGAAGGAGAAGAGTGTGTGAAGCTCCCAAATCCTGACAGTAGCTGAGAAAACAGAAGAGAAAGGTCAGCCTTGGTTGTATTCTTTTTTTCCCCTACCAAATCTATTTTATTCAGAAAATTCATATTCCAACAAAGTGTGCTTTTTTTTTTCTTTGAAAGGAACAAAATGACTGATTACCATGGGAAAAATCAATGTTTTTCTTACAGTAAAAATCATAGAACTTACGAGCAACATCTTGATTTGGGGGAGGGTAGAAGCAGTAAGTTTGCTGGGGTTGATGAAAAATCTTTTCATCAAAAGAGATGAGAGAGAGAATGCATTTTTTAACAGCTCTTCCCATTTTTGTAAATTGTGCATGACTTGCTACAGCCCTCTAAGAGAGTGCGAGATGGCTGGCACTGTTGGCCACGTTCCTAACATTTCCTGTGCAGCAAGGCTGGGAAAGAGGTGAGCTGCAGCTTAAATTTTGAAATTATGCCATCGATATTTTGTGGAAAGTCTACAGCTTTACCATAATCTGAGGACGCAAATGCACTTTGAATTATGGCAAACAATAAGACAGTTTCATTTTTTTTACAGTTTTTAAATTGGGGCCAGCATGATTTAGCTGACTGGCATCCCATGGGGAAAGGTGTCATATTATGGAAACAATCTCCTCTTGCTCTACTGTGGCATCAAAGGCTTTCTCAATAAAAGAGTTAATAAATGAGAAGAAAACTTATACGAGCTGGGAAAAAAAAAGGCATCACATATTGATGGCCACCTAATTTTCATGTGTGCTGTTGCTTTGCCTTTTGTTGTGGTCTAACTGAGTCGACTTGCTCAGTCATCTTTTCTTTTCTAGACTAACATAGGCTTATTTTTGTGTCACTACCAGTGAAATAATAATATAATTCTAATTTCTAGGCTAGATAAAAAGATATAGGCTTAATTATCTGGTATCAATGCTCTCAATGCTTCAGCTTTCTGCTGTTCAACCTGAGATAGATCTGGACAAGAAATGCAGACGTTTGGTCACAGGAGGTTACTGCAGGGTCTGGATACCCACTCCTCATTCCCCCCTCCTTCCTCTTTCAAATCTAGGTCAGTCCAAAGAGACGGGAACACAGGCAGCTGGAATCACTACCTGCTCGGCAAATTTGGGCCCAAGTGTGTAATGAAGGATGATTGTGCTACCTGGTGTGAGCAAGGGAATTTATCTCAGCGATATGTTATTCTCCTTGGTGCACAGCTGAGATGTCTTTGACTCATTTCAGACTCTGAGTGATTCTTATTGCTCTGTGCACTATCACCGGGTTGCCAGCACCTTTTCAGGCATGGTTTCTTAATGCAATAGTCTTGTAAAGAAATTATCCCCCATGAAAGTGGAGAACAGGTGGATGGAGTAACCGACAAAAATCCAAAGGAAGTTTAATCTTCATTCAGACTGGTCTAACACATCATGAAAGTGACCTTTGCTCTGATCTGGAAGACCATTTCTCTTATCTGTAAGTGGTATTTCTCTGAAGGACAAGGGCAATGTTTAACTGTATAAAGGTTTTCACTTAGCAGTGCCATTTCTATGCTGGAGCTCATAACAAATTTTAATCCTTCTGCAAAGCTTTAAATCCCCTCCCTCCTATGTAAATTTCTGCACAATTTAAGCTTCCATGACATAGTTCATTTTACTCTGGTAAAATTACCTTGAGAGGT
Source organism: Tinamus guttatus (assembly GCF_000705375.1). The sequence continues at coordinate 51,817 of NW_010588208.1, read as the reverse complement.
CTCTTGAGACCTTGAGAGGTCAACTAGTCCAATTTCTACCCCAGCTTGGGCCCAGTTCTAAGACATTCCTGACAGTATTTTTGACTTTATGTCCCTGTCTGTACTTACCTTAGAAAATCTGCTTATAAAATTATTCTTAAAACTAAAAAGTATTTTTTAATGCCTCATCAAAATCTTTCCCTGCCTATGATCAGCAAGAACCAGTCTTCCTGTGTCTGCATAAGGGAAAGTGATAGCCAGAGTGAACAACATCAGCCCTGTGCATCTCAACGGAGGCTTCGCTCTGAAGCTTAAGTGGGTGATCAGTTAAGTATCAAAGCTGCTGATGGCTTCAGTTCTGCCAGTTTGGGCAGAAATATCATGTGAATGTGCTTATCTGTGGTTGTTATGTACTGGAGAGCAAGGGAGTATAAAACAGACTCCAGGAAATTTGTTTTTTCTCTCCCCTTTTTTTTTTTTTTTTTCTCAAGCTTCAGCAGAGGAGCAGTTTTCCCTTTCATCTTCGGAAAATTAAGTAAACAATTCTGAGCAATAATTCTGAGCATCATTTGATGTGGTTATGAATAAAAGCTTAATATTTGGTGCAACGCCACTTTTGGTTTACATGTACACAAATAAACTTGCTCCATGTCCATAGTAAAAATAAATAGTATTACTATTAAATGTCATCATAATCAAAGGAAAGGAGTTTCTTATTTTTTTGGAAATGATTTATCTTTCTCAATTCCAAACACAGAACAATTTCTGATAAATAATTTAGGTTACTTATGTATTCTCCAAGATTAGATGTCTTCTTCAAAGATTCCTTTTCAGCATCTTTAGGAAAGTACACTTTTGTCTATTATTATACAGAGAATAGGTGAGATAGACCGATCATCTGAACATTAAAAGAAGTGGAAGGGAAGAAAGGAAGTTTTTCTGCATTATTTTAATTTCTCACTAAAACACCTCTTCACTCTATTTATTGCTAATACAAATATTAAATCTGAGTTGATTAATACTGATCATAGTCTGATCTGTTTAAGGAATCTTGACCCAAAGTAGAACTTTATCTGTCATTAATTTGAATTACTTCCACTTGTGTCAGCACTATTTAAAAAGAATCAATGATGGTTTCTGAAGAAAAAGCCTTGTCATCTACTCCCAAATGGATTAAATTAATTAAACTACTGGAGCCAGATCTATGACATGTTTTATATATTGTTAGTTTTTATGGATTTGCTGCTGACATTGATTCGGTTGAGAAGATGGGCTTTTCTAACAGGATGAAAAAAGGTTTTTTTGCCGTTATTGTTTGTTTTATTTTAATGTGTTTATGCATATAGGGATAAACCCTAGAACTGTCCTAGCTAAGTATATAAATACCTTCACACCTGCAAAAGCGAGACAGGAGATATTTTGCTATTTAATTCCTAATTTCCCCAAGCCACAGCCTGTGGAAGATAGTTCTTTCTTGCAGTAGGTTAGTGGACAAAGAAAGCAAACCCATTTCGACTGGAGATGTGCTCATACACAGTTTTTTTTTATTCTCCTCTGAGGCACTATAAGTGACAAAATGGTATGGGAGAGGAGGAATTAGTAACTTGGTTCATATTTTAGCTGGTAGACCTTGTTATCTGTTTCCAGTCCAAAGAACTGGCAACCATTTGGTAGCCACCCAACAACATGTGCCTAAATCCCCATGTCTGTACATAACATGGTAGAGAGAGATCTTGATCTGTACCTCAGACGTTTAGACATTTTGAAACTAAACTAAACTAAAAAAAAGTTATTAAAAATTGAATATATAGCAGGCATTGGCCTTATCCCTATTTGCGATGAAGATAGATCTCACTAAGGACATCTGGCTTTGCACAAAGGTGTTGTGGCATAACCGAAAGCTGATTAAAATTTCCCAACGTTTTAAAAATACTTTTTATCTCCTGAATTTTTTTCAGGGAAAAAAAAAAGAATTAAAAAAATGAAAAAAGAAGCATTTGCAGTCCTGGAATCCCTTGCCGAAGATAATGGGAAAGGAGAAAATAAGAAAAATGAAAAAGAATGTAAATGTCCACTTTAATTATTTCTGTATCTTTTAACCAGATAGGTTTGCACAGTTAATTGCAAAAATGATTAAAACAAATGCTATTAGTCACCATTTAAATCCTTTTTAGAATGGGAGAAATGTTGATAATGGGAATAAGCTTATCCCAAGCCAACGTATTTCACCAATAATAGATTTACTGACTGGAAGGTAAATAAGGGAGTAATAATCTGAAGAGCTCTTAGAAAGTGGCAGCGGGAGGAGTGGAGGTTCTCTAGGCAGCCCAAAGAGATGGGGCACGCTCAGGGGAATGTGGGCTATGGTTTGCCAGCTTGTGACCTGTTCTTTCTATAGAGGACCAGTTGCATCTGGAAGAAATTTGTGGTCATTTTAATATTGTATGAATTTGCACTGGTGAAACGGTATTAACAAAATGAAGGTAATATCAATACAGTAGTATATAGAAACTGTATTAGTATGTGAAGAAAAGGTTCTCTATATGTAAAGGACTAAGAAAGTATTTTTCTTCAGGAAGAAATTACATTACTGTTCTTGAATCTGTGGCTAGTATCATAGCAGACAGGGAAAACCACTTCAGCAAAGGTCCTGATGGCTCGTTCTCTGCAAGTAGTTCAGGTCTTCTACCTGCAACCTTCTGTCTGGAAACGGATATTCTGCAGAGCACACCTCCAACAGAAGGCCTAAGTGAGCAAAGACATGGGCAACACTGTCTCCATGGTGTACTTTACTGTATTTGTCTCAGTTTCTTTCCTGTATTTTCTGTTTTCTTCTATGAATGGCTTGATAAGTACCTAGAAAATGTCTTTAACAATGCTTTTATTGTTGTCGTGTGTAATTTGGTCATGCTGTTTTTCTTTCTAAGGCCATCTCTAAATCAAATTATAGTAAGAGAGACATTTGCAATGCTATAAATACAGGCTTAAGTTTTTGCTTGTTTTGTTTTATTTTGCTTTTCTGGTTGCTCTCACAGGTTGAATATTAAGTGGGTGATATTCATTGCTGTAAAAAATTGGCTTGAATGGGCAATTAGCTGCATACGTTTTCTTTTGGCTTTTAACCAACTTGTCTATGTCATGTAAAAGACTAAAAGAATCAGTTAATCAGCGACCGATGTAAGGCTCCAAAAGCTTTCTTGGCATTTGTGTGGCCGATATGGAACAATACGTAGATTTTCTTTTCCCTTCATTTAGCTTTCATGCAACACAACTACTTTTTAATTAATGTTTATGGTTTTTGGCATTCTCCAAGCAGATCAATAACATCATACAGCTTTTAACATTATTTCTGGGAAAGCCGCTGACACTTTTAGAACATTGTGAGGGAGGAGTTTGTTACCAGGTTGTTTGTCCATTCAGTGTGAAGGCACAGGGATGAAAAACAAGTCAAACTTGACATTTTTGGAGACTATTGTGTTGTTTGTCTCATAGAGAAAATGAGGGTGACATTTTAAAGTATGCAATGAATGGTATGTAAGTAATGCTGAGCCACTGATTTACTGTGCAATCAAAGTTATCACAAGCAGGAGTTTCTCGAGAAATGATCAAGGCCATAAACAAAGGCACAATAAAATATCCTAACAAACTAGTAAGCCTACAAGGATAAATTAAAAATATTAGGAAATATTTTGTGGTATTGCTAACAACCTTCCTGGTAGATTATAAGGAGCATGAGCAGGCATGAAAAAGGTCTCTTTATATGTTTCTGTCTGTACCCCCTGTTGTCCTTCTCATGGGAAGCCGGCTCTGCTGAAACAGCCAGGAGGGTTGCAAATCTGAGGTTTTGATTGAATGTATCTCCATTATTCTGTGAGAATACTGACTTAAATGACATGTATCACCTGGTACCTGAGATGTCCACTGGCATCTAATCTAGATTAATTTGTTTTTTTCTTTTTCTAGGTGGAAGCTTCTTGGGCCAGGTTTTTGCTTTATTTTGTCAGGAGGAAGGAAAATGAAGTTGAGGAATTCATTGTCATCTTCCCTCTCATGAACAACTCTACTTTGAACATGCACACTGGGCTTCTGGAGCCTTTCACTGGACAAATGTGTTATGTTTTGTCTTCTCTCCCTTTCATTTTTCTCTCCTTTTTCGTGGCATGCTGTTCACACTGAATGGAAAATACAGCAAGTAGAAGAGACCGCACCATCATTTTTAAATAAAGTGCTCCTCCTTCACACCACTTGACCTCTGGAAAACAGTGGTTTCTAAGTATTTCCACTGGCAAAGTTACTTTTGGCTTCACTTCCAGGCTTGTGACCCTTTTCTTTGTGAAACCTCAGTTCCAGAAATGAGTTTCCCTCAAGCTTTCATGGGGACTCCCCCTCACCCATCCCTGATGCAGCCCTAATTCATAACATGCACTGCTGCGTCTCTCTCCTATAACAGCCTAAACCTTCATTATCTCTCTGAGAGTTGCTGACACATCCGAGATTTTAAATCTATGTGAAAATACCTCTAGTTTGGACTTTTTTTCTTGTATTAAAATGTGGGGTGTTAGGAAACATTATCATCAACTTCTTACCACCACCCGAAGCTGTGTTGGTGAGTAGGAAGTGTGAATCTGTTTGGATGCCAAATGCATGTACACTCCCAGGGAGCCTTAATTAAGGAGTGCTCCACCAGCCAGTACACATTTATTTTTTTCTTAAATATATTCCAGAAAAATCTAGCAGGTTTATAAAGATTACCACACCATTAAGTCATAATAGTAGAGCAGAGGTCTTACTGAAACAGAAAACAAGCGGAGGAGCAGAGCACGGAGACGACAGCCTGCTGTGAAACCAATGGTTACAAATTGGTTCCTCTAGTCACACTTGCCTTTAACTGCTTTAGATTCTCAACAGCTTTTCATTAAAAATCTCCATGTGCCCTTTTAATAAAACGAAGGACATGACCCCGCTATTTTTGGAAATGCAGGTATAATGTGCATAATGCTCACTTCGAAATTGGTAAATTGGTAATTGTTATTGAATGTTTTTTTTAGGGGACCAGTTTCTGTATGAGACTAGGATAATTTCCAACAGCATATGAAAAAAAAGCCACACAGCACAGTTATTTTGTGCTGTTTGTGCATCTTGTGATTAGAATTATACAAATTCACTTTAATTGCTTCATAAGCGTTAGCTTCTCTTCCTCCCTCCTTTCCTCCCTCCCTCCTTTCCTCCTTTTTTCCCTTCTTCCCTTCCTCCCTTCCTCCCTGTCTTCCTCTCTTTCTCTCTTTCTTTCATCTTTTCATTCTTTCTTTATATTTTGAGTTGCCAATAGATTCAGAATATTCAGGTTGGACTTTTTTGTATATTTTGGTATGTAAATTGCATTTTTTGAATCTTTATTTGTTGGGGGGTTTATTTTCAAAATACGTGTTTTGCTTTTGTCCATTTTCATGAAAAAAAATCCTTATCATCCTCAAGAAATTACTCTTTCATTGAGTGTCATTTCATTGAGTGCCAAATTCTGTTTAAAGGTATTTCCCATAAAAGTCATTACTGATGCTCAGCCCTGCATAACATTTGGATACGGTCCAATTATTGTTCACTGCTATTCAAGGAAGCGTAATGGGAGGAATTTTCAGTCCAGACAGCATCACTACAAAAAAATAAGTAATGCTGTATTTCTGGAAATAGCTTTTACTCAGAGATTTTCTCAAAACTGTATGAGGTTAATTTTTGGTTAAACAATCACAGATGTAGAAGCTTACCTAAACAAGCCAATTCTGATGTTACAGAAATCAGACAGTAATTCTCAGAAGGGAATCGTTTGTGCTTAGCAGGATTTATGATATGGAAATTGCTGAACACTTCATAGTGTGCTAGTTTGTGACCTGGGGTTCACAAGTACAAAGGAATTACAAAGATGTATGATAATAGAGATAATAATTTAATTTCTGAGGTTGTCTGAATAGATATAAAGTTACTATCTCATCTCTTCTTCCTCTACCTTTTCACTCACAGGATCAAATTGAGTCATGCAGTGCTGGAAATAAGGAATTGACTATTAGTTATGGACATCATTCCCGAAATTATGTCCACAGGGAGAGTAAGGCTTGAAGAGATACCAGCATATGTGGTGGATCACACACAGTTATAGTTCCTAGTTAAGGCAATTAGGCAAGATGTGAACTAACCATAGAGCTCCCAACACTTACACAGGAGTGACCTATTTTCTGTGGATTGATTCAACTCCTGGAACACAGTTTTCTTTATGCATAGAACTCATGTGGAATCCTGAATGTCTGGGCTAACACTTTCACAGACATATATTTATGTACACACACACATATATAATGCATATATATATATACATATATATATGGGTAAATCCACTAAAAGAAACATCAGTTTGAATCTGACCCTTCATATTTCTTCATCTCAGCACCTAGTCTTCCAACACTCCTTTTAAGTTAGTAAGTAATCCTTTGTGTGAAGTATCACACTCTTGTATTGATTTCAAGATGTTTTGTATCCAGCCATACTAGTCAGCCCAATATAGAAAGAAAATTCAGTTCAGGGAAAAATACCACACCACAGGACTGGAGTCCAACTACCTTGTGAGCATGTTCAAAAACACAGATAAATTGATTTTTGTTTGGATGTGTGTTTGTCTGACCTTATCACTACTGCATTTCGAACTAACATCATCAGCAATTTGCTGCAGTTACTCTAGCTTGACAGAAACTCGGGTCTGTCATTGAGATTTTACAGTAGAGCTGTTCTAGAGATCTTAATGCTTCTCTGTATTAAGGTCCTTATTATCTCTGCTAACTTATATTTACCCCACATGTCCTAATGCCCTCTACTAGGCTAACAGCGCAAAGGACATTCAGAGCCCACAATGCTCTTTTGTAGACTTGCTTGGTAGAAACGTCAGGGCAAATCTTCAAAAAGCAGTGTTAAAAAGAGGACTGCAAAAGAAGCCTGAGAAATGCAAATCCTATTTAAATAAGGAAATGATGTTCTTCAGTGATCTCAATAGGACCAGCTTGAGCAAGCCAGGAATGCAAACGAAATCAAAAGACATACAGTCTGGCTTGATTGGCAATAATGCTGTATGTGTCATGGAAAGAACTGTAAATGATAATGAACCAGAATGCCTCAAAGTTTTGTTGACCTGAAAGAGATCAGCAGGGTGTGATTCAAGGCAGGATACCATTGGTTCTGGTCCGCTGAGATTACTTAGCAAATGACCCATCTTGCCAGTAATGTTTGTGAGTACAACCAAACCAAAGCAAAGTCATGAAGGGGAAAAAAAATCCCTGACATTTATGCTCATACAGCTACTGTATAAACTGAGCTCATTATACCGTCATGGTTTGTTTTTTAATGTCTGTCTCTCTTATTCAGAATAGGCCTTTGAGGGCTGCTGCTGTATTTATCCAGGCTACAGGGCCAGATGCATGAATTCCAGCTCTCTCATCAAGAGCGTATAAAACACTGAATGAGAATGGGAGGAACCAATCAAATAGTGTGGGCAGAACTGGAATTCATCCTAATTTGCTACAAACCCTCGCCTAATTGATGAAGAAAGAATGGCAGAGAATGAATTGATACAAGAGGATATAAGTGAGTTGCCTGAATATCTTTGAGACAGTTTCTATGCTAGTAATACAAATGGTAACAATTACAATTTCTACTGATGTTTATTGATGTTCAGTTGCTTATCTTTTATTGTTGCACTCACTTCTAAATCAAAGACCTTATTGTACTAAGCAATTTATAGATAAATATCAAAGAAGCAGTTCCTATTGAGACATCTAGATATTCTATAATGTTTACTGTACATAGCATTTGAACAAAAAGCCATGAACGGGCTTTGGTAAACGAGGGCTAATGGCTTGTTTCATGTGTAATAAAAATACCATTATGAGCCCTTTCATGGGCAAATCACCTGTGTACAGTACTTGAAAAAGAGAGTCAGCATATTAAGTTAGGTTTGTCACTATTTATGAAGGTAACTATCTGTGCTTGTGATGTAGGATACACTCATTAAAGAAGTTTATTATCAGGCTAATTTGGGGGCTAAGGGTGGAAGTCATCTCAGAAAAACAATCTTAACAGTCATGTTTTCATAATATTTCGGTAGCTATGATGAAAATAAAGTTTACACTATGTTTCAGTATTGCTCTTGTGTAAATACTTTAACTGTAAAGGTGTAAACGGATACTTATGTTGCTTAATTAAGCAAAATGCAGAAGAATCCTAAAAGTTAAGGAGATACCTTAGAATTTCAAACTATTTAAAACTATTAGAGTTCCTCTATCTGAATAGTTAAATTAGTGGCTAGCAACAAAAGGAAGTGAAATATGATAGCATTTGAGGTTATTTTAACGTTTAATAAAGTTCCTATCTGCAAAAAGTGAAATAAACGATATGAAAACCATGGAAGCATAACAGTTTTCGTCAGCTGAGGATCTGATCCATGATGTTTTTGCTCCTACGCTGAAGGAATACAAAGATGTCCTGTATACTAATTTTAAAATATTAAGTGATAAATAAAACATACCTTTTTAGCATGGCATAATGAATTCTGCCTATTACTATAGGAGGCATTCTGATTATTTTAAGTATCTTTAAAAAATGTGTATCAATTTATTCTAGCAGTAAATCCTAGATTTACTTAGATCTTCATGAGATCAATTGTGCATCTTTCCAAGAGGAATGAATATTAAAGAGTTGATATCTCATACAGTGCCTGCAAAGATTAGAATAGCTTACCAGTGTACATCAAAGATTTATCCACCTTAAGCTCCTACAAGAGAGGAAGTTATTTTTTTCACACTTGCACATGCTATGCATGCATAAACAAGTAATGTTAAGCTGAGATGAAGGGGAAGTGAGGAATATCTGATGCAGGCAAAGACAATATACAGATGAGAAAAAGCTATTTTATTGCATCTAGATGCCATTTTCACAGTAAACAGATGTAGGTGGAAACATTTCAGCCTTAATGCAGGAATATTTATTTGAAATCTCTCCCTCTCTCTATTCTTCCCCACTTTAAATTTAACAATCATGATTATATGACTGGTTGACACCCTCCTACAGATGGAAAGAGAATACATTCTTTATAAATTAGTTTTATTTGTCATTAATTGCATTGTACATAGATTTAAATGAAATTCACAGTTAACAAAATGTATTTAAAGTGTTACCAGACACAGCCATCCGTAAGGATATCTAAGATCAAAGTCAGCAACAGATCAGTTTATCGATCACTGATGAGCTTGAGCAGAGAGGGGCTTTCTCACTTGGGGAAAGGCATGCTGCCTCTAGAAAGAGTTACACTGCTCACAACAGAGTTGGCCCATTGTAACTTTTAATAAATATTCTTTCACTATGAAGGGCTTCTCTAAACCAAAATAAATAAATCTCCACCCTCAAATAAATAAGGAGACTCCAGATTATTCCAGATTATTCCAGACAGGGCCAAGGGCCCGAACACCGGTGCTTTGTTAAAGGTTCCTTCCTCTGCTGGGATCAGTCCATCAGTGCACAGCTCTCTAAAACACAACATTGGCCACTGCATCCTGCAGAGGAAAAGCACAAGGTGCTTGGTCGTTCTGAATACTTCAAATACAAGAAGTCGGGTTGTGCTGAGGAAGTGCAAGTCAGCAGCATCATATAATGCAGTATTCAAAGCAGTCATTGCGGGAGGCCTGGATTAGAGTCCCTGAGGTAAAGCCAACCCATGTCTTTTATCCAGTGACCATGTAATGTGAAAAACACAAATATATCTTCTTACAAAGATACAAAGTTGGCAAGAACTGTGAAGAATAAAGCACAGTCTGTGTTGAGATGAAGGGTTTGAGGTTTGTGAAATACTTTTTGATACCAAAAAAAATAAAAAAATAAAAAAGCAAGATGCTCAGGCATTTGAATAGTTTCAGAACTGGTGGTCTGAGTGGTGTGAGAACTAACATTTTCAGTGAAGGCGCCTGAATTCTCTCCATGATCCTCCTTTCCTAAAGACACTTTGTTTTATTCTTAGCTCTCAGTTGAACACTTTCAAGAGTGGTCATTTTTTTTGTACTCAAGTCTGATACTGAACAGTTCTGTTAAGTGTCCTGAGAGGCGTCAAGAAATGCTTTTCCTGGTGCCTCAATGCGACAATCGGGAATCGAGCACAAATAGCACTGGGATGGCTTTTCTTGGGCTCTCTGCTTCCATTCTTTATCAATCTCCTTTGAAAAGCACTTTGAGCCTTCTGATATAATCATAAGAATAAAATGTTTTTATTTACTGAGGATCTGTTTCATAGGCCATGCATTGCAATGCCAGGCTATGACTTGTTCAAACAGTATCTCTGAGAGATACTCCCAGAAACACAGAACTCTACTAAAGCCAATTGCTGCCTGTCTTGTGGAAAAATGCCACTGGTGGTAGCTAAGCAGAAGCAGGCGACAGCTCCTGCTCTAGCTCATTTGCAGATTTACAGCCTCATTGTTAAGCACTCGGTTAATGGAAGTCATGGTGCAGTGTCAGCTCGTGATTTGACGCAGGCCCTGACAGAGAAGATTCTTAGATAAAAAACAACACTGAGGAGCTATACAGGGGGTGACAGGGAGGAGTGTATTGTTTGTCTGCATTTTAGAAATTAGGTTTTCATTCCTGCAAAAAGCCAATTTAAAAAAGCAACCAAGCACAGCGGAAGACATGACCAATCTCTCCAATATTACAACAACTTCATCAGAAAAAATTATTCTTATTTTTTTTTCTTTTTTTTTCTTTTTTAAAGGGGCAAACCGGAACAAATACGGTTGTAATTCAACCACACATCACTCACCTTTTTGGAAAGAAAAATGTTGATGTTGAATTCCAGCTTTAAGTAATTTATTTCAACTAAGTTAATAAAAAATTATATAAGTAGATCTTTCATCCTCATGAAGTTCCTTCAGTCTCCAGACTGAGTGATTTTCTATAATCAGACAAAGGAAGAAGTAATGAATTTATTGTCTTTAATGCTAATTTTTATGTCAGTATTATCCTACTATTATCAATAGCATGTATTGAGATTCACTTCTGCATAGCATACTGGCTCCTCAGGACAGCTGGGGTTGAATTGCCTTCTGGAAGAGCCATTTGTTCTTCACCAGTGAAAGATGGAGGCAAGATGTTGAGCTCAGACAAATATCTAACTTTTGCACTGATGAACATAAATGACATGAATCTTAAGTGTATTTTCGAAGGCTGTGGAAGAAGGCAATCTTTGGATATAGTCTGTCCTTGAGCAAAAAAACAATCAGAATAAAGTTTGCAGACACTATACACCTTATTTTGATATCTTAATGCATAGAGATACATTGACATCTTAGCATTTGTCAAGACTAACCAGCAGCAAATTTCACCTATAGAATAAAAAACTCCTTTTAAATCAATGAAAATATTTGCTGCTTAGTTTGATGCAAATCCTAGTAGCTAGAAGGCATGTAGAGCTGTGATGGTTAATGACAGCAACAGATCACAATATGAAAAATTGTCACTCATGAGATAAGCCCTGGCAAATGAAAATGTTTATGATTTAAGCCTATCCATACATACTGCACTGGAATAAAACACATTAGGCCTGAACTCCTTAAAGCAGAGTAACCCCTGAAACTGCAGTAACAATCATTATTCTCTTTGTCTTTCCATACCAAAGGGATAGGTTGAGTTAGACACATCAACTAAAAGTATTTTATTTGATTTCTCCACTTTCAGATAGTTCATTTTAACACCACCTTTACCTTTAAAGGCATGTCTCCTTTTTACTGATCTCAGTCATCCTTTCAGATATTTCATTCGGTAAAAGAAGACTGAATCTTAAACATCAGGATCAACTGATATTATTTGTCTACTATATATATACATACATACATATATACATATATATGTCTAATATGTCTAATTTGATGTTATGCTCAGTGCGGTGAAATTTACTGCTAAGATAACATTTTGCTTATGAAGCTTGATTGCTGTTTTCTTTTGAAACATCAAGATTTATGTATCATTTTAAGGGGAAAAAAAAGTGTTCCTTTAAATGATATCTTCATGTAAAGTGTTCAGAGGAGAAAAATAAATCATGTTTCTTCAAACAATAGCTTAATAGAAGTTATAGAGAGGGCACAGTTTAATGACTACCTGCCATTTCTAATGTAGATCTACTTCACACGCAGAGACTCTGCATCAGAGCAAAGCAGATAGCTCCTAATAGTTAGTTTTATTTATTTATTTATTTACTTATTTGCTGGTCTCAAATATATTTATCTTAACTTCTTTCTTATGTGTTTCTAGCAAATAATTTCTGGCATATAGATGATTCATGAGCAATCTTTTGACAAAACGCAATATAGGCAATAAAGAAGAGCAGCTCTGCTGCATTGTTTCTCTTGCTCACTGACAGGTTATGAGGTATTCTCTCTAGTTTTGGGCCATATAAATGTAACTCCTAGAAACATATTGTAGATGGGGATGATGTTTATGAATTGAAAACTGGCAACTCTTATCTAATATTTGCTTAAAAGCTACCAATTTACCTTTCCTTCCAGGGGAAAAAATGTATTCTAGAATATTTATAGAGCACAAACATAAAGAAGATACATAAAGATGAAATATACTGATTATTTTAATGCTTCATGACAATGTAAGAATCTGTATAGACAGTAGGAAATAGTAGAGGGGAAAAATACACACACGGAAATAGTGCTTTCTTCATCTGAACGTTATGAGAAAAACTCTCCAACTATTCTAAGGGTTTATCAGAGATGTTGTGCTAGTCAAACACTAAAAATGTTTTTCTTGTGTCACAGATAACATAATGGAAAAAGAAAGCAACTAAAACTCTGCACTCACGCATCCTATATTTTCCTTGTTACAGTCTGTGTCCAAAACCATCCTTCCTCAAGATCACAGCAATTAATTACTTATTCTTGTGATTTCCTGCTGGTAATTGTGGCACTCTCAAAAATAAACAGCACCACCCAATTTTAACTGAACTGGCTGCATGGCTGCAGTGCAGAGCTGGGATAAATTCCCTAGGGAAACGGGGAACATAGCACGAAGGGAAAGTGCAACAGGCCAGAAACTCTTGTAGCAAGTCTATGTGCAACTGAAATGAAACTGTTCTATAGAGTAATACAAATGGTCCTCCATAGAAGAAACCAAAGTCTCAGCACCTTCCGGGTGTCCTGCGTCTCCCTGCTTAGCCCAGTCTCTCCCCTTATATCCTTCCCTTCATTCAGTATCTCTCAGGCTTCTTACACCTTTAAGTTTGGCAGTGGCATTTTTGATGTGCTTTTCACACATCAGATTGTGTTCCCTGTGACGAGCAACCTTCCAGTATGCTCCTGGTTATGGCTGTAGATAGTCATGAATTCATTGCAAAACCAAAGCAAGGACTCACTCAAGTGTGCAAAGAAAATAATGTCCTTCCTTTCTCTATCTTGTCTCCCTTTTACTCTCTCTTTTTTTTCTTTTTTTTTCTTTTGTTTTTTTTTTAACTAGCTATTGGATTATAAAAGAATTTGCAATAATAAGTTCAATGAAGATCCTCTCTTAATAACGTTTCATTTAATCTGACTGGACATTTTTGAAAGAGGTTTATGCTATGCAGGACATGAAAATAGATCCTATTCAAATCAGGATGAAAAAAACCTAAAACACCCCACTGCATTAAAAATTCACTTTACAAGCATCGCTAAGCCAGATGGTTTAGTCTTCATATCTTGGCACCTTTCTGCTCATTTATATTCCTCCCTCCCCCACAACCATTGTAATTGTCAGTATCTTCTCTTATCAGGGGAGACAATTCATTTGTAACATCCTCACACAGGAGGGGAGTGAGCAGAATATTACTGTGTGAGCTGCATATCTGCACTGGAATCAGAGGCTTAAAGGAACATTTTGATCATGTGGATTTCATGCAGTACATTTGAAGAAGTCCAGCAGGAAAATATTATTTATCACAATGGCCCACAGATGACATAAGCAGATCATGTCTTGAAAGGAAAGTCATCGCATGTAGCACACAGAGCAGTTGGTGTATTGGACAGACTGGGCTACCGCAAGGACTACCCTAGGACTACACTAGACCTAATAGAAAGTCTTTTCCCTAATATGTATTACCCACTTCCAGGAAAAACAAGTGAGCTAAGCTTAGGTCTTGATGTATCATACCCACAGATGATAGATGAACAAGTACAAGTGAGAGATTGTCTCCATTCAGACTTGCACAATTCTTTTTAAAATAGTACAGACATCTGTATGGATGTTCTTACTTCCTGACAAAGGTGACATTTTCTTCTTCAGTTTAAATATAACTGCAATCAAGTGAGGTTTGGGGCAGATGTGAATATGAGCTGGTTGCATACTCTCCTGCTCCAGTTTGGCTAAATAAATCGATATCTCAAACTACACCTGTACACTTGTAAATATGGACTACCCCTAAAATTGCTGCCAAAACCAAGTTAGCTGAACTACTGCAATGTTCTAGTCTCCAGATTAAAATTAGTTGTATCATTTACATCTGTCAATTTAAGGAAACAATTTAAACAGATATAATTTGAGTTTAAATCAATAGAGAGTTTCCACACATGGTTTTACAGTGAATTAATTAAACATCTGTGTACATGGAAAGCTTGACCAGAATAGCTTTGTTGTAAGAATGTATCTCTTTCTTTGCAGATCCTTCTATTCCAGAAATGCCTGTCTGTTTTTTTGTTTCTTGTTCAGTTTAACACACTCTTAAATAATGAGATCTATGCCTGAAGTAATATAGAAATACTTCATTTTAGGAGGGAAGATTCCCAAGCAGACAAAAGCTTTAGTGCATTTAAAGCCACACTGACACTTAATATAGTGTGTAGGCCAAGACCTGGGGATTTTCCGCTTCCATGTCTTTGGAAATACAGACTTTGAACGTGGAAGAATATTTCAATTGTAATTCAAAAATCCTTTGACAGAAAGGAAAGCATAATTTATCATGCTGTGCTGGCTGATTTACTGTACATGTAAGTTCTACTTGTCACTTTAAATAACACTGATGGATTTAATTCCAAGCCACATGAATGAGCCAGTATTTTTTTCTTTCCAGTACAGTTGTGCAATACTGTCAGTTGACAAGTATACTGAACTTGTAAGGCAAACTGCAGGGCATCACAAGATCTAAGAAAATCTAGTCAAAAACTTAGAGCCACTTTTTTGAGAGGAAAATTTTTGTAGTAAATTCCACCTATGTTTTTGCAAGCTTTGTCACATGCAAGTACTCACAAGGAATTTGTAGTTGAATGTGAAGATTTTGAACAATTGAAGGTGGTTGCAAACCAGCTGCGAAAGAATGATTAAAAATGATAATCAGATATGATAGACCAATATCAAGAATCATCTCCTCAAATGATAATCGCCTGCAATCAAATTGAAATACTGAATATATATCTATATAATCACATAGTTTTACCAGATGAACTTAAGAGTAGGCTTTAGTGAGTTAAAGTTTCATCCGGTACAGATACCATTGGTAGATCATAGGAATGAGGTAAATTGATGGTTTTCCAAGCATATTGGAACATTCTTTGGGAATATTTCTTTACTCTGAGAGTGACAGAGTGCTGTAACAGGCTTCCCAGAGACGTTATAAATTGGTTTTTTGTTTGTATTGTGTTGTTTTTTGGAGATACTTAAAACCTGCCTGGATTTGACACGCTCTAGGTGGCCCTGCTTGTGCAGGAAGTTGAACTAGATGATCTCCAAAGGTCCCTTCCAAGCTCCACCATTCTTTGAATATTCTAGTATCTATCACTCTCAGTGTCTAACAATTTACTGTGTAGGGATTTTTGGAACCAGTGAATTTTTCTTACTATTTTCTTGCTATTACTATCAACCAGCAGCTTAGAAAGACTCACATAGTGAGGGGTGGTCTCACTCTCTGAATGGGCAGTTTTGGTTGTCTTTTTTTCTTTTCTTTTCTTTTCTTTTCTTTTCTTTTCTTTTCTTTTCTTTTCTTTTCTTTTCTTTTCTTTTCTTTTCTTTTCTTTTCTTTTCTTTTCTTTTCTTTTCTTTTCTTTTCTTTTCTTTTCTTTTCTTTTCTTTTCTTTTCTTTTCTTTTCTTTTCTTTTCTTTTCTTTTCTTTTCTTTTCTTTTCTTTTCTTTTCTTTTCTTTTCTTTTCTTTTCTTTTCTTTTCTTTTCTTTTCTTTTCTTTTCTTTTCTTTTCTTTTCTTTTCTTTTCTTTTCTTTTCTTTTCTTTTCTTTTCTTTTCTTTTCTTTTCTTTTCTTTTCTTTTCTTTTCTTTTCTTTTCTTTTCTTTTCTTTTCTTTTCCCTTGCCATTTCTTTCTTCCCTTCCCTTCCCTTCCCTTCCCTTCCCTTCCCTTCCCTTCCCTTCCCTTCCCTTCCCTTCCCTTCCCTTCCCTTCTCTTCCCTTCCCTTCCCTTCCCTTCCCTTCCCTTCCCTTCCCTTCCCTTCTCTTCTCTTTTTTTAAAGTTAGTTTCCAAACAGATCAGTGAGCTCACCTGCCTCATCCTGCACCAAAATAATACTGCTGGCACAAAAAAAACTAGCAAAAATTAGTAATGATACAGTGAAGATGAAGGGAAGCAAGCTGCTGGAACACACCCTGCCCATGGTACAGGGGTCCTCCAGTCATTTTATTGTATCCTGAAAACACAACCTAAAACTGTTTTGAGAATAGTTTTCTCTGATTTAGCAAATTAATGCTACAAGGAGATATGCCATTGTTCAGCTAGAAGACACAGAGGATCCTTTACTGATTGTTCACATGGCATACCCTGTAGAACCCAGTGCAGTAACATTTGTTCACATTCAGATATACATTTTAACAAGCATCTAGTCTTGATTGAAAGAGTTGAATGCTAGAGAAGTTGCTAAAATCCAGGGAATATCAGAATTGTTATTTTCTTTAGATGTTAAAAAAATGCATCTCTTCTGTAGCCCAGACTCTTCCTACTCCACCATCCAAACACCTCTTTACACCTATTTCTGCTTGACTAGGAGCAGCTACAGTCTGATGTCCTTTGATTTGCAGTAATGAAGTTAGCAACTCTTGGATCCATGGTTAGTGAACTTCTTAAACATCTCAGTCTTTCTTCTTACAATCAGTCTTTCAGAATTAGGAGTCTCTTCATGGCTCCTTTCCAAACTTCCTGAGTTTTACAGCATCTTTTCTGAAGAGTGGACAAAAGCACAGCACTAGCCATTGCATTCCAGGAGTCTTCTCACAGTTCTTCACATAGGGATGTTGGCAGCTGCACGTTCCTCTCTCCCTTTACGCACCTGGCAAACCTGTTTGCCCTGTTAGCTACAGCGTCACACAGAGATGCTGTAGCTAACAGCTCATGTTAAGCTGCTCATCTGCTGCAATTTTAAGCAGTTCAGCATTTCAAGTCCTGCCTGCCAGTTTGCATTCTTGACCTATCTGCTTCTTTTCTGAAGGCGCATCAAAAACAACTGCTTGGTGAATTATCAGGTTTGTCCATATAATTTAAGTATCCTCCTCATTATTTACTAAACTATCTGCAAACTATCATCTGCAAAATTTACTAAAAATGACTATCCTATCTCCAGACTACAGATAAAGATGTTGAATAGCATTTGGTCAAGAACAGATTGCACTGGGATGAGTTCCATAATATGATGACTTATTATTACAAATTTTCTGAAATCTGTCAATTAGCTAAGATTTAATTAGAGATAGTTTTTAATTAGAGCTGAATCGCAAATGATTTTGCCACATTTGCAAAAATCCTCAGAATTTCTTTTTTTTTTCTCCATTACTGAAATAGATCAAGATGCTAAAATCTCAAAATCTAGAACAAACAAACAAACAAAAAACCCTAGGATGAAAATGTTCTGGATGAATCAAAGTCTTGTGTGTCAAAATCTCTGGTATATCTCTATACTTACATGTGTTTTTATTGTAAAAATATTTCTCCTATGTTTCTAAACAGTAACAACAACAAAAGTCCAAAATGCTTGAAAACAGAGTCTTCCATTGAAAAATGTGAAACATATTATGAAAAAGCACACATAAAATCAAAGCTTAAAAATAACTAATAACAGGCAACCCTCTCCCCCAGAAAAACTGTAGCTTTGGCAAGATGTCATTTAATCCATTTATTACATCTTCATTGATTTTGGTATAGTGAGAATTTTGTTATCAGAATGTCATACCTGGACTACATAAAATATCTAATAAATCAAAAAGATAAATGTTTAACAAACTGATCAGATGACTAAGGTGTCCTTTAGTCCAAGGCAGCAAGCCACTAGCATTCAACCTACTTAGCGTAGTCCTTTGAGTCCCTTGATGAAATGCATCTCTCTCCCAGCTAGTCCCATTTGGTGTACAAATAACAAGCACTAGTTCCCTAAATTGGCAGAACAGTCTGGTGGCTTCAATATGCAGACAGTTACCAACTTGCCTTGACTGGATTGAATTCATATCAAAGTAGTGGTGTCTTGTGGACAGCTTTTTGGATAGAGTCTAAGCAGCTATTTTTGTCATGAAGATAGTCAGGAGAGAGGGAAGGAAAGGGAGAGAGATGTCATTGCTTCTGCATCTGTTTGGGCATTACTATAGTTTGTTTATACTGGTGCATCTATAATACTACATAAAAGAGTAGCAGGAAGCTAGTGTGATTCTTGGACTTCCCATCATCTACACCGCTTGTTTTTCAGCTCATTCCTTGCTTGGTTTTGGATCTCTCCAGCTCTCTGTCCAATACCCAGGCCAGCTCTGGGGATAACTCATTCCAGAGGGCAGCCTGGAGGAACCTAGCTTAGTGGTCTTGGCTCTTGTGGCTGTACCCATGACTCCATTGCTACCTGAGCCAGCTTTGAGCAGCAAGAAAACATGTCTTATACTATAGAAATGCTCCTTTGTGAGTATCTTTGCAGGTATTTTGAACAGAAAAAAAAATATGCAGAAAAATAGAGATTGTTTCTGAGACTTATAAGGCTCCTGCTGGAGCCCAGAGGGAGCCCAGGGCTCAGTGTGCTGAAGGCAACATCTATCCTGGAGGGTGCTAGCCCAAAGCAATACAGGTGTGAGGACATCTGTGACATTTGCACAGGGACCAGGCAAATCTGTTTCTCTTAACACTACAGATTAGACTCAGCAAAGCTAGTACTTTCACGGATTGTACCTGAATTCCAGCAGTAGAGATGTTCTTCTGCAAGCTGTAAGAACAAGAAGGAAGTTTCAGTTCAAGTTCTGAATCCCAGTTGCACAGATAAGCCTAACTATAATGGTGCAAATATATATATATATAAAAATCCTTAAGGAGGAACTGAAATCCTTGGCACTCTTTCCTTCCTTGCTTCCTTCCTCTCTCATGAGGGGATTCAGAAGGCTCTTTCAAGGCAAGATAAATTCCTGCCCCAGTTCAGTGCCTTATCTATTGGAGACCCAAGGGAATATATGGCTAAATTTACCCTCAGAAGATTATTGCAGATCCCTCTTCTTGCATTTGTTCTTTTGAGTTACTGATGTTTTTTTCTCATCACAGTTCTCTTCAATAACCCAGAAATCCAAGTGTAGCATTTTGAATTTCTGCTGGAAAGATTTTAGCTCTTTTCTGTACAAGGTATAGACTTTTTCTCTGCCTTAAAAAATTGACTTACAGAGCTAAGGGCCTAACATTCAGCCACCTCAGTCCTGTACAGCACTACTAAATCTTGTTTTGAATTACTGCCTAGGTATTGCACCTTTGTAATCTTTGACAATCATTCTTGTAATACCATATAAAAGCAATATCTCATTTTTGTGACAAGGAGTGTTTTCTACTAAGAAGAAGACAGTTTTATTTACATTGATTGTGGTACTACCGTGTAAAAGTTTATGTATTCCATATCAATTTTCTTGTGATTTTGTCCAAGATCAGTGCTGGGATTAGAATCCTGATATTATTTAGTCCCTTATTAGAAACAGTTTAAACATTGTGTGTAAACAAGGACTAAAACAAATTGTACCGGTGTAAGCCAGTTGTAGCTAGCTTTAAAAATGAATTCAAAAACATTCACAGCTTTGCATAAATCAAAAGATTTCTCATTCTTTCCTTGAATTTCTCTCAGAAATTAAAATCATTCTCCATGCATGAGAAAACTAATTCTTGCATGAAAATGCTGTCAAGGAGAAAGATGATTATTTTAAACAGATCCACAAACCAGGAAATTGGGTTCTGTCCCAAATGTGAGGAGTACAGGGAATGCTGGTATGTGCTGGGGACACCCTGAACATATTTCCAATGCAACTTAACCCTTGGTATTAGGAAAATATGGCCAGCACAAGGGAAACCTTCAAAGACTCTGTTTGAAATTGTTAAATCTTGTAGCAAAAATCACTCCTTAAAGTTAATGCCACTATGTTGAGAATTAAATATTTCAATAATGTAGTTACCCTTACAACATACTATGAGGTAGGGAGGTATTAATGTCCTCGTTCTATACATGATAAACTAAAACAGAGAGACTTATTTCCTGTTTGTTAATGGACTTTCTGGCTAGTAATCTAAATTCAAGCTAACACATATATGATATGACGTTGGGACCTCACTAAGGTTGGAGTTGGACTAGAATATCTAGAATATTAGAATATCTTCCCTAGAATATCTTCCCACTATACTGAGGCACATGAAACAATAATCTGTTGCGCTCCGGGTGAGACAAAATTTCTGTATTGTGAAACTTTCTGGTGATGGCTTATTTACCCAGTCAGGTGATGGAAAAAAAGAGTTCTTTTTATGCCAGCAGAATATCTGGCGAAACTTTCTGGTGATGGCTTATTTACCTAGTCAGGTGATGGAAAAAAAAAAGAGTTCTTTTTATCCCAGCTGAATATCTGGGCTGAGAATAAATTCTCTGAGCTTTTGACCGGGGTGGTCCCATAATTTACAGTATTCTTGTTTTTTCCCATTCAAACTGGGACTTCTAGTTAAAGATTTAAACTGTAGTAAGTACCCTGAGGAGCTAAATACTCAAGCAGAGTGAGAAAGGCTGCACATGCACAAAATCTAGCTGCAGAACATGGAGATTTTCACAAGATGACTTATATCACTGGCAGGTATTTTGGATCATTCTTAGTAGACAGGAATCTTTTCCATATTCACAAATGAATGTCTGAGCAGAGCTTTTCTATTCATTTAACTCAAATGAGAAATGCTGCAGCAAATCTGACTAAAAGGAGGGACAAAGAAATGAGACAGCTATGTTGCAACATGTAGTTCCAGGTGCAATGACTGGCATAAAAACACCTCGACACCTCCTCCGGGTCTGATGCACATGACTTCTTTGCATGTGCTGTAGTGCCAGAAGAGCCATCACTACATACCAGTGCTCCATAAAAGCCGTGTCTCGGCCAGAAGTGGGGCAGAATACAAATTAGATGCTGTCTGGTGTACTTTGTACGGCCCTAGATACCTGCTGCTGTGGAATGTGGCTGTCAGTTCATTGAATATCTAGCTGCTTGAGGATTAATAGGAAATGTGGCAGGGAGCGAGGAGTTCCCATCAACAGAAATATAGAGGAAAAGGAACCTGACTTGAAAATCTACCTGAAGGAGTTGCTAAAAAAGCCTTAGAGACAGTTACCAGACAGTGTTGTCCTCTTGGATATATTTTCATTGTTTCCTTTTGTGCTAGCTATTCTTGTAGAACATTTCTTCCATTTTACATGATCCTCTGTTGAAATCATAACATTGAATTTGTGACACCACAATTATTTCCATGGCAACTAGTTATTGTCAAACAGAGAAGCACTGCTAGGATGGCAGTGCAGGAGTGATATGATCAGCAATTTTAGTCTGCCCAGTGAATCCAAGCTGTTGGAGTGTGCATACAGTGACAGAAAGACCAACACAAAAAGCCCTGCACTAATCAGTCCTACTTGTAATGCAAGTAGGAATAATCTCCAATCATCTGCAGCTAATAAACACTCCATTTGCTACATCCTTCAAATAATTAAAAAAAAAAATAGAAAAGAAAAAAAAACACCTTAAATAAATGGTAACAATCCAGAACAGGGCAAATTCTGACTTCCAGCCTGTCAAAATGCAAGTATGCGAAATTCACCCTTCTTATGACTTATGTCATGTACCAATCAACAGCAATTCAGCTGGAGACAGATTTAAGTGAAGTCTTTCGACTTTCTGTCCATCCCAGAATTAATTCCAATCACTTAGCAAGAAAGTAAGGAGAGCACCATGCCAGGATTTCACAAAATGCATATGAATGTCATTCACATAATAGCAGAAATCCCTGTTTTTTCATTTGTTATTGCCATTATTATTATTATTATTATTATTACATTTTATCTTTTAGTGATGCTCTGCATTCCAAGGCAGAAAAAAAAATAGTAGAGTGAAAACATAAAATTGTTGCACAGAGGTTCAAGAAGGTTTTGTAGCCACTGAAGCAAGGATATGACATCCTTGAGAAAAGTGTGATTCATATGGCAAATTAACTAACAAATTATCAAATGTAATCAAATCTGTAAAGATGCTATGCTATTTTTTAGATAGTCATTCAAGTGTCAGCTGCACTTTTAGATCCCTCCTTTACTCAGCCTCAGGAAAGGTGAGTATTTAAGCTACACTAAGCCAAACATGTGGGCTATGGTTTATTCATTATTGTCCTCCAAATATTGTGCTCCTTCATGTTGTCATTGAGTTTGAGGTGTTTTTTTTTTTTTTTTTTTTTCAGGAAAACTCCAGGGAAATAATTTCACCCTGAGTACTACCCTAGCGGATAATCAGCAAATATATTTATTTGAAACCTGGATATACATGCAAGGCTTCTGTACAGCTTTTGTGTTGCATGACTGCCAAGGAAAACAAGATATAGCAACTGCCTTGGTGATGAAGATACTCAGCAGGTGTAAGCAGGTGTCATTGCTGAAGTCTATGAAGATATGCTGGTTACATCCAATGAAAATGCAGCCTTTTGACCTTTTCATTTTTATTAGTAGATCTCTGTCTTCCCAGTGTAATTTAGGAGTTCTTCTCCCAATCCTTTGTTTTCCAGGAAATGTCTGAAATAGGAATTGTTCCCTCTGGAGACAGAGAAAAGACTTTTCATCATCCAAAGCCCTGTCAGGTAACTGATTATCCAAGTATGTATGTTTACGCCGACTTGCCTCCATCACTCATAGCACACAAGGACAGATGCTGCTC
>NW_010588208.1:0-25353 GCF_000705375.1 Tinamus guttatus | reverse complement strand
TGTCTGCAGAAGGCCTCATCCACTTCCTGCCCCTGGTCAGGAGGCCTGCAGTAACTCCCATGCCCGTGTCATCCTTGTTGGCTTGCCCTTTAATCCTAATTCACGAGCTCTCGCTTTGCGCTTCGTTCTCCCCTATGCTGAGCTCCATACATCCCAGTTGCTTTCTCACATAAAGAACAACTCCGCCACCTCGTCTTCCTGGCCTGTCCTTCCTGAAAAGCCTGAAGCCGTCCATGGCCACATTCCAGTCATGAAAGCTGTCCCACCATGTCTCAGTAATTGAGATGAGATCATGGCCCTGCAATGACACATGCGTCTCCAGTTCCCCTTGTTTATTCCCCATGCTGCATGTGTTTACATAGAGGCATTTAAGTTGGGTACCCATTCTAGCTGGGGCAGCTCGATCTTGATTTCAAGGGCCTTCAGGAGTTCTCTTATTTTCCCATTTAGTCTCTTCAGGCTTAGGGCACACTACACAGGCTGCTGGAGTTAGGCTGCTGCGGGTGGCATGACAGGCCATCGCCTACCCCATAGACTGCTTCCGCAGTGATACCCTTCTCCCTCCTCAAATCTAGTTTAAAGCCTTCTCGATGAGCCCTCCTAGCTCATGTCCCAGGGCTCTCATCCCTCTTTGAGAAAGATGGATCCCATTAGATTCCATCATGCCTGCTGCTACACAAGGCTTCCTGTTGCCAAAGAAAACAAGGTTGTGGTGATAACACCAGCCATGCAGCCACGTGTTAATGGAGCATATTCTCCTATTTCTTTCTATATTGCTGCCAGCACTGGGAAGAATGGAAGAGAATATGACCTGCGCACCTGAGTTCCTAATTGTCTGCCCCAGTTCCCTAAAGTCCCTTTTGTTTGCCCTCAGGCTACGCGTTGCTGCTTCTTCTGCTCCCACATGGAGGACCAACAATGGATAATAGTCTGTGGGTCTAACCAGGCTGGGAAGTTTCTGGGTGACATCCTTAACTCAGGCTCCAGGAAGGCAACAGACTTCCCTCAGAGGAGCGTTGCGCCTATATATCGGACCCTCCATTCCCTGAACTGAGGAATCGCCCATGACTATAACCTGCCTTTTCTCCCTCATGCCTGTGGTGGGGTTTGTCTTTCTGATTGTACTACTATTTTTGTATTACTATTACTGATTGCCCTTCCTCCTCCAGGGCCTCGTACTTGTTGGCTAGTGGGTACCCGATAGGGTAAGATGGGAGAAGGTTTTCTCTTGCCACCATGAGCCTGGACTTTCATCCACACATTACTGTGCTGGTTTCTTCCCTGTTGTGTTAGCTGGGGGAGGGAATCTGTAATAACCTGTTGCTGGGCGCTTCTTGGTGCCTGCCCTTGTTTCTTCCTCTCCGACTTACAGATCCTTCTTAGATCTTTCAACCTCCTCTTTTAGCTCAATTACCATGCTAAGCAGATATTCCACCTATGCAGAACCATTTGAAAAAGGTGTCATAAAAATAACCTTATTAGAAGGCATAAAAGCAGCTTGTGAGCTACGATACAGGAAACGATACAGGATTGAAATGAATTAGTGAATTAGTAGAAGTGCTTGGGAAGTTTCTGTGGTAAAACCCTTATGATTTTTGAACTAACGGGCTTACTGAAAAATTCTGAGCTGAAAAAAAAAGTTTTTCTGACTAGAAAATTTAAACCAAATTGAAATAAAAATCTTATTTCCAGCTAGTACTTCTAACAAAGAATTGAATTGATTTCGTTCTGTTTTTTTCCTTGTTCATTCAGAAAGCATGGGGTGATTTTTTAAGAGTAAGCAAAATACAGTTTTTCACATCTGCTAAAAGTCCACTCATCTTTTCTTCTTTTGATTGCAAACTGATATGTTTGGTTGTAATTATACTTTTTCTTTCTATAAAATTATTGCAAACTATTTTTGGTAAGATTTTTTATTTTTTCCAGCAACAAATTTTGACTGGCACTTACTATACCAGATGTTCTGATATCCTTTCACTAACTCACCACTGCCGTGCTATTATTACTTATGAGAATCACTTAGCTCACCTGTGTTTTCTTTCCTCCTTAGTAAAATATCAATAATTTCCAGGGTCAGTGAAGAGTTCTGAAGAATATTTATTAGTTACTTAGAACACAAAGAGCATGACTTCTTTGACATTAATATAAAAATATGTAATTATATTTGTTTCTTGGAGTTATTTTTGATTTACCCCTTAGTAACACAGACAAGAATCACATCCTTGTAGTGGTAACCACTACGGTATTTATTATTTAATTCACTCCCAAACCTCCCAATTATAGTTGGTGCTTTTATCTTTCTAATATTTAAGCCCAGAGCAGTGCATATTCATCCATATGTATATGGACTTTTAAGTCCATACAAACTTGATGCCTTTGTAGTGTTTGTGAACCATATAAAACAAGCATGGCTGAATTTTATTTTGATTCAACCACAGCTTTAAGAAGGCCCCATAGGAGACTTTGTATAAAACTGACAAATCTTTAACTATGCTCAAGATGTATTTTTCCTTCCATTTTTTTTTACCTGTTGGTACAGTATAATTGCAATCCTTCCTCTCTGGAGGATAAATCAGAAGATCATGACAGTACAATTGGAAGCAGTCAGGCATCTTCCACAGATTGATATGTTTTGCTTCACTCACTCCAGTCACCCTGCTGCTTTCCTACTTTTATCTCCAGATTTTCTTAGTCTGATTGCTTCAGACCATATATTGTGAGTGAGTGATATCAATGGCATACTTCATGCATAGAAACCTTGTAGCAGTCAGTAAAATACAACTCAACAACATTCTTCAGATTTTTTCCCCATGCCCTATCTGGTGAAAGAAAAAATACTTATTCTGGCCACTATCTGAAAGCTCGAATTGCCAACAATAAAATGCACATTTATCTGAAGACTTCAGAAAATGTATGGATTCTATGAACAGTAAAACTGTTTATGAAGAGAACTGTTAAAATGAATTTTTAGACCTGTATCTTCTTATGCAGAAAATTAATAGCCATGGTACCAGAACAGCTTGCTTTGAACAAGGACAGGTAATCACAAGTCATCAAGTTACTGTATCTTACCAAATTGCTAGTAGAAAGACAGTCTTATATAGCTAACTTCTTGTTCTGGATTAGCCTCAGTCAATTACAAAATCATATATATATGCAATATAAAATAAATTTATGTAGTATATATAATTATCACGCTATACATTTATTATAATTATTATATATAATTATATATATATTATCCTAAACAATCATGAAAATAATTGCATAGCATGTGTACAGGTTAGCTGACAAAAAGAAATACACAAAGCAATAATCTTTGCTTGCTATCAATGTAGATAATGTTTATCCAGTAGTGATAAACTAGATAATCAGTTTGAATTACCAGTAATTGGTTTTGGAAGATCAACTTTTCCCCATAATTTCTACTTTGTTTAATTTCTTGATTGCTCTTTTCTTTTTTCTTCATTTGTCATAATTTGCATAGCACTCATAATTAGTAACGGTCAGGCAGCTCACTTTTTGCCTAAGTGAGAGAAGCCAGTAGAAAAATGACAACTATGGTCAAAGGTATGGAACATTTCAAGCAATTAAACAGGGAAGTATATTTTATCACAGAATATAATGGAGGGATAAAAATCTAAAGATTTCCACAATCACCGGGCATGGTGAAACTGAATAGAAAACAACTTTTCATTTATCTTCCAAGACAAGAATCAGTAGGCTTCAAACAAATCTAGTGTATAGTTTCAGAATGAATGAAATGACTGAGTTTCCAGACCACATCAAGTGAAGGTATAAAATTCCTTGTTCCTGAGAAATTTACACAGGTCAGAATTATGAAGAAAAAGAAAGAGCAAATCAGTGTCTGTTAAATAAAAAGCTTGCTTTTGGCTCAGGAAGACATGAAACTACAGCTGTAAGAGGATGGGAGAGCTCCCTTGGGAAGTGTGTCACAACGTGCTTGCAGCTTCTTATATTTTTTTCTCCTCTACTTCTATAATTGGTAACTGCCAGAGGATAAATCCTAAGATCATGAAGCTTTGATTTTCCTCAATAGAATAGTCTTAGAGTCTTATATATACCTGCATACTGTATTACTAAACTTTTCAACACATCCCATTAAGCAGAATAAGGCTGTCATGATGCCTAAAGTGAGACACGTGTAAGAATGTAAATTTTGGGTTTGTAAATGCTGGCCACTGTGTTGTCCTGTCCAATTACATGGCCAAACTGTCCTACTGCAGAAGGACCAGAGGCATCAAAATTATTATGTCCTCATTATGAAGACCAGTACAGTTCCAATTCAATTTAGATTGGTATTAGGCAGCTCTAGGAGTTAGAAAAGATAGGTACATCTTAGTAGACCTTAAGTGGAGATTGGTTAAGAAGAGCATATACCCAGCACCACACAGTTAGGGAAAGTGGAAAATAGCAGGTATATTTTTTTCTTTTTTTTAAATGAAGAAAATTATGCAGCTGATTCACAGCAGATTAGAGTAGAAGTGCTCTTTCAGATGTATTGAGGATGGAGACAGCAGAAAAGTGTTTTTAAGAGGAAGTCAGGAAAGATAACCTTTGCTGAAAAGTCACTGAAAGCAAAAAAAACAAAAATGGAAAAACTCAGAAAAAGAGGAACAAGTCATGTGACAAATTCAGATTATATGTAACTTTAAGAGAAGCTGAATTGCGTTTCTATGACATTTCGCAGACATAGAAATATATCTTTATGGACAGATTGTAGAAGATGCTAGAGGAAACAGCACTATCTAGGGTTATCTAGTATCCACTGAAAAGAGCATTAAGATCATTTGCTTTTTAGCCGGAACACAAACCTACTCTAGAACCATTAGTGTCTGCCTAATTGGCTTTTCTGGCTAAAGCTATTAATAGTTATGTACACTCTGTATATTTACCTGAATTTTATATATATATACATATATATATATATAATTCATTTAAATACACAGATATATATATAAAAGCATGTCCCACCCTCCAAATAATAATAATAAAATAAAATATTTTATAAATCAAATATGCAATTATTTCCTATAATTTCACAGAGGAAAGATATATTGCTCTCTCAGTTACTAGCACATTAGTCTGAAATTTATTCCTTTTGAGTCACCTCTTGCAGCATAATCTAAAAGAGTCTGTTCCATTTTTCTGTATGCATCGGTCTGTTAAGATGTTAGTATTGTGAATAACTTGTCGTCTCCAGCCTGTGTTAACTTACTTGCTAAATTTACTCAGTAATATAATAAAATTGAATAAAAGATCACCCACCCATGTTAATTCTAAACAGCATATCAGAGCCAGGCTAGAGCAGCGTCAATGTTGATTTGTGCTTAAGATAATGAAATTTGAAAGTCTAGAAATGACAGGTTTGTTTATAGCAAGTTCATCTCTGTAAAATAATTGCATTTGAGTTCCCATAAACATAAAAGAGAGGCATTCTGTTGCAGCTGTTTGAGAGGATGGTTTGATTAAGGAATATAGATAACATTTACAGCTTCAGAAGAACTTCAAAAAGCTATCAGGGAAATCAGGGATTTTTTAAAGAGAGAATACAATTTCCAAACCTAAAAGCATTATTTTTCCTCAGACATCTAATTTAGATTATATACTAGGATCCTATAATAAACCTCCCACAAAGAAATAATAGCACACTACACATATCATGGTTGTTCAACACTCCATTTAAATACAATTACTGGCCCTCTGCCAGAAACTAGGAAGCATGTCTTTCCATAGCAACAGTACGAGAAAGGTCAGGATAGTATTTTTTTCAGGAAAGCCTGCCCTTAAGATGGATTCAGGATTACATTATGGATTACATGCTTTTGAAATATGGTACTTCCAAGGTAAAATTCACTTTATTCATCCTACCCTCCCCTTGGGATTAATGTTTAGGATTTGCAAAGCCCACACCTGGCTTCCAATACACCATCCTTTCTCAGTATTTAGTAAGAACAGAGTTGTTCCAGCGGCTATTTTAGCAAAGGTGTAAATGAGAAGCGGAAACTGTTCCTTGCTAATTCATTGACAGGATGTATTTAATTAAAAGCAATGAACTGAGCTAGTCTATCTAGTTCATTTTTATTGGATTTGGTCTAGTAAGTAGACTTTTGGATGGCAGAATACATTAAAAAAACACACAATATTACTTTTTACTTGTATTTTTATCTTTTAAAAATTTATTTAGTTATGTTTACCAGAAGGGCTCTCTATTAACATGAAAGCTAGTAGATTACTTCCTAGTGATGTTTTCCTTTCTCCTGTGAGGAGCTACTATGTTATTGTATATGATGGGTAAACTAATAGCATCTGGTTTTGAGGCTTAAGCTTGCAAAAGCATACACAGATGAGTCACTTTGATCATGTGAATGATTTCATTCAACTTCTGTTAAATGCTTTGAATCTCCCTTGGATTCGTCATCCAGAGAGAAGAATTATATTAGTTCAATAAAATTACTAAAATGGATCAAGTAGCAAGTCTAATTGAAAGCTTTTAAAAAGTCAGTATTTCTTTTGGCAACTCAGTAATTTATGGAAAATGACTTGAATATATCCTAAATAAAAATGCCCCTAAAATCTCCAGATTTGTTAAAATTTGACAATTTTTCACTTGTTTCTAAGCAGATACATGGTGTTTTTATTTTGCGAAGCTAATATGCTACTCCTTTTGCTTGTTGGCATGAATATTTATGGACTATGAGTATAAAAATCTACATATCTAATATGTTCATGCAAAACCCTGGAGCTTGTTACTATGAAGGCTATTCTGACTGCTTACTACCATTCAGAAATATTGCCATTGGATTGGGCTGGGTTGGGTTCGGTTGGACTGGATAGCGGGATTTCCCTCAAGGGAAATATAAATATCAAGGGATTATAAATATCACAATTGTAATGCCCAGGGGTCTAGGGAAGCCCATGGTTTGGTCCATGACATGGAGGCCACCTCGTACTAGCCTATAGAGCTAAAGACTCTAGCAAGTGGCTCTATCAGCAGAGCCTCAGACTCTAGGAAGTGGTTCTAGTTTCCACATTTTGCCACCCTGAGCCAGGATCAGTTCCAAACTCAGACTTTCTGAAGACAAAGGAACGAGCATTTCAGAGAAATATACAGTAAACATAAAATATAGTCAAATTTATGAGTAGTAACCGTTATTATGTCCCTCCCATATCTGCAAGAGTAAGAGAATAAAACAAATGTCAAAGTCATTTTCCTTACCTAATCTAAACTGATGTTATATTTTTGTATTCATACAAATTCATTTAAAATAATAAGTTCTTTGATTTCTCCACCTCATTTATTTATATATCAGAGCTATCTTGGAGGACAAGATCAGTTATGGAAGGAAGCAGAGGTGACTAGTGTATTTACTGTATGTCACAGGAAGGGTCTGCCAACTTTAACACCATTTGGAGCTGCAGAGAAGCAGACTTAGTGTAAAGCAGTTTTTATGAAAGGGAGCTTTCAGAGCAGTAAAGCTGCACTGTACCTAATGCATCAACCTTTTGACCTCCTTTAGAAAACCATTTTGTCCTGTCACTCTCCTGAGGATGAATCTTTTTATTTTTATGAAGGACAAGAGTGGACAGGGATGAATACGCTCGGTTTCCGTCTCGACAAATCGCGTGAGGGCTCTGAAACTAGTCCTGCACACAGCAGCCAAAAGACAGGATATCATTAGGACCTTTGCATTTGGAATAAGTCAAAGGATGTTGACATTGAGAGTCTTAGTCTGCTGGAGCAAGACAGTGGTGTGGCAACTGATCAGCTAGATATGCTTCATATCCAAATCTCTCTCTGGCCCAAAGTCTTGTTGATTTTTTTTGCTTGTTTTGGTCTGTGGAAAGAATTGGGAACTATCTTTCATGCTTCAATAAAGCTTTCGAGACTTATAATTTTTTCCTACAGTAACTTCATGATTTCTCAAGAACTGAAAATTCAAATGTGATTAGGATCAAAATTAACACTTTGTTTTAGAATTCTTATGGAGAATTTATTACACATTAAAATTAGATAAAAAATAGAAAATATCTAAATGGAATATCTGACAATTTGGAAATTCTTTTCAAATTTCTCTTGAAATTAGTACTTTATGATAATTAGTTTAAATTTTGATGATGCTTTCTCCTTGGAAAATAAAAGAAAAAGATTTTACTATAAAATGTTCTGATTATATCCCAACACTACATGTCTAAATATTTACTTTTTTATATATATTTTTCAGCATTAATGTAGCCAGGCTAAAAAATATAGTTCAAGATGATCACCTTCTGCATAAATCTTGGAAGGAAGATAACTCAGAATTTTCAGCCACAAAAAGAGAAACTATTTGCACAGCTACTCCTGAACAACTGCAGCAGGAAAACATCAAAATATATTATTTCTAAGAATGTCCCCCCCCCATATATTTTATGGAGATTACACTTTGAATATCTTACACTTTGAATATGTGAATTCTATTGCAGTCAAAAAAAATTTGATCCTTTTGTTTTCTAAGCCGTCTTATAAATTTGTTCCTGCTCATGTTGAAGAAAATGGTACATTTGTGATCCTTTTCTCTCTCTCTTCATTTCTGCTATTGACAACTGTTATCCCAATAGTTCTTTCCAGCTGGCTCAGTAGTCCTACATCATCCTGTTCTGCTGACTCCCCAGTTCTACCAATTTTAGAGGTGAAAGAATGAAGACAGAGCTCAGCTGATGCTCAAGTGTATATATCTCCATGCATATGTATGTTATTCGATCAGCCTTGGGAAAATGCCTCATTTTAGAGAGTAGATACAAGTCACTTGTATAAAATTAAGTACCTTTAATGAGCTTCCCATGATAAATCACAAAACACCAGTCATTTGGGAAAATAAGGGGAGTTAAAATATTGATAGATAAACCAAATGAACCCTCAAGATATGTGGTAGTTCTAGGAAGAACATGTTGAGTGAAGAAGGTACATATATTAAAAAAAATCAAGTCTCCAAATATGTTTATCAAGAAGTCCATGCCAAAATTTTGTGATACATTTTAACAGGAAGAATTTCTAAAACAAGTTGTTTTATTATTATATCTTTCCTTAACAGAGAGTTTTCTGACTTCTTTTCTTTTCCTGCCTCTGTCTATAAATCTCCCACAACACATATTTCAGATGACTCTTTTTTCTCATAGATGCCTTGCCCTCATTTCAGAAGTTTCTTGGGATAGGACAAATGTTATCATAGTGTGCAAAAATGACAGTTTGGAGTAATAAGAATTGTTTAATTCTAAATAGAGATTGTAAATCAAGAGATCCATAAATATAAAGACTAATAATCAGAAAGGTTAGATGAATTCCAAAATCTCCGTATAAAGCATTAAATCAGTTCAGCCTAATAGCTTTGGAAAAGCTGGAGGTGCTTTTACCTTCAGGGTCAACGAATAGTACTCGGTATGTCTCATTGATGCTCAAAACCTAATATGAGTCCATAAAATTCAAATGATCCAAAAACTTCCCTTTGCTTCCATTGGCATTGGTGGAGCAGAATGAGGCTGTGTATAGATTGCACTTAGAGCAACACTTGACAGTCCTTGTGATTGCTGTCCTTGAAAAAAAGGAAAACTTTGAGTAGTTTAACTCAAAATACAGGGGAAAAAAAAAAAGGAAAAATAGATCAAATC
This sequence comes from Tinamus guttatus, assembly GCF_000705375.1. The sequence goes on along the minus strand of NW_010588208.1, from coordinate 15,684 downwards.
TGGCCTTCTTTAAAAAGATCTAATGTTTATGCAACACCTTAGGCAAAACAGCAGGCTTTAATAGCAGCAAGCTCAAATCAGTGGGTGTTTTGCTGGAAGCTGTTGGACAAGGCAAGACTATGCTGCTTGATCCAGAGCAAACAGTGCTGCCTCAGGTCTTCTTGCACAGAGGAAGCACAGGCCTGAGTACACTGCTTCCGCCAAATTTAGGAGATTTGGATATTACTCAGATCTAAAAGAGAAAAATGCATGGAAAGGAACACTCCCAATCAGAGTGCACTGCAGCAATCGTATTCTGACTTGGTTTCTGATATCCCTTGTGCCCTTGTTCTCCAAGTAAGCCTGGGACAGCATTAATATCCCATAATATCCTGTATTAATTGACCTAGCTGTTCATATCAAATTTTCTAAAGCCAGAGACTTTATATGGACTCTTGTGAAGGAACCTCTGACCCCTCTTGCCATTTGAAGTTGTAGAATATCTAACCTTGAGCAGAGTTCATTTTTAATGGGTTTCTAATTTTGATTCTGGAGTAAAGATGATATAGCTGTACTTAATTATAACAAGGCCTTATGACACCCTATAAAGAAAAATGTAATGGGAAAAAAAGAAAGAAAAAATACAAAATTATCTGTCAAACAATTGTCGTTTATTGTAAATATTGTTATTCTTAATTAACAAAGCTTGACATTTAATTTAAACACAAACAATCAGCTATAATAGTCCTGCTTAGTGAATGTAAAGTAAAGGATACAGGACCTTATTCTGCAATTAGTTACACATTGTGCTTTGTCTCTGATTTTGATACAATTTTAATGAGAATGGTTGTAGCAAAAGCTTCTTGGGTAAGGTACACAAAATTAGCATTTTCTTTACCCAGAGAATTGTGTGCATTCTCCAGCATAAACTATTTGGTAATATAATGTTTTACTTGGTTTATTAAAAGAAGAGAATTTTGACATGGAGTTGATCCAGCAAAAAGTGCAGTCTTTTGTGTAAAATAAAGTCTTAAGGTCACCTTACAGTACATCTTCAGCCATCTCTTCTATCTAGTATAACCCTGTGTGTTCAATAAAAGCGCCAGGGATGGGAACAATGTCTTGATTTAATCAGTCACCCCTTTTTTCCATATCATTTAAACTTAGCCATGCAGAGATTGGGAAGACCTTTTGGCATTAATCCCGAGCTTTGTAATCTACTCCTGTCTTCTAGCGCTTCCATGTCGCCCTTCCTCTGTCAACTGTTGGTGAATAGGGACAGACTTAGAAATAGAGACAAAGATTAAGTCTGCACTGTTAACCAGTGTAGTGCAAAAGAAGTGGATCTATCGAATGAAACAGTTGCTATTGAGAACTGGATGTCCATGCTATATATATTTGAGTCTTACGGGGCGTCTGGTCCTCCTAATTCATCACCCATTAGTGGTTGGAGCACTCCATCTGAAAGAAATCTTGTTCATAGGTTCATTGCAGATCAAAGTGTGCCAAGTGGGAATGATCAGCAGACTAATTTTGAAAATATGCTCCTCCTAACTTGAAGGAATATATTAATGGAGAAACACCAAAAAAAAAAAAAAAAACAGATATCCAGGATGCATTCACTTTGCACGGTACAAATAAAACTGTAGGGATGGCTTTGACAGCATCCTCCAAGTTTTATAATCCAGTTTATAGCAAGACAATTGGAAACTGGTTTCAGTTTCCAGATCTGCTGCTGATTTACTTCCTCCATTGCGACAATCAGGCAGTTAACAAGTCAGGGGTAATGCTAATGTAATTAAAGGAATGGAATACTTCCTTGTTGAATTGAGATCTAAGTTTCTCTGTTTTTTTTCATACTAACGAGATGTTCTGAGGAAGAATTACATACACACACACAAAACAACCCTCTATTTCTTATTTTCCCATCTTTCTTTGAAATGAGACAATATTTACTTTTCCTTGCTGTTTTGTAACATCTGTGGTACCACAGGCATATGGCATTCTGTATAGTCCCTAAAAGAAATGAGCACAGGGGTTGTTAAACCTTTTCACTTCTACAAGTTGAAATGAAACCAATAAAAGGTGAGGGAAACACAGATTAACAAAATTCGTCCCGTAATTTTACTGACTGCAACTGATTTAACAGTGTTAAATCAGTTAAAAGTGGTCTATAAGTGCTTAGCCATCAAAGTGTGCTTTTCTTAGCTTTCAGATATTTGAGGGAGCTGAACAGCCTAGAAATTCTTGTAATTTATTTTTTTTTTGCGGGGGGAACAATAAATTTACCTAATATTTTTTCAGGAGAATGAGCTTCAGTTTCATTATCACTAATTAAAAGACCTTGTTGCAAACTGTGTTTCTGTGTTCTGTGTTTTTTTATTTAAGATAAAGAGAATTGTCAGTAACTCAAATTATTTCTTTATATAGCCAGTAAATGGGAGAATGACAGATATACAGGATATGGGAACACAATAGAGTCAAAGCACTGTAAGTTATGGGATACAGAAGTATTTGTACTGTTATTACAAAAGTTACATCAGTGATTTATTTTTAAGAACTTGTCCCATCTTTCCTCAAATAGCTGAGCTGTTAATCTAATGCAGGCAGTAAGTCATAGATTTTTTTTTCAATTTCTTCACTCTTGACACCCACATTTCTATAGTGGTTATTTGTTTTTTGCTGCTATAGTGATGAAATTCACTTGCTGGCAGAGTTATCAAAGATAGCAAAAAGTCCTCTATCTTTATTTAGTTTCAGTAAATCAGGATAACTCCCTACGTCTATTGTAAAGAGACTTAGACAATTCTTCAATAAAATAACATAGGTATAATTTTTCTGCAATCAAATTTTGAAGTCTTTTGACAAAATCTTTTTCTTTTCATTGTGTCCCACACAACAGCAGCTGAGAAATGTATGTAACAACTGTTGGCTAAATCTTCCAGTAATGTTAAACATACATAACAACTTTATATTAAGGAGTAACAAATGTGATGTTTGTTGAAAGCATTTTTTTTCCAGATGAAAAATATGGCAACCATCTCATCAGATCAATGTAAGGAAGGTGTAAAATCTCTCAGGATATGGATGATTAGAAGTCTCGAAGTCTGACAGCATTTCCTGTAAGAGGTTTTAAACATTAAGCATCCTTGCAATGTGGAATCCTGGTCACAATCAAGTTTCTCTCCATCACGTACCTAAATTCTTAGCCAGTGTAATTGCGTATGTGACCTAATGGGACATCCTCAGGAGGCAGACAGGCATCTGGCAGATATTGTAGCTCAATGAACCTGGATCCCTGGTTCTTATAGCTACGACTTGACGCAAGAAAGTTGGTGAGGGGCAGTGAACTAGCTAAGAAAGTGAACTACTGGTGAAGTAGAAACTAGAATTTTGTTTCGGCTTTCTTACAACCTTTTGTTATCAGTATTGCATCTATGGCTTATGTATCTATGGTTTTGCATCTACGGCATAACTGTATATATCCTTGGTTTACTATCAGGCCTAGATAGTAAGCCTAATAAGGGGAGAGGGTAAGGACGGGGGGAATAAATCAGAGTGAAGCCGAGTGCTTGGTCTTCCCAGAATAGAGGATCAAAGTCATGTTGCATGCTCAAATCTCCAGGGACCTGTACTCAGAAATATGTTTAGGAAAGCCAGGAATGGAGAACTCTTTCTGCCAAGGTGCAAATCATCATTTGCGGGAACGCATGCATCTGCTGGGTCTGAGTAAACCCTGAAACAGTACAACTATATACCATAACACAGAAAAAGTAGTACAGTGTTGTCCTGCTAAACAGCTGAAGGGTCTCAGGTCTCACAGCTCACAGGTCTCAGGACAATACACAAAATTTATAATGATTCTCATCATATATTTGCAACAGGTAGGAATGTGTTGGGAAAAAAAAAAAGTAGAATAAGCTATAGCATAAAAATATGCAAAAAATAATGTGCCTCAAATCTTTAGGTTCCTCTCTTGTTTTGTCTGCCCTTTCCGCAGGGCAACAACTTACTGTCTGCAGCTTTCATAAGTGACTTCAGTCTCCTAATTTCAGTTCAGATAAAATAGAGATACTTTGTAATAATAGTTGTCTCACAGGACCTGATCACATCACTCTCCAGTTATATTTTCTCATCTTCATCAACTCTCACTGTCACCATCAAGCACTAGTGGGACTTCACTCCCTTCTCTTCAGTCCTACTTTTGTGACCCTTCAGCCCTTAAAGACCTATTCAAATCCCATCAAAATCAATAAAAGAAAATTCCATTTGATTTTAGCAGGAACTCATGAGGCCCTACTGAAGCAATCATCTTGCATTTTGATCTCTGTCTCACTCTTGTTTGCATATCTTCTCCCTTCCGTTTTCCTTCATCCAGAAATCATTCTCTGGTCCAACTTATTTTATATTTCACTTTGTCAAATGAGATCCATCTTTCTTAGCTAGTTCCCATAACACAAAACAGCAAGTTGTGTTATTAGACAGATAAGCCACCTTTTGCATCAACCATTGCCATGAGAGTGAAACAATGTGCACTGTTCTGTGCACTGGCAGAGACTACGGAAGGATAATCACATCCAGGACTGGTCAGGATTCAAACAAACCCCAGAGGAGTTGAGGCAACTCTGTCAGCTCAGATTAGAGGACTGAATAAGACCTTGACTTTTTTTTCTTTTTCTTTTCCTCATTTTAATTCACTTGCCAAAAATGCAGTCGTGAATCTTAATAAAATTCAGGAAATAGTTTTGTATGGAAAGAGCAGTTCTATCAGCCCTAGACTAATTCAACAGAAAGCCTGACAGGGTCCAGCTGACTATCAACTCCCATAAAAGACAGCAACAACTCTAGATCTTCATCTACTGCTCTCTAGAAGTTAACAGTTTAAGCTGTTTAACTGTTTCCTCTCATTTTCTTGAGTGATGCTTTATATTTCAATTTCAAAGAGAAGCAGTGCTTGGATATTATTAAGGCAGAAAAAGACTCCATTGTATTCAGTGAGACACTTTAGGTCTCACTTTAGGTTTTTATTTTTGATGAGACATTGCTGCCTGAGTGGAGTCAGTTACGGTGCTTGGACAGTAAGAAACAATAGATCTTACACTGCAGAAGAACAAGTATGTAGGAAGAAAGTCACGATGGCGTTATCACCTTTCATCTGACCAAGACTGATAATCCATTGCAATCTACTCTCAGCCTTTTTCTACCAGACTTGCTCTGCCCTCCCTCCCTTTCTTCAGACTTGAGGAAGACCCAGTACTTCCTTTACCATTCCCTATTTTACAAATCTAAAATCTTTATTTGCATTGCATCTTTCTAAAAACAAAATGTTCTCACTGAGAAAAGAAAAGCAAGAAACCTACTGTATAAAGTCATAGAGGAGGTATTAGAGAAAGGCAAAATCTTCCAGCGGGTCACCAGCTAGCTGTTTTCTGAGTACTTTGTGCAGGCTCATGTGCCCTCCCATTGGTGCTGCATAGTGAGATGCAGGTTGGCGGAGAGGAGTTTCACAGGTCCCACAAGTTAAGAATGGTTTGACACAGACTATGCTTAGAAGGAAAGCTCGAAGAGGAAGAGGCAGTGCCTAAATGCCCCATACTGGAAGAAAAGATGACAGTGATTCAGAACATGACATACTTTCTTCTGAGCTAGAGCTGGACCAGTGCCCCAGGTGGTACGCTTCTCATGAGGCGTTGTGCTGCTGGAGAAAGCAACCTTGAATAATACATAGAGAGGGAACCTCCAGTTGCTTACATGGATTTCTGATGATTTGGCCCAACTGGTGTGTGGATGGGGAAGTTATTGACTGGTTTCGGAGCTCATGACTTGTTTGGATAATGATAAGCTAGTTGTATTCAGAAGCTCCTATTTGGTCTCTGCTGTGTTATTTAGATAAGTCTGTAGTGCTCATGGTAAGCCACCATGGCCATCACGAGAAGCATTTACCAGAGGTTTATTTAGATAAGTCTGTAGTGCTCATGCTAAGCAGGCCATCATGAGAAGCATTTACCAGAGGCAGTTGTGCTTCACTAAGGCTGTAACCATTCCTAGTTACTAAGGGTGCTTTAAAATTTTCTTTGAGGTGCATCTGAACTTGAGAGACAAGCATGCAAATGTGGTAGTTAGGAAAGGAAGAGGGCTAAGTAAAAACAAAGAATTTTTCTGTGAAGTAAACAAGATACTCTATATAGTCTTCCTGGTAACAGGAGGGGGTTTGTTATGTTTTTAAAATTATTTAAATATTTAATGATAATTATGATACTTTCATATGAAGAACTCATACAATATACATATTTAAGTGCTTATTATCATTATGCTTAAAAGCTGCTCAGATTGGCTTTTCTCCAAGTTCTCTGAAGCTTGCTAAAGGTTAAAATGTTATAGAAGATTTTGTCAGGAAATTTGTATGGATTGCAAAGGAAATAGCTGCATTATGCCCACATTTTTTCCTAGAAAGATATTCTGTAGTGCCTTTTTCATCTACAGGATAGCATGAACAGTTTCTCAGCCTGTTATAATTAAAGGATTATCTAACCTCTGAAGGGCTATCTAACCTCTGAAACAAGTTCATATACTAGTTTAAGTATTGCCATGGTGCTTTCTCTTGGCAAATGACTGAAAATTAAGCTAAGGGCCATTTACTATTTGTATTTTCTTTCATATTATTCTGCTTCCTATCCTAAACAAAGCATATATTTAAAAATTTATATATTCTGACATGGTTTTGTTGTCTGTCTTCTGACATCTTACTGCCGAAGGATGCTTTGAAGCAAGTTGGACAACAGCATACCTCACAGTATCATACTCACTTATACTGACTCACAATGTTTTACCACTTTGATTAATGTTTAGCATTTCTCTCTTAATAATATTTAGATACTATAAAACAAGTCTGTATTCTAATAAATAAAAGATAGTGTTTCTAGATAAATCAAGTGAAACTTGAACAGAAAAGGGGAAACATATATTTGCATTCATTTTTCAGAAGAAAAATAAAACCAGAGTCAGATTCACATGCTTGCTGACAGTCACCAAAAGCATATTCTGCCATACAGAAGCAAGAATCTGAAAAACTGCCAGAACTGGATGGACGCACAAGCAGGCTAACTTCAAAAACAAGATCTGATTACTTCCATCAGCTTGACATTACAGGTAATATTCCTTGCTAAGAAGCTCTTCAGGCCAATCTTAGGTCAATATGATACTATTGCTTTTCAGACTCAAGTTAATACACCTACTGCACTGCTCATTGTGGACATTCAATCTGGGTTTGGCATTAAACCAAAGATTTTTTCATGACACAACTATTTATGCAATATAGATGAGCTCACAGGAAGCCTACAAAAGAGCTAAAAGTTGAAAATTAGGTTTTTGAGTTTTAGTCCAATGTCTTAACCACTAAACTATCTGTGTACTGATATAGCACTTGATTCATTTCATATTATTAGTACACAGTGGAAAGCATTACGCACATATCAGAACAAATGGTAATTCCTTATCACAGTAGTGTTTTCACCTAAGACTCAAAGGAGGAAGAAAAGAAAATACCTTGCTAACTTTGCTTAATTCCTTGGATACAGGTTTGTAAATAAGAATGAGTTTGTTCTTAATCCAAACGAACAATCTAAAGCACACAAATCTTATAAATACACACACACACACACACACACAAAAGACAGTATAAAACTGAAGCAGAAGAAAATCAAGGATTTTCATCAAATAGTAGTCTTCTGTCCATAAATGTCTAGACAGCTTTAAGAATAAATTTAAAAGCCCACATAGCGCTATAAATGTAGAATGTAAGTGTAAGGAAGTAGTAATGAAATCTCTGGCACGGCTTCAGTTGTACTGTGCTCAGCACTGCTTACCACATCATAAAAAACTGGTTTCTTAAAAATGTGGTGAGAAGGAAGCAGAGTTGATCCTAGTAATAAAAGTTATGAGCTGTAAAGACAAGAACAGAAAACCCTTCCTTCTGAAACAGTAATTGAAAAGGCAAATAACTGAGGCACACAAATATAAAGCAATGCGAGCCATACATACAGATATATACATGCAGGAGAATTTGAGGCACTTTTACCAATTCTTTCTACTCATATTTACTATGATAAATAAGATGTCTTATTATTGTCTTTCTTAATCTGGGATAGTTTTACCAATGAAATACTTGCAGACTATTTTTCTCAGAGAGTCGATGTGCCAGTTTGTCTCCCTGGTTAACTGGAGCTCGAGGAGAGCTTTCAAACAATGCAAAAATATCAAGCGGCCAAATGCTGGATTGCAAGCAAGCAAAGCAGTATGAAATACAAAGTCCTATCCCTCCCTGTGGGTGCAGAATGCTGTGCCACTCTCACACTTGTCTCATGAGAGATGCTCATTATCTGAACAGAAGTCCAATTTTCTACATTTTTTTTTTCTTCTGTAGCAGGGTTATGGCGGAGGGAGTTTTGATTTTTTTTTTTTTAATCTAAAATGCAGGTATCAGGCCAAATCCTGATCTTAGAGAAGCTGGCACAAGTGTACTATTTGGGCCGATTTTCACTCTTAACTTGCATTATATGGCACAGAGTACTTCACATTTTAAAAAGTTTTTGAACACAAAGTGTAAGTTAAGAAGTAGATTTTATTTTATTAATGTAATTTGGCAGCTTAATCTTGTTTTATTTTACCTTAGCCCATCTGATAGAGGTGAAAAAATCCTATAAAATCAAAAATCCTAGACATTAAAATAGGTTTGGATAAATAGCCCTGGTGCCAAAAGGAATCCGTCCTATCTGTCTTTCTCTCTCCACTTTCCTCTCTCCACTTTCCTCTCTCCACTTTCACCATTGCATCTCCATATCTCAGCATTTTGCATTCCTCACCATGCAGCACAAGCAGATCTTCTTCAGAGCATCCGAGCTAAGATCTGGTTGGGAGTCAAAGTCCCTCTGACACCAAAGCAGTCTGTCCAAGGTCCCATGAGGAATCTAGTGCAGGGAGTTGCCTCTCGGCCCTTCCACCCTCCAATTTCGTGTCCTTGCTATGCGTTTGCTAGATATGTGGCATGTGCCCTGCTGAGTTTCTTCCTAAGGCCTGGGTATTTTCAGTGACTCCATGGAAAATTTGTCACCATAGCAGCTTTGTGTCCTTTATTTTGTATTCACTGGAAATCCCAACTCTGTGAAGTGGGACGATTTTTAATCAAATTCCAAGGGGAGGGGATGATTCCTTGCCCAGAAAGAAATAGATGGCAGGTCAATACCCGGCATTTCAGGTCTTCCTGCAGAGAAGACAGAACCACATCTCACACAGGTAGAGAGGGAGCATCACACAAAATGTATCAGGAGCAGAAAACAGAAAGACATTGGTAAACAGCTAATTACTGAAAATTCCATGAAACTAAAAATAAAACATGGGAAAAATGTCATTGAGCTATGATGTGCTGACAGCAGTGGCAATACACAAGAATCATATACTGTATAAAAATAAAAGGGTAGGATTTTCTTTGTCTATTTGTTTTGAAAATAGAATTATTAAAACCATTCTAGCAGAAAGCTTGTGAGAGCCTTCCTGTGCTATAATTAATCCTAAACAAAAATGCTTTTTATTTGCCACATGACGGGTTTTTCTGCAGAAAAAACTACATCTGAAAATAATGTTATAATTACCAGCAGAAAGTGAATTGCTAAGCAGATGAAAACTGTCATAGAGAAGCTAAGACCCCATCCCCCAGGTGATGTAAATTGGTTTAGCCTCATGCAAGGCTTTCAGACTGTGGCTCATATTCCCTTGTCTCTTTCTTGCCACTTAATCCTAAAGCATTCTCAAAAAGAGATCATACTTGATGCCTATTGATGCCTACTTTTCATCTTTAAACACCTAAAATGCTTATAAAAGAAAAGTCCCTCGATCTTTGGTGCTGCAAATGTTTCCAGAGGTGATTCCAATGAAAAATAATACTATATGAAAAAAAATAATGAAAAAGTCAAAAGTCAATTTTCCTTAGCCCAATTCCTGCCCTGATTTGAGCTGATAGGACAGATTCTTCACTTGCTTGCTCCTATCTTTACATCAGTACTGGATAACTGTTTTTTTTTTTTTTTTCCATTGGTTGCTTTTTTTGGTCGTGACAATTCATATAAGAAAGAGTAGACCAAGCTTTTAGAATTTTTCTCATGAATTTCACTGTTGCCTCATTTCTGTGCATAGATATGTCCATGCATGCTGATATAACCTTTAGCGGCAGCGGCGAGCATTCGGAAAGGATTCTGCCTTCCTCCCAGATCCTGATTTAGCATCCTCACTCTCTGCCCTAGAAGCCTCTTGCATGAGAAACACAACCTTATCCATAGTCACTCTACTTAATTCTGGCCAGATAAAGATCATGAGACTCAATGGATGTGCATACTATTTCAAAAGTACAGCTGTGAGAAGGAATTATACAGTGAAATGCTTGTATCCAGTATGTGAGAGTCACTAATTGTGTAGAAAATCCATGTGAATTGACTTCCTATAGAGCAGTGCCAAATGATTGGCCAAAATCGCATGAATTCAGACTATGACAACATCATTTTTATATGTGAGTAATTTTTCTTAAGATGGAAAGGGCTATTTTACTACTCCAGATTGATTAATAACATCAGCTTATGTAGTGTAGACAGATGTAATACAGGCTGCTCTGTTGTCTTTTGTCAATGAACATTCCCACATTCCCACTGAACAGCAGGCATGAAAATGCATATACATAGAGGAAACACGCAGTAGTTTCTTTAATAGCTTATAGTATCAAGTAACTACCATTCTATATTATCTGAAGATGAAACAAAGAGTCGTAGATGCCACCGTTACTCTCCATCCTAAGGACGGCAGATGCTGTTGTGCCTGGCAATTCTTTGTAAACTCAAAGATTTTGTAATGGTCCTAAAACACCTTTGTGTCTGTGTCTTCTGCTCTACCTGCCATAATATGAAAGCTGTTTCGTGGATACAAGACGAGAAGTTTCCCTGCACAAACACTGAAATCCCCAGAGATACAAGCACAATCTAATTAAGCAGCATCATTGTCCATAATTTTGCTATAAAAAAGTAGCAAACTAGAATATAAAACATGAATATCATACTCTGGGGTTTGGTGCAGGTGATGTGCTTTCCAGTTATATCATTGATATTCCATTTTCTTTTTAATGTCTCAAGACTACTCCAGTTTCTAATGCAATAAGAAGAAATCATAGTTATTTTAGTAGGTTTCCATTTCAAGCCTGCCTGAGCTCCCTGCACTTAAATTCAATGCCAGTCTTTTCCCACAAATATATGCTGTTAAAGAAGAGAGCTAAAATTCACAGAGCTGTCAAATAAGATATCCATTAAGATAGGAATATGCTGGTGTTCAAACTTCAGCATTACAGCTTTAAATCTCAAAGGAATTCACTTTCTTAATGAGAAACAAGAGAAGAAGGAGTGTGAGGTGCAGAGGGGGTGGGAGAGACAAGAATATGGAACAATATGACAGTAAAAGAGAAAGCACAGATTGAGGTACCACAAGGAATCTGAATTCCTCAAATAAGACTTGTCAATGAGATTTTTAGCATATGATATGCAGTTTTAATTAAATTATGGCCCAGAGTCAGAGAACAAAGCCAAAGGCCCACTTTTTTATTTCATTTTTAGAAAGCGATCTTATCTTCCACAGCATTTCATGCACTTCTAATTAAATATGGATTTATGGCTTTAAAGTACCTGGAAATACAGCATGGCTTTTAAGTATCTATCCTATACTGAACTCAGAGTGGTGCAGTTAAAGGGGGAAATCTTGGCCCCCCTAGTGAAGGCAGGGCAACCATTTTAGTAACTTCAGAGAGATGTGCATAAAGCATTAGGAAAAGAGTACAGCTCCTGCACCATGTATAAAAATCCTTCCTATACCTCGTGTTAATAATCAAATGTGTCTTTTTGTGTGTAAACACATTTAATAATAGTTTAATTGTGTTTGCTTGTAGTAACAGAATGTAATTCCACATGGAGCTGAAGATTTGAGAACTGTCAAAAGTGCTCTTTCAATCTGATATAGGTGCTTTTTGCCATGCCTGCCAAATCCATTTATTGGCAGCTCTCATTGCACTTTTTTCACACCTCTTTGCCCTATTTCAAATAAATACACTATCTTTTCTGTTTGCAAATTGTAATATCCTTTCTCCAGTTGGGAAATTGCTGCTGAATGTTTTGCTTGTGGTGATGACTTATTAAATATATTAAATATATTTAGTGAAGGTTATCAAGTCTTTTAAAATATAAGTGTGTGGCTGAGTGAGAATGTTACGTCCAATCTTGAAGCAGCAAATAAATGTCAGAACCATCTCAGCATTGTTTGTACAAGAGGAGTGTGCGAAAACATTAATAATGTGAATTCAGGTGAGGGTGTTTTGGTACTGCAATAGTTAGATAACTGCTTGAATGTCAGCTGCTCTTAAAATTGCCTTCTAAATTTCTGCAGGGAATTTAGGATGATGGTGCTAGAGTTAGCAGAGTAATGCTGATGGGTAAGCAGAGGTGTGCATGCATAGCACATCGAAGCAGGGAGTTGTGCCCAAATGCAACATCCCCCATGCCAGTCCTTCCCAGAACACTATGGATAATATTGCTGGGTCATTAATAATGAGGCTTGCACCTGAATGGGACCGAAGTCAGGTGTTTGTATTATGTGTGTCCAGAAAAATCAGACATATGGGAGATTTTTATGGGGGGAGCATGTTGGTATTATTTGTCAGCATGATGTGTGCCTCCTAAGGCAGGTAAGCAATGATTCCTGTTTTCCAAGATTAGCATTAGTGTATGCTGCTTTAAAACAGAACTGGCTTCATTTTTCAATACTGGTAAAAGAGAAGCATAGTTTTTGACTATTAATCTTCTTTTTTTTTTTTTTTCCTTTTCCAAAGAAGTGGCAGTGATTTGAGGCTTTCAGAAATTTAAAATAATAAAACATTTTTTAAAGCAGCCTGGTACAGTTTAGCACATGCACAACCACAACCATTTTTCTCATGGAATATACTGGTATCTTTCTCTACCTCATAGTGGACACAAAAAACACATCTATAAATAGTGTTTCTCAAAAAATAATCCTGGTACAAATTCACCTATTTTGGAGCTACGCCATCACAAATAAAAGGTAAATCCAGTCTGGATGCTCCACTGTAGGTTGTTTTCATTGATCCTTGTATTTTAATCACATTTCAACTGCTGTTGCTGAGATGATTTCAAAAACCATTCAATTAAATTGTATTACACTGAAGACCACTGATCTCATTCCACTGCTTCTGCAACTCAAAAAACAATTTTTGTATCTTAGAAAGGTAGAGGTGTTTTCTGATGTGATTGAGTCTAAATGGCTTTTTGGAATGCTCTTTTAAAAATTAGGTCTGGAAATGTGTTTTGAAAATGAGAATCTATCAAAATCTCTCTCCCATGACATTGGTGTTTCTCCTTGGAGCATTCAAACTTTAGTGAAAGGGCTTCAATTTTACTTTATTAACAAGTAACTAACAATCATTAACGTGCGAAAATACTTTGAAACCCAATTTTATAATGTAAGAAGCACGTACTCTATCAGGAGCAACACAAATAGTGGGGCCTTATCCTCAGCATTTAATAACAAATCTACACAGGTTTCAATTGAATCAGAGTTGAGCAAAAAAATATTAAATTCTGGAATTTGTACAGAGACCCTCTCCAGGACACATATTAAGATTTCAAAGACAGAAAAAATTGAAAGAACATAGTCGAATATAAAACAGACCTTGGTAGAAATAGAGCATCCCCCACCCCGCTGCTACTTTTGATCATTATTGATTTATGAAAATGAATTTATAGCTACTTTCCTGTGAACTTCTAGACAATATCCGAATTATGTTCCTTTCCTTCAAGAGTAATGCACTAAAAATGAAGTTTTTAACTCATATGTTCAAGCATTCATCAGCACAGAATGCTTAGGCCTCAAAGAAAAATCTATCTTGGGATTGATTTTTAATTTTAGGTAAAGTAGGTCAGAGAAAGTGAAATGCTTTTTTCACATAATTTTCCCCAATATTATTTCTGGAACTTTCATAATCAGGCAGCTTTCATGCTTTGAAAATCTCTCCTTTAGCCACCAAAGACTGCAAGAAGAGAGTTACAAGTGGTCAAGATTTAATCTCTTTAACTAATTGCCAGGTGAGGCATATTTACTAAGTCCGCATACATAGCCCATTGCAGTATTAGTTTTAATCACCTCTAGACTCATCCTAAAATAACTCATCCTAAAATAGGCAATGATCTAGAGTGTGAATGAGGCCTATTACTCAATGAGCTCATTAGGTAACCATGTAATAGCATTAGGCTGAAATATCTTGATGGTTCGCAATTATCTACTGTTACCCTGAGTTCCATGAAAAATATCTTTGCAAAATTTCCCTTCAGTTTCTCTTTCATCTACCAGGTCCATTTCTTCAAATGTTGTAGGCAACCATCAAAGGAAAGTGATGCATTTGATAGCAAAACTGTCTCAGTCAAGCAGAGGTCCAAACCTCTCAGTACTTCATGCAAAATACTCAGCTCCTTTGCATTTTCTACAGCTGGGACCACACAAGCTCTCATAAATACATGTGGAAGTTACAATGGAAAATTAATTTAAGCTGGTGTGCTCTCAGCAATGCAATTTTACAGTAGTCTATCTTTTTCTAGGAACTATCCCTGAGGCAAGGCTTATGTTGCCTGGAAAGAAAGAGATTTAAAATATTTCAAAAATGTTCGATCCCTTTTATCTTCTGCTTCTCCTCCTTGAGAAATTTTGTGCCCCCAAAGGCTTCTCCAAGCCATCTAACCTGATGTCAAAAGTTAAGTGCAGTCAATCAGGAAATAGAAGTGATGTCATGAGACTTGTATGACCAATTACGAGTTCAAAACACTGTACAAATAGTCACTCTTCAAACATCAAGTATTGTATTCATGAGAAGGGAAAAGGATAACATTTAGAAAAAAAAATCTGTTCTTTAAATTTCAAAAGAAATTTAATTTAGCAGCTCTGTAAGCTGATTGCATATGTTCCATGAACAAAAATTATTTTGTCATCTTATTTGACCTTAATGATGTACAAAACTTTGGTCTGAATACTCTTTTAAATTTTTCCCTCCACTTTCATATCTGCTAATAGCCTGTCTCACCACAAAACTGTTTTCCTAATTTTTAATTTTGATTCTGCTTTAAAAAAAAAATAAAATAAGAGTCTTTATTTCCGCAACCTCAGCAGTCCAAGTTTTCACCATTTAAAGGCTAATCCAAAAGTTTTTAGCCTAGTAAGAGCTCCTATATGCTTTTTTTCTGCATATATGCTTTTCTTCTGCAGTGATTTTGAAATGCTTGTGGGAACCTGTAGTATTTAAGAATATTTTCTCTTTTGTTTCGTAGGAAAATACGTGAACTCTTATTCACAAAGATTTTTCGCTGTGATAACAGTATAAACATTATTTTTTTCTCTGACTTCTCTGTTTTCTTTTCTAAGTAGAGACATAAGAAAGACAGCATTAATATATGCAGAATAAAAGTCATTATGAGCAAAGTACTTTTACTGTGCTTTTGAATTTGTGAAAAGTATTTCTTTACTGTTCAACAGCACCAAGGTGTTACTTATTGCTGCTTAGCAAACTATTCTTCTGTAATACCAATCACATTCACAGAATGATTAAAAAAAAAAAAAAAA
>NW_010588205.1:254705-307699 GCF_000705375.1 Tinamus guttatus | reverse complement strand
TTTCCAACCATAATGGTTCTATGACTATAGTTCTATATATTTATGAAAGTACCTAATAATTTTTACAATGGAAAGACTGCTTTAGTGGGTTGGGAAATGTTTATCTTTAACAAAGCTTTTAACACTATTTCTCCTTTAAAAAAATCACTGAAAAGCTGACAAAGAATATATAAGTGGAGAGATATTGTGGTCTTGGTTACTGTGACCAGTCCATCTGGAAAGTCCATCTGGAGACCAGCCACACACTAGTGGTGTATCCCCAGACTTCATTAATGACATAGATGAATGGACACATTTTATTCCTTAGTATTGAAATAGGGGCACACAGCATAACTCTTTTGCACACATAATGTGATTCACAAGTTTTCCATCTTTCTCTTTCATAAATACATTTTCTTCAAACTTGTTTCCTATGAAAATTGCATACTGCCAAATCTTTCCATTCAGCTCTTGCACTTCTCAGAAAAAGAGGGGACGCAAATTTTAA
Source organism: Tinamus guttatus (assembly GCF_000705375.1). Next base: position 307,212 of record NW_010588205.1, on the reverse strand, counting down.
CAGGAATATTAAAACAAACAAACAAACAAAACCCTTTTTCTTTCACATACTAACTGCATCATAGACTTACGAGTCCTGCTAATGTAATGTTAGAATATTTCATGTTACCTATAGTTGTAACTATGTAAAAAGTTGAAGCAAATCTCGTTCTTCAGTGAAATTTTTCTCAAGATAATACAATGAACAAATGGCAAATAATTGACAAATTCCCATCTGAGCTTAGAACTTTTAAGGTCAATATTTTTCTTGCAGGAGTTGAAAAATCTTTCCTTATCAAAAGTCAAATGGGCATACAGTAAATATAGAAAGAGAAAAATAATTTAAAACCTCGGAATTTCTGACTGATCAAAGGTGATGAAAAAAATCCTGTTACATAATTTTGCCACCAAATCCTGTGCCACCAAATTTTGGTTGGGTATACAGGAAATAAAACGAGAGGTAAAATTTTCAGACTCTGAATGGAAATCAAGTATCTGCAGTCCTCAAATGCAGACATTTCTCTTAACAGCTAAATTAAAATCTTAAATTATGATCTTTGTGGAGACTGAAAAAGACTGTAACAGAATCTGTACCAGAGGCCAGACTAATTACCTAAGTACTTTCAGGATAGTTGGAGAAAATGACTTCTTAATTAACTTAATGGTCTGATTGTTTTTGAAACTTGATTTCATAGCTAGATCTGAGTTTATTGTTGTCTTCGTTATTATAATAAGAACAAAGAAATCAAAAATCTTGAAACTTTAATTCTGATAGAAGAGTGTGAACTCATTAAAACAATAAAGAAACAATGTTATGAGAAAGCAATCTTTCTCACAAAATAAAAACTTTTTTTTCAATGAAATTATTACTCTGAACTGGACTAATGACAAAAAAAGCAGTTGAATCTTATCTAAATATTAAGACTATATCAAAAACAAACAAGGAAGGTCCTTCTACTTTTTTTTTATCCTTTCTCTGAGTTGAAGGCTGAATAAACAGACAGTTAAATAATGTTTTAAAAAGATTCACAGACACTGACTCCTGAATTTCAATCAGCAGGTAGTGACTTACAAGTTATTTATAAACAGAAAAGAAAGGCAGATAAGACAGATAAGACAGATCCCCTAAGTTATTTATAAACAGAAAAGAAAGGCCTGATAAGACAGATCCCCCCTCCAGTCACCTACAGCACCTATTACTCTCCCAGTCTCAGAGTTTAGAATTTTAAAATCTTCCTCTCAGTGCTTTTCTATCTTTGTTCGAACAGTCTTGTTCTCGGGGCCTGAGCATCTCTCCCCGCACTGCTCCTGGAGCAGGAACCACCACATCGCACAAGGTCTGACAAGTCGCTGGAAGCAAGGACAGCATACATCATTCAGGACTCACCTGCTCTGGCAGCATATTGTAAACACCTTTGAGTCCTCTGAAAATCTACAGGAAAAAACATGCTCTGTATATATGTAATGCATGCGTAGAAACTCCTTTTTGGGTGTAATATTACACAGAATTACCATATGGGTAATATGAAGAAGCTCTTTCCTGCTTATAGCCGTGCTACCTTGTTCCAATTATATTTTCCTCTGTTAAAACCACTTTATAATCACATTAAGATCTGACTGGTTGTTGAATTACAGTATAATAATTCACACCTTGTGAGCTTAACAATACTCAGACTCTAGCCTTGTACCTACTCATGTACAAGGTGTGAATTACAGTTTCATTACTCACATCCTGTCATTTTTCAGTTCTTAAGCATCATTTTGAAGTCAAACAAAAAAAAATTAAATGGTTTTAAGAATTGTATGTCAATTGAAATTCACTTTGAATGTTTCATAGCGATTGCTTGTCATCAAAAGAACAAATTATTTAAAAACAAACAATTCCTAATAGATTTTAATTGTACAACACTTGGCACAAGGAGCCAAAGAAAAAGTCACAGAGCTATCAGCAAATATTTTCTTCAAGTTACTTGATGCAGCTTGAAAAAGTTTAAAAATCCTTTGCTTGTATATCCAATTTTGAAACATTTTTTGACTGTTAAGAAAATAAACTTCATGAAAATATTAATTTATTTTCTTAATGATCAGAAATTGTATTTGCTTTGGGGGGAAGGAATGTTTTATTTTTCTATTTTTTAAGCCAAAATGAACAGGCTATCTTTGCAAAGGTCTTTCAGGTGCAAAATCTGGTAATACATAACACAAAACACAGGTGTCAGATTTTTCCCAGAATGAATCAGGGCTACATCTGCCACTTATTCAAACTTTCAGCTCTAGTGTAGGGCTAAACAGCTCTTCTGTGTTCAGAAAAATATCCTGCTTCTTGGGTTATTGTAATATCATCATCACATCATTTGTGATGTCTCCCTGTCTCCACATATACAACCAAAGCTTACCAACGTCCAGGGTCTGTATTCTGCTGCTCCCTCCAGATCTTGGACACTATTTCAGGGTTGCTAGAGCCCATCTTGACGTTGGCTACCATCTTCCCAGTGAGCTTTTCCTTGTTCATGAATTGCCCAGGTCAATGTTGATGGAAAGTGATGGTATGGACTCATATCTCAGTAGATCCAGTAATATATCAAGAGGTTTTCTTCCAAGGCTTGATCATTTTGCACCCTTTGTTTAAACTGTGTGTGATATTATCATGCCCTGCTTTGCTGCAAGAACTCAAGATTGGACTATAGCAATCTGGCGGTGACATTCAGTGTTTTGTAGAGGCAAGACTGTTTTTTGCTTCTGAATATTCCCCTTGTCATAAGTACCAAGGTTGTATTAAGTCCCTTTACAGCTTCTCTTTACAATGTCAAAAGCCCATGCTGAGGCATAGGTACAGTGACCTATAAATCCTTCTGTGAACCACTGCTTTCCAAGACAAAATTTTCTTCTAGATTTATACTAATCAGGCATCCTTCCCTGTTTCCCCTAATTTCACATTTACTGAAAAACTGCAGCTTCTGTTTGGTGGACACTGAAGCTAACATTTTTTTTTTTTTAGTATCTTTAGTATCTTAAATCCTCCTCTGATTATATTAGACATAAATACAGCTGATTATAGGCACTAAGTTACATTCTCAGATATTAAGCTACATTCTCATTTGGTGTAAATCAATGTGATTTCCTCTTTATCCCAAATAAAAATTTGATCCACACTCTGCAATTGTTTGTTATACTTAAGAGGCATCTATATGATGTGCATTACTGCATACTTCACAAGTAATAAATCAAGATTAATATTAAACATTATGTTGCTTAAAAAGTGAACTCATGATATTTGGAAAAATAAGGAGCTATTTAGATGTGATAATTACATGGGAATTAAAAAAAATTGCATACATGGAAATATCAAAAATTTAAATTTACTGAGAAATGACATTAGTTTATGGATATTGTTCCTCTGAGGCTTTCTCTGTCTTCTGGAGTGCATTCATTTTCCTCTCTCTTCACCTCCCACCCATGTATGCATTAAGCCTATATATTTCCTGGACTAGATTCCTGTGATTCACTACTTCTTAGTCATAATGTGAATAGAGAACATTTTCCTCAGTAGGTATGACAAGGTCAGGTATGTACTGTTTGTCACTTAATGACTGTAGTGAACACTTAGAACTGATTCTTAAAATATAATTTAAAGCACAAAAGGATTCAATTTAATCTACACTGCATCTGCACTGTTTGCTTTTCTTGGAATAGACAGTTACTTTGTGAAGCAGCTGATTCAAAGAATGAACCTCTGCTCTGTGAACCTGAATCAGAGCTGCCTTGTTTCACTATAAGGAGCACAAAAGGGGGAAATAAAGTTAATCAGGAGCAAGTCTGTAGCTTAGTCAATGCTCTGCTGTATTTCTGAAGGAATAAGTGAAGAGTTGAGCTGTGGAGGAATTGTTGAGGAAGCAACATTCCTTGGTACAACTTATTGTTGTGTGTCTGAGGATGGAGCCTCATCAGAGCCAATCCATAAGGAGAAGGAAAATAAGATTACCCCGTCATAATCTGTTATTCCATTCAAATATGTGCATATGGAAGTAAAGAGATAAAAAATAGAAATCATACTTCTTGCATGTGTATTGACCACCAGAATCTTCCATATTCCTTGGTGCTGCTGTGCAGCAACCAAGATTGGATGCTACATAAAAACTGCAGCCCCCTCAACCTTAATTTTGCAGGTAGAATCTTTTATTATTATTATTTTGCAATAACAAAAAGGTCTGCTAGTGTATACACGTGCATGTATGTATGCACATGCAGACAAAATTTAATTGCAATAATCACGAATGCACAGAAGCATGTCTTTCATGCTCTTCAGATTGTGTGGTTTTTGGCCTAAATCCTAGCAAGGTCTAGGGTTTTACTGAACCTGATTAGACCTTTATGGATAACTCAGAAGAAGTCACAGACAGCAGCATTAAAGGCAGGAGCTCTTCTAGCAGATGTTATCTAGGCTATTGTCCTTTCACTTTCTTGTGTATGTCCTTTCTTTTTCTCTGTCTTTCACAGATCTTCACCGAAGCAATTCACTGAATTAAAGCCTAACCAGGTCAATCCGTTGCAGCACTCAGATAAATTAATATAGCATATAACATATTCAGAAATAATCCCTCTACAACCCCAAATCTATCACATTCATATCTTCCCAATATTTTCTATGAAGTTTCTTCAAATTAGTTCAATTCACTTCCCTTTCCTTTCTTATCATGTCAAAAATTGCCTCTAATGCAGTTTTTCTGTGCTGCTGAAGCAGTTCAGTAGAAGTAGTTTTGCTATAAAAATCTATACATTGCACGAAATGGAAAGCATTGCTGCTATATTTCAAGGAGGGAAGCTTTAACTCAGTGACCTGAAAATGCTGCCAAAAAAAAAAAATCTATTTTAAATTGAGTGTTGATCCAAATAAGAAAGGACTGTACCACAGTATGTGAAAAAGAAATGTTCATCACCCAATTATTAATTCTTTGCTAAATTCAATTGATCTTGCTTTCTACAATTGTGCAGTGAACACGGAAAGCAGCTGGCTCTTGTTAGCCATAGAATTAAGATAAAATTATAACAACAGCTCTAACACTAAAACCTGACCCGTCTGTTTCAGGACACAACTGTTTGCTCATTATAAGTACATATAATACTAGGAATAAGGGGACCCAATCCATTCCTGGGATTCCTTTTATAGGCACTACAATGATAAAGAGAGAAGGAATAGACATGCCATTGTCTGAATAAAAATGCCTGCTTCCTGCTGCAAGGCTCTTCGGGGCATGTTGTGGTAATGTGTTGTGGAAGCCACTTTTCTGCTCTTCCAAGGAGGAATAAAGTGCATGGTTACACCTCTTGCTGATAACAACGTATACACAAGCTGAGTGACGGGCACAGAGTATAAAACCTATCCTGCATAGTAGACTGTTTAAGGTCTCACTTAGCAACTGGATCATTTATTTCCTATGCATCTTGTAGAAAAGAAGTCATGACACTGAGAAAAAGTCTCTTCGCTCCATCACAGTGTCAATGGAATGGGATACAAGGCAGGGTTATACAATGCTCGATCTGATTTAAGGTGTACAGTTAGCACCATAAGTGCATATAGTATTTGTATCACATGTCAAAAATCCTGGTAACTAAAATAGCTCATTTAGAAATTCAATTGTACTGGTCAACATAAGCTTCTGGCCCTCCATTTCCATTAGACACAGGTGAGTGAAACGACAACGCACATCAATTTAGACACATACAGATCTTGCTGTCCTAGCATCCTGGATAGCCTGTCCTGCTGAGCTAGTCTGAAGCAAGTATCAAATCAAAAGGGTAGAGTCCTGATACTGTAGGCAGGACGATGAAATATATAGTAAATTAAGTGAAACAAAAAAGCTTTGAAAGAAGAAGGCAAAAAACAGTCCTACTCATTAGTTATGTCTACTGGAGTTTATCCACCTCTGCCTAACTTTCCTCTGCTTTCTTTCATTCAGCTGCCCTGACTAACCAAGCAAGGAACATTGTTCAGTTTGGTGCATCTATCATGTAAAAATGCTTTCCAAAATCCTGTCAAAGGAGCTGTTTGTTGACATTGTCTCAGAAAAAAATGTTGCCAGGTGTGTGCATGAATGTGTGTGTGCATTTTTGAAGACAGAAGCCTTATAAGCCTGTAATGACTGGTCCAGAGAGACCAGCTATGAGAAATACGCTTTATTATTTTTTAATCAGTAGGAGCAGGACTTGGGGGTGATGGAATGAAAGATATTGCTCAGACTTCCTGAGAATAGATTTGCATTTAATTTTTTTTTCTGTTCACAGTATTTTTCTGTTGCCTTTATTGTGATATGCAATCTCAAGCTTCAAGACAGAGGTGGAATTTCAGATGCCTCATACATGGCCTAGTGTGCCAGCTTTAGGAATTTCTCTTGCAGGCACATTCAACCTCACTTTAATTAAAATATCAAGATATATGGCTGTGTTCTAAATCACAAAGGCAAGCAAGAGGGTTGGAAAGCAGCAATGTGATGAGTGCCTCTGTACATATGTAGATGTTATATTTTTGAAAGATGTGCATAACAATTTCAAGCATTTCGCCTAAGCTTAGAGAACCTAGTCATTTAAAATATATTTCAATATCGAGAAAACTTAAAACATTATGCAAAATATAGTTCCTGCGAATATTCTTTATTGTGGTATGTATTTTGTTTGTATTCATATGTATAGCCTATGAATGTATGCAATCATATTCTATGCATGTATGCATTCTATATTCTAGACTATGTAGCATATGCACTAGCCTATGTATAGCTACTTTAAATGAAAGTTTAACAGATGTTATGCAGCATAAATAATATAAAAAAAAATTTACTTCTAGTTCTTATTAAATGCCAAGCCTAATAAACTTGGGGCTAAGTAGTTGAGTTAAACACATGCATTTATGTATATGTATACTTGACAGGGGGGATTTACTTATTTTCTGAGATTGTCTATTTTTTTTCTCATTGCCATAAATATTTGCATGTATAACTATTGACCAAATTGTTCAAAATGATTCATGCTTACATTTTTTCTCATTGAGAGAGGTCTGAGGAATGGACCTGATAAGTATTGACACTTAACGGACTGAACAACTTTTTGGTACTTAATGGACAATATCATAGAATCATAGAATGCTTAAGATTGGAAGGGACCTCTAGAGATCATCTAGTCCAACCCCCCTGCACACGCAGGGACACCTAGAGCACGTGGCACAGGACTGCATCCAAGGGGGTTTTGAAGATCTCCAGAGAAGGAGACTCCACAACCTCTCTGGGCAACCTGTCCAGTGCTCTGTCACCCTCACTGTTGGGGAAATTTTCCTTAAGTTCCTGTGAAACTTTCAATGCTTCAGTTTCTGGACGTTTCCTCTTGTCCATCACTGGCCACCACTGAAAAGAGGCTGGCCCCATCCTCCTCACTCCATTCCTTAAAGTATGTATAGACACTGATCAGATCCCCTCTCAGCCTTCCCCAGGCTGAACAGGCCCAGCTCCCTCAGCCTCTCCTCACAGGGCAGATGTTCCAGGCGCCTGATCATCCTTGTAGCCCTGCACCATGACACCCAGGTCTTTCTCTGCAGAGAAAGGTCAGTCCCCAGTCTGTACTGATGCATGAGGTTATTCCTCCCCAGGTGCAGGACCTTGCACTTGCCCTTGCTGACCTCCATGATGTTTCTCACTGCCCAGTTGTCCAGTCTGTCCAGGTCCCTCTGGATGGCAGCACAGCCCTCTGGGGAATCAGCTACTCCTCCCAGTTTGGTATCATCAGCAAACTTGCTGAGGGGGCACTCTGTGCCTTCGGCCAGGTCATTGATGAATAAATTGAACAGGACTGGACCAAGGACTGACCCCTGGGGGACACTGCTAACTACAGGCCTCCAACTAGACTCTGCACTACTGATCACAACCCTAAGTATCAAGGAATTTTTGATCTGAGACATCCAAAAGTTATTTTCTTGTTAGTGTGTTTGTTTCTCCATTTCACTTAAAATCTCTATGAAAAATAAATGAATTTAATTTTTTAAATTAGAAAGTGATAGAACTGTGTGACAAGCCCTGGTACTTAGGCCTTCTGAAGAAGTTAAAGAACTGAGCAGGTATAGACAAACAAGCTACTTACTTACTTATTTTCTCCCATTCTAACTTCTAGTCCACAGAACTGCAGTGTTTAAATGTGCTCTTTCAACAGTGGAATGTCATGTAGGTTCCTAAATTTAAAAGATTTTGTGCAGTAATCCTTTATCTAAAGAATTTGCGGGATGTTCTGTCTGAGACAAATGTGAAAGAAACATGTGAATTTCTGAATGCCTCAAAAGGAAACAGAACATGTGTTCAGATTTTGATTATTTTCCTAGAACTCAAAAGAGCTTGAATTACACAAGTGTAATCCTTGCCTAAGGAATTCCACAGAACTTTTGTTGCTAATTTTAGGACTTATGTTTGCTTTTTATTTCTTTCCATGGTTGAATTTTAAGAAATTCCTGGAACATAATGCAGCAAAGACTTTCAAATTCAATTATTGCCAACTCTACAATAGCTATAGCTTGTTGTTTCAGAAAATGAGTATACGCAATGTTTTCATTTGCTTGTTTGACAAATATGCTTGAATGCTCAATAACTTATCTTCCAAATTAACCTGTCAAAATAATCATGACACAAATATAATGATGAAACATTACTATATTCTAAAGATGAATTTCTGTAGCATCATAACTGGCCTCTGGGGCATTACTGATTGATGAGCCAATATTTTAATAGAAATTGAGCTAATCTGTGTGTATGTATACACAGAGAAAAACCTACATATTCTACTACTATCAGAATCATTTAGTTAACCATCAAAAATTATGAAGATTTTAGACTTTGATCTGTGTTTGATCCAGGCATGATAGATATGTGTACACTAATCTACAATAGAATATAAACTCATATACAAATGTGTAACTACACATGTTTCTGCATTGTGCACCATTCCTTTCCAACATTCCACATTAAGATGAGAATAAATACTTAGATTCATTTTTTTTTGGCAGATAATTATTAAAATCAAATTAAATATATCCCAACAAACATTACATAGTGAAGAAAATTTAGAACATATTTCTTTCTTTGTTCACACTCAAAGCTGTATTTCCTCTTCTTAGACATGAATATACATGCCTCATCAAAAAGATGTAGAGATAGTAATAATTCTAGCATGTAAAGTGAACTATCTGCTCCTACCTTATGGAATTATATTTTTTCCTCTTTCTTCTTGTTGAACAAGATTCAGCAGATGCTACAGGATGTTGAAAGAATTTAACTAAGGACAAGAAGTCTTAAAACAATCAAGTGAAGCAAAATTATGTCCCTTTAAAAAAATAGTAGAGAAACAACTAAGCATTTGTAGATGGTGTATAATACAAAGATATCATATCATAATTTATTTGTAGATTTGGTTGGTTGGTTGTTTTTTGGTTGGTTGGTTGGTTTGGATTGGGTTAGGTTGGTTTTGTATTTTTTTTATTTTGTACAATAGCTTAGCAATATCAGCCTAGGAACACTTTATCATTTGTTCATTTGATCAAAATTCAAGAGTCTTGGGGTGGGGTCCCAGTTTAGTGTAAGGCCAACCAAGTTCTGAACTGCAATGCCTATATTGCCTAGCTCTCCTCTGACTATGAAGGAAGTTTTTCATCTATAAAAGCCTACAATCTTAGACCTCAATATCCTGCCCTCTTACTTCCATTATATAGCTTCACCTTGAAAAAAACAAAAAACCTTCATTTTGTCACTGATGTTATTCTTTAAAGTCTCACAGGCTTTCAATCAGATTGTCTGGATTTATGATTGACTCAAAAATACTGTTGTGTGTCAATGCAGATGTTTAATGAGGATAATACAAAATTAATGCTTTAATAAAATAATTGCAATGTACTGTAGGTATTGGAGCCTATGCAAAGCCTCTGTTCCATTTGTGAACTAACTCTAAACTGGTAATTATATAAACTATTAATTCCTCACACACTATAAATGGATAATTCCTTACAACTACCTAAATGTATTCACATGTAGCTCAAAGGTATTTGCTTAAAAAAGAGAATTTAAGACAAATGTGTTTCTGCATATGTATGGAACTCTAAAGAAAAGCTATTCATATCTGTCCCCATATTGTATTGCCAAATTTGAGTATCCATGGACTAAACAGTCTGCGGTAAAGAGCATTCATTTCCAGCTCTGCTCTCAAAAAGCTGTGCATCTTTCTTAAGTGTTAGGTTTTATTAAGAAGAAAGGCATCATATTTTTTTGCGTGATATTGCAGAGAAAATGAAAGGTCCCTCTAGCAGGATTTATCAAACAAAGTTCAATAAGGGTCATCAAATCAGTTTCTGAAAGATCTCTTCATCTACTTGAATTTATCTCAATTGGTCTTGGGTAATTTATTATTTAGTGGGAACACTGTATACAGAATTACCTAACTATTTTCTATTTTACTATAATACTTTTGAAAGAAGCTGTTATTTTCTGAGGGGAAGAAAGAAGCATATATTAATTTTCCTATAATTGCCTTCACCAATTCCTTGGACTCACAAATGACCTTTTTTTTCCTTTTGTTCTAAAGAATTTGAAATGCTCAGGCCCTTTGGATTAAAATTCTCTTCTATTCTGACTGTATTCTTTGAGTAATTTCATTTGTTGACATATTTTTAAGGAAGTCTATGATGATCATTTATTTCCTTGGGATGGGACAGGTTTATATATATGTTTGATTTTGATTTTGGATATACAACAATAGCATGAGCCTCCTATTTTCTTAATATAACCATTTCACAGAATTTAAGAAGCAAATAATTAAGGGCAAAGGATTTCCTTCTTAATTTCAAGAAATCAGCCACTGAGCTTCAAGGCTAATCAAATACTCTTGGTGCAGATTGCTAATATGCAATAGCAGGCAAGCTATGTAAATAAGTTCAGTAAAAGGAGCTAGCAATGTATATTGTGCCAGTATTTTCCGCTCTGGTTTACAGATCTCTATGGCAGTTGAATTTACACAAATTTAGCAAAGCATTTTCTCAGGTTTCTTAAATGACCTTTTAAGAACCTCATGTTTAAACTGTGTTTTCTCTTTTTTCTCCTTCTCCTCTTATGGCCCTAATCTCTTAGAAATATATATGAGACACTTGTGTTATTAAGCTCCAGCATGCCAGCTGTCCTGAAGTGTACTCCTTTGAACATGTAAACATTTGAGGGTTACTAAAAGCTTTCAGCTTCCACGGTTTTTGAAATAGAGAAGTGATAGTGGTGGTGACAGAGAAGTCTGAAAATCCAGCACACCATGTTAGATGTGCATGGAGTTTCCCTAAATTACTACGGGGTTAGACTAGAATTACTGGAGGACTACTCCTTTGTGTAAATTTGCCCTGGGTAGTAAAAACAGAGTTTTATGCCATCTGAGAAAGTGCAGGGAAGGCTTGTGATAGATGCTGCTGTATTCGGGAACGCTAAGCATCCCTTTGCAGCACGGCAGTTCCACCTGGGTCGAGTATGGAGAAAAGACTCTGACTCACTCTTTATCGCTATTTGGGGGATGTATTTGTGCTCTGTGCAAAGCCTCAGTAGAGTCTAGACTTCCTTTGAGTGTAGTGTGGGGATGAATGGAAAGAAGGCTTCTTGTAATTCCTGCTTTTTCTTCTCTACTTTCAGGCAGCTGTACAAAGGCTCAGCTTGACCTCAAATTCGTAATTGCAGGGTACCCTTCCCTCCTTTCCTTAGACAGGCTATTTAGCTGATTTAGAACTGTAGTGAGCTGTTTAAAAAAGGAAGCAATACTTCAACCTGAAACTTTTTGATGAAGTAAATAATGTGAAAACTCATAAAATTTCACAAAGGACTGTCTCCAACATAAAACAAAACAAACAACAACAAAGAACAAAAAAATCCACTTTTGTGCAAGTTTTGGGCTGTCTTGCTGAATGTTTCCTCTGATGGGTAGATTGTTGTCTTTGCCGAAGGGTGGGTTTTTTCACACAATTGAAGAGTATTTTGGCAGCTCTAAGATCTGGATACTGCCTACTCCAATCTGTCTGCCAGTTCATGCTATGAAATTTTAAAGAGAAACCTAAATTCATATCACAGAAGATGTCAATGTTATAAAAGGATGGTGTTACACACCTCCATATTCCAGCATGATCAAGGAGCTGAAATTACATGAATATACATATATTTTAGCAGCGTGCAAGGCTTCAATGTACTTTTCTACATAAACAGAGTCAACAGCTAGAATGCGTTCCTTGTGAACTGTTTGACCAGAGCACAAAATATTAGGACATCAAAAATTTTGGATTGAAATAGGTGTAAAAATCTATAAATATGTTAAAATTAGCCACTGTTGCATAAAACAAGCTAAAATATACACAGCATGCAGATGTTTATGCTCAAAGGCAGTAGCCAAACACTAAACTGCCTGAGGTAAGGAATAATTCTTTCCTCTAGCAATAGTGCAGTAAAGAGGTTTTGCACGTTTCCCAAAATTGCCGTCTGTTACTTATTTTTCAGAAAAGAAAATTGGATCACCTTGGTTTGAATAAATTATTCTAGAGGGATTATGAGCTGACAATACAGTATTGTACATTTATATCACAAAAAAACGTGTTTCTACACTTTTTAGTCTGTAGGTCTGCTAGTAATTGTCAGTCAAAACAGTAATTTTCCAAAACATCATGCCTGTAATGTCTGCAGCACTTTGAATTCTTGCCTTAAATCAGAGGTATAACTTGCTCTAACAAGTAGCTATAAGAGCAAAAATATATCCTATCATTTGTCTTCATAGAGGATTTCAGTGACCTATATCTGACTTCAGCAACAAATTCTCAACTACATTTGTAATGATCAAGTTGATGATTAAAGTTATGGACCACTGGAAGTGATAAGACATGATGTTTCACTTGTATTTCAACTTTGAAATGGTTCAGAATATGTGGCATGTAGAAGTTTTCCACCAAAAACACATCACAATAACTTTCTGAACTTAATGACGCATAGTTATATAATCCTTTAACTATGCCAGCAGTAATCTTTTTAAAACTGATTGATTTTGACCCATGGCTTACTATAGAGTCTTTTCTTTATAAGCTAATAATTTAAAATCTTTTTCAATTTTATCTTTGTGATATGCATTTTATTTTCCTTTCCAATTGTGGTGTCCTTTAAAATGGAAGATACATATTTAGTATATTACATGATTGCTTCTTGCGTACAGGTGGCAACTACTGCGATATTTCACTGCAGTAACATTTCTTACATTCAGTGGAATTCCAGTCTGAGCCAAAAAGCTGTGCAGCAGGAGAGAGAGATGGTCTAAGGCACAGTAAAATAGCTGTGTTATCAGAGTAATATATTTTGCCCTTTCTTACTGCACATCCCTTGTATCTCTCTTTGAAAAGAGAAAGTTGATTCCTCCAGAAAAGTAAAATAATATTTCTCAAACCATGCCTGGCTTTGTTAGGGCCAGGAAGTTAGGAGCATTCTTCACTAACTCATATTTTGTATATAAAAGAACAACACTCAGACACTTACCCACTAAAGCAACATATATTTTGTCAAAATATAATCCAGATTTGGTCTGTCAGTAAATTTTGCCCTGACAAGTTCTTCGGCATGTCTCACATTCCTATGGGATATCCTTCATTTTGTATTAGTCCTTCTGTCTCTTGGGGAGCAGCTGAAACACAAAATTGCATTTCCCAGATGTGAAGGGACACAACAGTCCCCAGCTTGCCTGGCAGGTTTGTAGCCAGCACCAATTTCCCTGCAGATAGATCTTCATATAAATAGTCAACAGTCTTTGGTAGTAATTACTGAATTTATCCAATTCCAATATAAAAAGGAAGGTCCAAAAAGAAGAAACATATGCCAAAATCTCCCACCCTATAATATCAAAACTATTTTTTCATGTTAAATCTATATTTTCACTATGTCCCAGAATTTTATTTATTCCCATAGCACCCTCTGCAAAAGGCGGCTGCTGAAAGAGTATTCTACAGAACAGATGTAAGAAGGGCTAGTAAATAACATGGTGGGAGCTGAGAATAATAAGCACTTCAAAAGCAGGAGCACAGCAAAACTGAGGGTTCATTGGTTTTGCAGGACTCATAAGAATTGTCCTCTCTGTGATGTCGTTTACAGCTACAGAAAGAGGGAACTTTGTTATCAGAGAGGTAAAAGCAACTTGAGAAATAGAAGTAGTATTTCAATTACTGCAATATCACTGCTTGTGAGAGCAAGAGATTAATGGACTGTTAAAACAAATGTGTAAGGAGTGCAACAGACATAGAAAGAATTTGATCATTGCTAAATACAAATGATAAGGTGCATATATAACCCATCATCATCTTTGTATTTCTCTGCTTACAGTCAGAGTTTTATTACACATTTTTAGCTGAATTAATTTTTGAAATCCTTATCTGCCTTTCATATAAAACTTACTGTACTTTAGCACTACGTGTAAATGTTTTTCACACATTGCATAACGTATATTGTCATAGACTAGGTTGTAGACTTTGCTACATAAAGGAAGATCCCATTACATAAAATGAAACTCTGGAAGTAAGACTGTATATGCTTCAGCTAGTGATCATTTGAAAACCATGTTCTTCTCATGACCAGTTAAATGGAATGTTTTCAATGGATGTTAGAGTCTCAGAATTAAGCAGTGAACCTGGTAGCAAATTTAATTCCTAATAGCTTTTCTTATACATATACATTTAAAATTAAAACCTAATTTTCCAATTTTGAAAAAAAAAATCTCCCGAACCCTTGCAGCTATTCATGCATGCTGATGCTTTTACAAGGCAGTAATACTCCAAGTGTATCTATTCTTGTTTGATTGATTTCACCTCCCATTCCTTTGTAGTTCCTTTGTAGTTATTTCCACCTGTTGTGGAAACAGGAGGAACGTAGTGCACAATTTTAATATCGACTAGAGAAGATTCTTGCATTATAATCGGCCCCAGATATTTTAAGCCTCTGAAGCTGAGCAGAATACTCATTTAATATATAAATCTCCATGAGAAATTAAATCTTCATATTTGCTGTGGAAAAGGAAAATATAGATTCTGTTGAATACTCTACTATCAGCTGTTTGATTAAAAAAAAAAATCTGTCATTCACAAGAAACTCAATACCGCTATCACTTAGAATCTTTTATTTTGTGAAATGAATGGCAGCAAGGAGTGAGACTGCTAAACACTACTGCTGGATAAATACTTTATGTTATCAAGTAGAAATATGGTGGTGTACAATGAAAAGTAAAGACAGGCAGCATCAGCTGCTTAGATTGTGAATAAAGAGAGATGCAAAAGAGTCAAAACATGCAAGCGAAGGTGTTGTTGATACACCTGAAAAACTGAAAAACAAAATGTCACTTTAGGTGAGATGTGGCGAAATCTGAAGAATGGGTTATTGCTGGGCTGGTGAAATGATCCTGTTAGCAATAGGATTTTCTGGCAGGATAGATCCAACAGCTGAAGGCACTATATGCAAAGGGCAATAATTAGCGAAATAAACTAGTCTGTAGAAGTAAACTCCTCTGATCTTGTGGCTTCTGCGCTAAAGCTAAAACTGGGAGAAGGGCTTTTTCCTCCAGAAAGTTTACGGTACCTCTGGCCTCTGTGCTTTTACCCTGGGATTTCATAACAATGGGAAAAAAATACTTCTTCAGCTGAATTGTTTGACCAACATGCTCAGAATCCATGCATATCTCTATATTTTCTCTATTCTCATGTAAATACTGATGAAGATATTTGAAAAGTAATCATAATACCATTCTTTGCCATTTACAAGCTTATGTTTGAAACTAAAGATTGATGTATTTTGCTCATGTGAATCTATGTAATTACGTAGAAATAAGTGCAGAATAGATGATAATATAACAACTACTCACAGTAAGAAATACGTTACTGTAATGCACTGTATCCATATTAGTATGGTTAATCTCTTTTAACATCACATAATGACAAGCTATAGGTGATATTTATTACCTCTTATTACTGAACTTACTTCAAGTCAGTATAATTAACAACACCATTAATAATACCTTGCATACAAGTAGTACCATATCACAGTGGATTAAATGCTATGCTTCAGTTTCATGAAGTAGTTGATAAAATGTCTGTCCATTTTTCCCATCTGTTTGTCAGGAATATAGGCATCAAACTGAAGAACTGGAAGGATGAATACATTGATTCTGCCTACAGATGAAAAAGCAGAAGTGATCTTGTGTTAATTTGTGCAACCCACAGACTAAGCATACTGGCGTATTTTGAGTATTCAGTATCACGGGATCTGTAAAAAGGGCTTGATAGCACCTCTTAGCATCTCATTTTGCCCTTCCCACACACAGGCAATGGAGGCATACAGGGAAGGGACCATTTCATATGGAGCTTAAAATCATTAGCACTGATGTTTCTGAATTTTAGTTTCAGCAGGCATTCTCAATAGCTATATGTACTTCATTATAAAATACACTACAATTTTTTCCCAAACACTGAGTATCCTGATGACTCATAAAACTTCCACTGTTGCACATTATAGATAACATACTATCTTTACATCTCTCATTTCTAACCTTTAGTATTCCTAAAGATTGAATCCTAGGAGGTCAACATCTGTCTGCTGCTCAGAATGAACTGACTGAAATGCGTTTCATGTGTTCAATCATTGCTGAGTGAAAAATATCTGGCAGGTAATGGATATCCTTTAAAAATAGTGCCATTCTGCTGTGGATAACCCAAGACAACAGCATGAATCCAGTTGATTCAACTCTTGGGATGCAAGTCTGATTAGGGAATGGATAAAAAAAATATTCATAGTGTGAGTCCAGTGTTAAGCTTTCCTGTCTTTGTAAGTTTTCTAGTAGGCTCCTCCCTGATTAAAACCCCATCTTGCAAGGTAGCCCAGTCCTGCCTATCCAGTCCTTCCTGAGAAGTGGGTTTTTATCTCAGAACAGGCTCTATGAGAAATGGTATTATCATTTTGTCTCTCTGAATTTTATCAGCATTTTACTCAAGGACAAAGGAACTAAGGGGAAAAGAAGATCAGGAGGAGAAGACAGGTTATTTGTATTGTCAGTCTCATTCACTATGTTAAATTGTCAGTATGGGGCTGTAGTGGGCAGCCAGTTCCTCAGAGAGAGGGAACCTTTAAAGGAATGGGAGGGCCACGTATACTGAATGGCTTGGGAAATCTCTGTGATAGAAGGTGTCTTCTTTCCTGCCTGCAATCTGCAGCATTTTCATGGGGAGGTTAGGATAGAAATCTGATCTTTGACCCCTTAGGATAAAAAACAATAAGTTCTCTCCATTCTCTGAAACCCCTGAGGGAAAAACAGCTGGAATTTGGCTGCTTACATGTGATGTCTTCAGTATTTCATATGCATTGATATTTTAATGTGGTTGATTTCAGGCACTTTTAGTATGAATGCTTAGATATATCATCTCCTTGTTACAATATGGTGGCCTTTTTTAGCACCGTGATTTCAAAATATCTCATATTTTGGCAAATATTGCGCAGTCTAAAGGGCTTACTAACTACCTGCAACCCTTCAGTCCCTAAGCAGCATGTGGAACTTTTGTTGAGTGCTCTTTAGACTTAGTCATTGAAATTTTTCAATAACAGCAGATTCTGAATAGGCATTCTGAGACGCCTAGCCAGGATTTCAACAGATTTGAAGTTATTAAATGTGAAACTCTGAGGAAAAAAAAAGAGAGAGAGAGAGAAAAAAAAAAGGAAAGGAAAAAAAAAACCTCTCTGAACTAATTTGGCCTAAAAAAATCCAGGTCTCATTCCCTGTCTCTCACTTTGGCCAAGAAATCTTCAGGATCCCTAAATGAATGCTCAGAGTTGCTCCAATGACATCCAGCAGTCAAGTAGCTAACTTTTTAACATATTTAGTCTTTTACCTGTTCTCATGACATACCCTGGCGCAATCATCAGACCTGATCCCATACTCCATTGATTCTAGTCTGGAGGTGAGGTATATAAAAGGTAATCAGTGCAGTATCTAATGTGTAAGTGCCGAAGCACTTTTTTGCATTGGGCCCCCAAATGTTTGTCCAAGTGTAATGTTAGACATTCTGTCTCTGCATTCAGGGCAAAATAGTGCTTATGCTTAATCTAATGTGTTCCCTATAGCAATTGATGTCTGCATTTATTCAATTCTGTCATGCATCTACCTCTTACTTAAGGGCATGGTAATGGTTTTACATCATTAAATACTTGAGTATACATGTCAGTTCATTTTACTTGAGTTACACCTCCTTTGGACTGACTTGACTGCTTGTCAGTCATGGGAATCTTGCACTTTGTTTGCTGGAAGCTCTGGCATCCCCTTATTAGGACCACTGATCTTCCTATCAGTTGCTTTGCCTTTTAAATAGAGTATGAGAATTGTCAATTTTAAGTGAAATGTTTATGCAACAATTAGAACAGAGAGTCCTACACCATAAAGTGCTCTTCTGGTGATTCTGTGCAATTCACAGTAGCAGCAATAATAAAGACAAATATATTTTAATTTCATTGAGAGTTTCATTTTGGTTAAATGACCTAATATTTGTTTCAACTTTATTACCACAAGAAAAAGCCTGTAGAAAGAGTATTCAAACAGATTTTTTAAAATTCAAGCACAAAATAAATGATGCACTGAACTAGTCTACTGATAGCTTTTAAATAATATATAAAGAACATTACATTTATCTTTACTCTTTAATTTTTATACAAATTCCATCTAAAGCAATCTTGGGACAAGCAAGAGTGTAATAATTTTATCATTCAAATATTTTTTATCATCAAATTATCATCAAATTTTATCATCAAATAATATTTATCATTCTGCTTAGGCATAAACCTCTTCTGTCATCATTTTGGCCAAGCTACCACTGATTATCTGAGCCAATAGACTATTAATAGTAATTTGCTTATTTGGATACAAAATTGGAAAAAGAAGAGTACTGATAACTTTTCATTATTTTTATCTACAGAAAGCAGAATTCCACAATCTGTTTGTAAGAAACTGAAAGCATTTAATTCCTTGGGATGTTGTCGAATGCTATTGCTGAACTCTAGTCACTTTATGTCATGTTTTGAAGTTTTAATTCATGATAGTCAGATCATAGGGATCAGACATCATTTCTTCTTCTCTCTCTTCAATACTATTGTGATACTTCAAGCAGAAAATTTAATGCTCTTTATCATCATAATTACTGTTACTATATAATTTAATAGATATTAAAAGTATTAGTCCAATTATTACTATTATTATTATTTTGGCTCTCAAAAGTCCCATTTCAAATCTAGCATTACTGTAATCATTTTTAAAAACATATGTGAAGATTTCCTATCCTCAAATACTTACAATTTAAAGCCAGAACCAAGCATTTGATATAACTGAATGGATAAAGTAGAAAATCATTGTTTTTTCGATAAAAGGCATAGTCCACATTTCCCTATATGACATGAAAGGCATACACCAT
Source organism: Tinamus guttatus (assembly GCF_000705375.1). Next base: position 287,727 of record NW_010588205.1, on the reverse strand, counting down.
GTTTTAGTTGAGAGGATTGTTTCAAAATTGCTCAAAAGGGTATAGGAAATGAACATTCACAATTACTTCTTTAGACAGAGAAGTCAGATCTTTTATATCATCTTTGGGTTAGAAAATGGGTGAGATACAGCAGTGGAAATTCATACACACTGTGCCTATCTTAACACAGCAAAACATTGAGGCAAGGACAGAATGCAGTTATCCAGTTGTCCAGGCAGTATTTCTTTCAGATAGTACATTATACTTATGATTTATGACTTGCATTGACTACCAGTTGATTTTTTAAGGGAGGGGTTATAAAAGGGTGAAGCCTGAGTGCCCATGAACAACTCTCACTTCTTTTTTTTTTTTTGATGTTCCAAGCATTATGCTCAGTTTTCTGTATTGCCCGATTTGCTCTCAGAAAACTTACTCGTTAGGACTCTTAAGTAAAACACATTGCCAAGCACTCTTGTACATGTGAGTCAGGGTAGCAGAGTGGAAAGGGGCCACAGAAGATGGAGAATGAGTTTCATTTCCATAGGCTGTGATTTCTTTCACTGCAGCACCTATTTAACAGAAGTGCAAACAGATCATCCTACGGGAATTTATAAACAAATAAGAATAGCTCCATTACCTGGAAGAATATCATGAAGACCTGAGGGGGAAATTTTAAGAGATTTAATTCACCAGTATATTTATGACCTTATATTATGCTTTGACCATAAGCAACAAGCCTTCATCATTACAATTTTCAGACAAATATTAACTGAAATAAATCTGAAATGAGGAAGTTTCCACAAAGAAAAGCCACTGCATCCCTCACTGGCTCTCTGGTTAGGTTGTGCATAACTTATACTTACAGGAGCCCTTTTTCCCTCTCCTGGGTGTTTCATTTTAAGTGAGATAGAGAATTATGTACTTGCTGGCTGCCAAAGGTCAAAGATAACTATGCAGAGCAGTGGAACATTGTGCAAATATCTAGCTGTGCAATCGCTGTAGATTTTAAAATAATTTTTCTCTATCTGTCAGCTGCCTAGCTAGATGGAGGTAGTTAGAAAAGAAAAACAGTTGACACTGACAATCCACGCTTTTAGCTTCAGCTACAGTACCTAAAGAAGTCCTCCAAATACAAGCAAATACAAGGATCTGTGTCTCTAGGAAAGAGATTCTATAAGTGTCAAATAACCTTGGATTGTCTTTTTTTTCTTTCTTCTTTTTTTAACCTTTAAGATATTAATATGCAATTCAAAGCAGTCCTAAGACACTGTCACTGAAAGCCCTCCACTAAAAAAAAGATCCACTAGTTAAGCAGCACTATGCATTCAATGATAAGTCGAAGTTTACACAAGCCTGGGGTCCTCCATCTGAAAGTATCTTAATCAGTGTGCAGCTGATCCAGTTTCAAAAAGGTATACATGTTTTCAGGTGCTAGGAAACTGCCCGTCTACAAATTTACCTTCAGAAGCATGATTAATAAAACACTTGTAGTCTTTCTTTTAGTACTCAGTAATACTGGAAAATTCCATAACAGTATACAACAGCAGGCACTTCATATGGATGATGGAGCTGCTGAAAACATTGCGGGCCTTCAGTGAAACCTTAAACCTTTTTTTGTTTCCTGGGTGCCCAGCAAAATAATGCAATATTTTATTGCCTTAGCATAGCACATGTTTATTATAAACTAAAGAAAAATTTTACTGCAGAGAATGAAAAAAATATGAAACATGATCACAATTTCCTAAATAAAAGATGATCTATGCAAAATACAAAATATCTATATGATCTATACAAAATACAAAAAATCCAGTCTTACACATGGTAATGCAAGATATTAGTCCTTAATCATATTTCAGAATGTATTACAGTTTTGTGTGGATTCTTTTTTTCTGTGAAAATCATTATACAAGCCAAAAAAAGCAGGTGTTATTTTGAAAATAAATAAGATCAAATCTATCTTTGGATTCAGCACTCTGCAGAAATGGGAATTTTCCAAAATGTTTTGAGAAGGTGTTTTGATCCATCTATCAGAAATAAGTAAGAATTAAAGAGAATGCAATGATTAAAGGAGACCCAGACATTTCTGGGTCTCAAGCGATTTGAGCCAAAGAAATTATTACTGGCAAAATTACAATTTCTGAACTTGCAGCTTTTCTGGTCTTCCACTGACCAGATGAATGTTCCAGTGAGAAGCATCCCAGAATCAACTTTCCACAATAAGCTTTTAGTACAATCTCTTTTTAGAAGTATGAAAATGATGAATCAAAACTTGTAACAGGAACTTGCACACTAAAAACAGCTAAAACATCAGGATACGCTACCTTAAGCAGGGCACTTTTTCTGCCACTGTGCTGTAGCAACCCTTAAAGACCACATGTCACCTCCCTTCCTAACATTACAAATGTACTTGTCCACACCTGAAGCTCTTGTGGGAAAGAAAAAGGAGACTGGTGAAGGCTGTTCACCTCTGCTGTCAATCTGTACTGAGCCCATGGGACACTGATTCCTCTGCACTACCTAGACCACACTTTCCAGCCCCAGAAAATGTAAAGAAATAGACACTGCACTACACTTCACGGGCGATATAGCACAGAAAAGTATTACAGAGAGAGAAAATACAGGCAGGCAAGCGAATGGTCATATGCATTAGGAGAGCATTTGTCCTGCATTGTACAGCTTCCTGCATTCTGCAGATATTTTAGATAATAGTGAAGTAAAGGAGCAGAGAAAAGTTGCTGCTGACCCTTCTCTCTTCTATAGTAGCAATGAAATAACAGGAGGAAAATGAAAGGAAACTAAAAAGGAATCAATCCTGCAAGGTGGTGAGGTTTGGCTAACGTGATTGAGTGCTACTATCAACTCATTAATGATGTCAGCTGCAAATGAAAGTGCTCAACAGCAAAGACAGAATTGGACTTTTACAGAACTTTATCATTATAATAGAAAAGAATTGCTAAAAAAAAAGTCTTTGTAAAGGGGCAACTAGCACTCAGCATAGAAAAGGACATGATATTTTGAGAACAATAGTGCTATTACAAATGACACTAATAAATATCATTAAGTTCATAGAAGGGAGCTGAAACATATTCGGGCTCACAGCAGAAGTTTATTCATAGAAACAATGCAAGAGGTGTGTCCAGTTGGAAGATCACTAATTATTAATAATCTCTGGCTGACTGTCCAAAGCATCCAAAATCCAGGGATGTTAATTAATTCAGATTAAAACTGAAAATGCTCTTTGTTTTGCAAAGGAATTATGGGCTGCTAAAGGACATGGTTCTCCCTGCCATATCAACTCTTCCATATCTGACTCTGGTGACTTTAATAGACCTGTTCCTTGTTTGCACCACCGTCAGTGAAAAATGACTCAGAGAATGGGCAGAAAATGCAAATGCATTTTACACATAACCACGTGTTGCCACACAATTTCTTTTCCATATTATGAATGAGTGCATAACTATTCAAAATAGATCTCGTGTTGCAGATTTGAGATGTGGGAAAAAATCTTACAGTAAATTTATTGCATTCTTGATTTTCAAAAAGAGATGAGTTGCAGGATAGAGTACAGCTGTGGATCTCAACAGCATCTTGGAACATTCATTCTAGTAAAATCAGCAGAGCATTTGATGTAGATTTTCTGTGTGTCTCCCATCTTTTCTAGTTCAGTCAGGCTCACCTCTGTTTACAGTATAACAGTTATCTAAGTGCCCATTGAAGAATAGAGTAAGCCTAGTTCTCTGGAAAGAGAGAAAAAAGCTGTACTCAATAGAATGCACAGATCTATAACTCAGGTTACAGGTTCAGGTTATTTCTTCTTTCCATAAGCTGGTGAGAGTCACAAAATGTGTCAGATTTACCCAGGCAGTCAGGTTTCTCTGGCTTTGGTTGCTCTGTAAACAACATGTTGTAACTTTCTGTAGACTAAAGGACTCCTAAGAAAATGTTAGTCCATGCAAGTCACTGAAAAGAATTTCAGCAAAAAGTATATCCTCCCTCTCCCACTTTTGGCAATAAAATGTATTAGCAAGTTAACACCTTATTTCCTTCTCTTTTTTTTTTGGTATCTGTTTAACAAACAGGAATACACTAAAATTGCTGCCTGTATTTGAAGAAGGAAATACTAATTCCTAATCTACAGACAATTTCTCTTTCTATCTGATTCTTTTACCAATATATAGCCTGTGACAACTCATAGGTAAGGCTACCACTGGGTAGAAATAAATCCATGATTTTAGAGCAGATAATTTGTCTGCCTACAGACACTTGTAATTGCTGAATATTTCTGGTATCTTGTATTTCTAATCCTATTGGCTTGAGAGAGCATATGAACAAAATATCCTATAATTGCAGATATACAGCGCCAATCATGTGAATCATGATCAGACATTTGCATCCAATAATAGCTTTAATCAGGATCCTTAGGATCCTTAGGATCCTAGTCACTTAATCCTATCATTTCAGAACAGATCATCTCAGTTAGTTTCAGTCTTCTAAAATTCAGAGTTTTAGTCCTATCTAATTATCCAGGCACTGGTACTCTTGTTTAAAGCCAGCTCCTTAACATATCTCTTCATTCAAGTGTATTTATTCCCTAACTGGTGCAAATATATCTCATGTGTCATTTTCTTCAAGTGCTAAATGAAATGTTATGCTTTTCTGATTCTGTGCTCCTTTTCTGGAAGAAGAGAGGGAAGATCTGATCACAACTAAACAAGGGACTCTCACTTACAGTTATATGACTGAGCTGCAAGAGAATGTACTTTTCATAATCTGTTGCTTAAAATAATATTATGATGCATAGTTCCTTATATATATCTATGCTAAATTAAAAAATGCAGTGATAAGCTTAGCATATAAACAACAGGTCATCATGTTAATCATTTAAAATAGTAAGTTGTCTGTTTCTTAATGTCATACCAGGAGTAGTAGAAAACAATACTGTTACAGCAGGGAGAAAGGATAGGACACCAGTACAGGCTGGGGACTGACCTTCTGGAGAGCAGCTCTGTGGAGAAAGACCTGGGCATCATAACATCTGCCCTGTGAGGAGAGGCTGAGGGAGCTAGGCCTGTTCAGCCTGGAGAAGAGAAGGCTGAGCGGAGACCTGATCAGTGCATATAAGTACCTCAAGGGAGGGAGTGAGGAGGATGCTGCTGGCCTCTTTTCACTGGTGGCCACCGACAGAGCCACAAACTGAAGCACCAAAAGTTCCACAGGAACTTAAGGAAAAATTTCTTAACAGTGAGGCTGACAGAGCACTGGAACAGGCTGCCCAGAGAGGTTGTGGAGTCTCCTTCTCTGGAGAGATCTTCAAAACCCGCTTGGATGCAGTCCTGTGCCACGTGCTCTAGGTGACCCTGTGTGTGCAGGGGGGTTGGACTAGATGACCTCTACAGGTCCCTTCCAACCTTAAGCATTCTATGATTCTATGATTCTATGACATGGTGGCATTTGTACAGATTTTTTTTTTTAATTTAGAAAATGATAAGTGATTCATGGAACTTCTTGGTTAGTTCCTCTTCCTTTCTTCTTTTGAATTTAAGTTTTTTCATCTTTTCCTTTATGGCAGTTATTACAAAGATGCACCTTATGTCTCTGCTATTTAATTTTCTCATGAATTAAATGCACTAAAAATAAATGCAATTTGAAAAATGGTATCTCAAACTTACATTCATTTCAGCATCTAACTAGAATATGTGATTATTTACAAAATTTACTTTCAAACTAGAATTCCTTAGACATTTCAAGTGGTACTCTGCATTGTACCTGTAATCATGCCTGTTTTTCTTTTTTGTTGGTAGAGAAAAATAGGGATTTTTCTTGTATTTGTAAACTCATCAAATTTATTTTAGATTTCTATAATAGTATAATATTTACCATCTAAAACTTCATTGACCATATGGACTAGGTCAGCTTGTTTAGATGTATCTGTGTTACAGAAATTTTCAGTATATGTAATGAAAATAACAAACCATCAGCTAAGCATTTCTAGCATATTAAGCACAGATATAGTCTAAGGCCTTATTTTTCCAGTTGTTTTTAAATGTAAGCTTCTGAAATCACTGTTTTGCAATCTCAGAAAGCATTTTCAACATTTATATGGTGTTTATCCAATCCACTGGTATTTTTGCGTTTCATTTCACAATATTTTTCAGATTAATTTTTTTTTTATGTCCTGAGAGCAAAATCTTTCATTAGTTTTTCTGTCTTAGCATAATAGCCTTCATATTGATCTTTCCAGTACTCAACAGCTCGAAAAAAAATGGAGGTCCTGAGTTCAGCTCTCTCAAACCTTAATGTAACTTTAGCATGTTCCTTGTGTTTTTTCCTTTTGCATCCTCTTCTGTGCACAAAGTTCAAGTTTCTTGGATCATCTCCCCTCTCTTTCTTTCAATTGCCTTTTTAATTTTTTTTCTTTTCCCTCTAATTCCAAGTTTGGTATCTCAGGTATCATGGTACCTTTGACACTTTCTTCTGCATGGAATGAGTATATGATGACTAAAGAACACATTTAACTAAAATCTGACCCTAAATCCTTCTCTTTCCACAAAACTCAAGGACAACTAGCTAAATTACTCACTTCAGTACTGCAATTCATTGATGTCATAGAAAACGGCTTTCTGTAAGATTATGAAAGTTTGATATGTTTTTCCTCTTCAACTGCAAAATCTTCCCAGACCTCAATGACTTTCATGAATTCTCTAATAAAAAGTCAGTTTTGCCTAAACTTCTTTTTACCTAATTTATTTACTTTATAAGAGAATATGTTTTATCAAGATGCAAGCAAAAATAGGGTTATGGGTAAATATAGCAGATGAGGCTTTGGATGTTATCAAGTGGCATAAGTAGGAGGATGAGTTTTATAGTATATTAGAACATTAGAATAAGAACAAACTCAGCAAAGCCAACAGACTACCAAGAGCCCATTTGCCTACTGATTTCTCTTTATATGCTTTAATATTTTACTCATTTCCTATCGTCATCTACCCTTTTCACTACTCTCCCCTTTCATATTTTAAGCTCTTCTGGACAGATAACTGTTCAGTGCTAACTTTATGCTCACTCAGTGCTTTGAAGTGGCCTAGCACATTTTAAGTTTTATTTTATCAAGAATCTATGATAACTGCTAATGTTAGTATGATATAAGTATATGAATAACTATTAGTTTCTCATCAAGAATATTTCATAACAAAAGCAGCAAACAGAAAAGAAATAATAGACCTTGAAAATAATAACTTCAATAAGCAGATGGTTTAAGCGCTTGAAATAGACTTGCTATATTATGAAAATATTCGAATAAAAGAAATTACAATTAATATGTTAATAAAACTTAGACTATTTATTTAAAATGTGTTACAATTAACAGTTATTAATGCATTTGCCAATAAAATGATCATACAATAGTCTTCCATCAAAGGAGTCAATGTACTGGTTGGATCAGGATCTTATAGTATAGGCCCATAACATATCAGGCTTTTATATCATAGTGTCTGAGTATATAGACTTTCTTAAATACTTATGTTGAAATTATTTCAAATCCAACATTATCTGATGAATTCCTAAGATGAATAGATGGTATAGCAGGGTGTCGTTCATCAAGTGTTATGCCATCATAATATTGAAAGATATTAGGTTATGTTTGACGTTTTGATAAAACCTGGAGAACAATCTACAGGAAGATTGTCATTCCTATAGTACATATTGTGTGTTTCATATCCAGTAATTGATACACCTTTCTCAAATCTAATGAAGAACAAATAAAATAATTTTCTTATCTATCCAGTTAAGGTCAACATTATCTAAAATTATTGCAAAAATAGAGGAACTGTAATATTTCAGATTAATTATGTAGATGATGATCTATTATTGCACAATTTTGAAAGCATCAAATCACTTGTGATCATGTTAAAATCATATTGCAAATTACTCATAATCATGAAAAATGTTTTTTATCTATACCTATTAAAGTGATATGTATTTGTCCTTTAGGGATTAATTTGTTGCTGCTTTATTTCTCATTTACAGTAGTACAACTCTAATGAAATGATATTAAAGGAATATGCACTGCTTCAGCACCGTTCTTAAATATGTGCCTGACTCGTGTAAATACCATGCTAAATCATAATCTTTATTCTTACAGTCCAGTTAAAACTTTTTTTAAATGCAAATTCAAGCTAAAAATGCGTATTATTGGATGCTCTCAGATATAATGTATATTTATTGTATATTGAGAGGGAAACTGACCAGTATGAGTTCCTGCCATACTCCACAGAATCACAGAATTTCACAGAATGGTTGAAGTTGGAAGGGACCTCTAGAGATCATCTAGTCCAACCCCCCTGCTCCAGCAGGGACACCCAGAGCACGTGGCACAGGGTGGCATCCAGGTGGGTTTGGAAGATCTCCAGAGAAGGAGACTCCCCCCCCTCTCTGGGCAGCCTGTTCCAGGGCTCTGTCATCCTCACACTAAAGAAGTACTTCATTTTATGGAGGCGGAACTTCCTGTGTTTCGACTTACACCCGTTACCCCTCGTCCTGTCACCGGCCACCACGGAGAAGAGCCTGGCTCCATCCTCCCTACAACCACCCCGCAGGTACTTTAACATGTTGATCAAATCTCCTCTCAGCCTTCTTTTGTCCAGACTAAACAGGCCCAGCTCGCTGAGTCTTTCGTCATACGATAGATGCTTCAGTCCCTTAATCATCTTTGTGGCTCTGTGTTGGACCCTCTCTAGAAGCTCAATGTCCTTCTTGTACTGGGGAGCCCAGAACTGCACACAGTACTCCAGGGGTGGCCTCACCAGGGCGGAGTAGAGGGGCAGGATCCCCTCCCTCGACCTGCTGGCAACGCTCCTCTTAATGCAGGCCAGGATCCCATTGGCCTTCTTGGCCACGAGAGCACATTGCTGACTCATGGTTAACCTGTTGTCAACCAGGACTCCTGAATTTCTCTCCACAGAGCTGCTTTCCAGCAGGTCAACCCCTAATCTGTACTGGTGCCTGGGGTTATTCCTCCCCAGGTGCAGGACCCTGCACTTGTGCTTGTTGAACCTCATGAGGTTCCTCTCTGCCCAACTCTCCATCCTGTCTGGGTCTCTCTGAATGGCAGCACAGCCCTCAGGAGTGTTGGCCACCCCTCCAAGTTTGGTGTCTTCAGTTTGGTGTCATACTTGCCTCTCTGCAGCTCATAATATATGCTAAGTCAAAACAGTCAAACATTATACAGTTCACAAAAGATGCGTGAGAACATTGTCACATACAGAAAAAATAGTACAGTATTAGACATTTCTACCAGATGTTTTTCCTAAATGTAAAGTAAAATAAAAGTAATTCTTTGTGCAAGAGAGAGAAGTTTGACAGTGACAAAATCCAAGAGTCCAAGGAGTAAAAAGCTTTTGAATATTCCTTGCACTTACCAAGGAACAAAACAGCATGAGGAGATGTAAATTATTTCTTATTTCCCTAGCTATTTTCAATATTTCATTCCTGATGTATATTTTTCACTTTCTCTATTTTCCTTCTCTACTTTCTCCATCAGATATAACTGAGTCCTGGTTCAGGATTTTATACATACATTTTAGACATTTGCATGCAAACCCACAGACATAATCCATTCTACCAGGTGATGAGAGTCGTTGTGATGGAAACAGAATGGTCTGCTGTTTTCAGAGCAATCTGGATTTCAGTGTTGGCAATGCAGAAAAAAATATATTTTATGTCCTACAGTTCAAAACTTTTGTAAAAGATGTGAAAACACTCTTCCTCTTAAGAATAGAAACCAAAAGATGTCTGTAACTTATAGTGAATTACAGCTATATTGGTGCCGAGGCACCAGGAAAAATGACCGTTTGGAGTTTTTTCTTTGTCACCCTAGAAATCTAGACTTGAGGGCATTTAAATATTTGTAATTGACAGTAAAAATCAGCATTAAAACAAAAACGCAGGATCAATCTCTAATGACTCATTTATATGAGTATTTTGGCTAAACACTCAGGTTTGTACAAATTAAGCACAGCTCTCTGGGCCTGAGTTTCTTTCTTAAAGCTACTCTGGGGGATACACAGAATTCCACAAGTATTCTTTTGAAAGTTGCTTTTTACTGTACAAGTTAAAATTTTACCTGAAAATTGCCTGTGTTCTGAGTGCCCAGAGGAATGTGAGAACACATATGGGTTTTTTTGCACGATTGTCGATTCTTTTGGATCCCAGCAAGGAAGACACAAGGTTTCTTTTGAAAGGTAGCTATTTTATTAATATACCAGAAAAGGTGACAGCAAGCTATAAAATCATACATCCCTTCTGATGCAGGGTACTCAAGTCTATACAAAATCAGATGATTCTCTGCTCAGGGCATGTGCTGTGCTGATCACGTCTGGGGTGAGGCTCTTTACCATAGTGGTCTTCAGAGTTATTATAGGATTTTATTAACAGTGCACAAAAGGGTGTTACGTGACAACATGTTGCTTCAATTGAATATATAAAGGACAAGCCGGCAGCAGCATCATTGTCGCCAAGTGGAGGCTGCCTCCAGGATCTTCATTATAATTAGCTGGCTAAATTCATCTTAGATGAAGGAATATGTTTAGCACAGCACATAGAATAGCATTAGGCTGAAAGGGACTTCAGTAGGTCATCTGCTCCAACACCCTCCTTTCATTTAAAGCAATCCTGATTTAGATCGGGTTGCTCAAGGCCTTGCCCGATCAAGATTTGGTTATCTCCAATGATGAAGAGTCCCCAGCTTCTCTGGGCAACTCGCTCATGTGTTTGATCACCCTAATGACGATATTTTTTCTTAATATTTGATATAAATATGCTTTTTGTAACTTGTGTTTGTTTCCTCTTATCCTATCACTCTACACCTCCAAAGAGAATCTGGTTTCATCTTCTCTATAACCTTCTCTGTGTAGTTGAAAACAACAATAAGATACCATCCCTAAATATTTTATTTTCTGGGCTGAACAGACCCAGTTCTCTCAGCCTCACCACATATGCCATATACGCCAAGACCCTGGACCTCTCGGTGGCCTTCATCTGGACTTGCTCAAGAATGTTAATGTCTCTCTTGTATCCAGCACTGGACACAGCATTCCCAGTGTGGTCTCACTAGTGCTGGTCAGAAGTGAAAGAACTCCTCCTTCAACCAGCCCTTCCTAATACAGCCTAGGTTGTTGTTGGTCTTCTCTAATGCAAGGACAGAATCCTTGGATTGGGTACAACCTGGCTGGGCTGCCATGTTCTTGTTTGCGGAGTGGATTTCCAGTCAGTTGGTGCCCCATCATCACTGTTCCATGAGGCTGCTCCATCCTAGACACAGGGCTTTCTTTGTATTTTCCTCTCCTGAACTTCATGAGGTTTCTGTCTGCCCATTTCGCTAGCCTGTCCATTTATACATTGATACCATTGATACCATTGATAACAGACCTGTTTTTAAGCGTATCAGCATATCAAAGGATGACAGAATCATTATGGTTGGAAAAGACCTTCAAGATTATCAGGTCCAACCGTAAACCCTCAACACTATTCCTGTTAATCCACGTCCCTAACTGTCTCATCTACCCGTTTCTTGAACACTGTCAGGAACAGTGACTCCACCACTTCCCTGAGCAGCCTGTTCCGATGCTTCACCACTCCTAAATTCTTCCTTATGTCTAACCTGAACTGCTTCCCTGGAGCAATCTCATGCCATTTCCTCTTGTCCTATCCATAGTTACTCTGGAGAAGAGATTGATCAGATATCATCCTTGAACCTGCTGACAGCATACTCTGTCCCATCATCCAATACTGGCACTGGTCTTGCCCCCTGCGGAGTAATAAACAGCTGTCAGATAGATTTTGTTCAGGCAATTTTCCATTCATGGTGTAGTCCACTAATCCTATTATCTCTCACCAATTTGGCTAGGGAAAACTGTGCCAAAAGTCTTATTAAAGTCAAGGTATACTGTTTCCACTGCTCTCCTCATTCATCGAGTGTTATTAGCCAGTTTCCAGGGGGAAACTATAAAACTTCCTAGAGACTGAGGTTAGATGAACCATTCTCTAAATTCACTTTCTTGTCCTTCTTGAAGACAAGCTTGATAATGGTCTTTTTCCAGTTATAAGGAACCTCTCCCACTAAGCCATACAATTACAACAGCCAGCTCCCTCAGCATTGTTGTGCATGTTATTTGCTTTCATGAACTTGTGTGTGTTCATTTTGGATAAATAATTCTTGTCTTCATTGTTGTCTAATGTGGTTTATACTTTGTTCCTACAGACTCTACCTCGAGGACCTGGGAGCCTGAATCTAATGACAGAGTTTACCTTGACATTAAAATAATGCCAGTAAAAATATGGCATTTCTTATAGCAATTATAAGGAAAAAGTCATGAATAAAACAAACTGGTGCACAGATTGTGTTTATTCTGCATGATTATTCTCCTCAATGTAGGATGCATGAGCATTTAAAAAAAAAAAAAAAGTGTAAAGAATATATATCCAAAATGAACTTCTGCAGTAAAAAAGAAAATAAATGCAGCTATTATAATTAGTGGACTCATTGCACATCATCCTTTTCATTGCATACATCTCTTTAATTACATTATGCAAAACACAGGCAATCACAGAGATGACAGAACTCTTATCCTTCAAACTATGCTCTACTTGGCATAGATCACAGAATACTTCTCTTATATGTTTAAAGACAAAGATCTGCCAGACAGTGTTCATTTGCCATATTGTCAAAGAGAAGAATCTAAATGATGACATTTTAGTCAGTATTGTCATAGCCAAAATTAAAGACTGCTCTGAGCAGAGTAAACAGAGTGGAGAGATATTCAGTTCTTCGATATATAAAGCTGAAAGTGGTCAAGAAAATCACTAGGATGAAAATCCCTCCTTTGGCAGTTAGTATACTGAAAAATAAAACAAATATGCAAATAGACTGAAAAACAGATATAGAAATGAACTTCTTCAAAGGTATTGGAAGTTGGATCAATTTATTTTTAACAAAATAAAAATGAATGAATTCTCATTCATTTTACTAGTTTGAAAACATTTCATTTCACTAATATCAAAACATATGGTTTTATATTTCTTACATTTGCGTCTGCTTCAGCCTCAAATGTTTCATGTTTCTGAAGAAATCATTTTTGCTTCGAATTCCATTTCATAAAAAAACAAGCAGAATTTGAGCTATTTATTCCAACTGGTAACAAGAGGACGTAAAACTAGAAGTCTAATTTCTTACAACTTCTATTTGTCACATATATATATGTATCACATATATAAAATATAAATTCTAATTTTGGCTCAACTGGCAGTAGAGAGATGCAGTCTCTCGCTTTAATGCTCACTTTCCCCTTCCCTGCACTCAAAACCCCAATATTGTGCAGTTTTTTGATGTACGAGAAAGCCTTGATATTCAGCATTTATAGCCTTTAGGAGCTGTCTAACTGTCTAAGGTTTTAGTGGTGTACTAGACCCCATGAGGTTTCTAAGCAATTGTTGTCACTTTCCCAGTGAACTACACTTAAATACAATTTGCTAGAGAAGGACTAACACAGTTCCGTTGGCCACTATAGCCAGGGTTTTTGATATCATTCCAGGAAATCTTGCCACTGACAGATTGCTGATAGTTCTGGGAATAAGGTTCAACTCCAGCACATTGGGCTTCCCAATACCTTAATGAAATTCCTGGAAGGGCCCTTTTTAGAGAGCAATGCTTAATGGAATGACATAAAAGCAGGAAAATGCAAGGAACATAGGTGAGACAGACATGTTTTCTCAGGTTACTCAAATTTCAGGGATATAACACTGTGAAAATTTTCAGGGAAATAATGAATTCCACTGATATATCTTCACATTAGTAGCTTTCCTTATAAAAACAGAAATACAAAAGCATTATAGACAACATCCATCACTCACATACGTACCCAATTCAATAACTTAGATTACATTAGCATCATCTGGACATCTGCACACATCAAAGACTTAGATAATGTATCCTCATCACACACATAAGTTAATAAAGCTGTGTTTCTCCATTTTACTGATGAAAAATTAACACACAATGAGGCATAAGGCATTAGTTCACCATAAAAGAATTTATGTACAACAATATTCACTGTTCACAACATGCACTTTTTACATGCTAGAAACTGCAGAAATTCACATCTGCTCTCCAGGGTTCCACAGAAGCATCTTACCTAGGAAAAAGTGCTGAGGAATCTTAGGCCACTTTTTGCATCAAAAGGAGGTTCATTCTCAGGCAGAAACTGTCACCTGAAATGAAGAGAAAAATGAGAGAGAGACTATCAGAGGTTACATAGTATATTTATTCCATTTCAAAATATCCTTAAGCTTGGAAGTTACAAGAATCTGGTTTAATTTCCCCTTCATTGAGAGATTCATCATAGGTCTCTACTATCTTAGGTGTGCACCTAAATATTCGGACACTGCATAAAATGATGTCCTGTTACAAATTGTGGCAACCACTAAAGAGTGCTCTATCAACAGGTACCAGCTTACATCTTGGACAGAAGATACAGGTGAGACCTATGTTAGGCCTCATCAAGTTTTAGGTCATAGCTGCTCAACATCTCCAGATTTAGGTGCTTCCAGGAATATTTTGGGAGATACTATTGTGGAAGAATTGCTTGAAAGGGGTAACTTAGAGAAAGATTAGGGCCTAGCAGAAGTTTTGGCATTACAGAGCTTGCTTGGGGTGATACACAGTTGCCACTTCTGGGATGGGTGGCAAATCACTCCTTTCGGATGAACTTTCTTGAACTTTGCTCATTCTAAACTCATTATAATGTCAAAACACACCTCCATCCCAAAAGTTACCTGCCTCCGATGTATGACCACTCCTGACTGAGCATGTGATCTAGATTTTTGATTGACTTTACCTTTAAATGAAAGGGAGAAACTTTTTCACCAATCAATAACAAGTATGACTATAGTCTCCTTCCCCACAACCACCACAGTTTTCAAACTGCAACAACTATAGGGTCCTTATACTTTTTTTTTTCCCCTACTGGAGATCTGAAAGTTGGATTTAGATGTTCTACATGGCAATTATTATGTGAGTCCTATTCAGCTCAGGATGTCTGGGCCAAGCAATCCACAGTGCATATCATGAAGAAAAGATTTAAAACACTTTCTCTTAGCTCTGAAGACAGTACCATCATATTGCTGGATTAGACACCCTACCAGCATTTTCTTGCTACATAGTTACACCATGTTGGCAAAATGCCTACTTCCACCTGAAATATATTTACAGACAGGGTTGCAGAAAAAAAAATCAGACACCTGCATTGTCAGAGTGACATGCTCACAGATGGAGAGAAAAGATACCATGTGCAATTTGTTGCCGCAGTAAAGTATGGTGTAATGAGAACTATTAAGAGAACTATCACAAAGAACACTGCGAAACAGAACAATTTAAACAGCTTGCAGACTGGCCTAAAATAAAAAGCCTTAAGTGGGTCCCACCCACAAGGTTAAATTCAGAAGAGGTGTCGTGTGGTAAATAGAAGCCTGGTAGGAACTATTTCTCTCAGACAATATACCTCTCCTTGGAAGAGAAGCCCACAAAAGGCTTGATGTTTTTTCTCCCTGTTCAGGCAGCAGCAATGCTGATGAGACAGGCAGGCTCAGGAACACAGTGAACAGGAATAACTGTGCATGCTTTCTAAGTGCTTATAGCAAGAAAATATTGCTATTGCTTTTCTACCCTGTACGTACAACTATATGACAAACTTTTTTTTGGCTTGTGTATACATTTCAAAATCTCTGTTCTTTACTGTAATTATTACCTTTAAACTATGTAGATGCATCCATAGAGAAGTGAGAAGTAAGAAGTAAGTGTAGAAGTGAGTACTTACTTTTGGAAGGGCTGGAGCAAGGAGTATTAACTGAGATCATAGAATCATAGAATGCTTAAGGTTGGAAGGGACCTCTAGAGGTCATCTAGTCCAACCTCCCCTGCACACGCAGGGTCACCTAGAGCCCGTGGTGCAGGACTGCGTCCAAGCGGATTTTGAAGATCTCCAGAGAAGGAGACTCCAAAACCTCTCTGGGCAACCTGTTCCAGTGCTCTGTCACCCTCACTGTTAAGAAATTTTTCCTTAAGTTCCTGGGGAACTTTTGATGCTTCAGTTTCCAGCCATTTCCTCTAGTTCTGTCGGTGGCCACCAGTGAAAAGAGGCCAGCACCATCCTCCTCACTGCTTCCCTTGAGGTGCTTGTAGACACTGATTAGATCCCCTCAATTGTAAATAGTTTTGCCAAACCAAAAGCACCAAGTAATGCAGTTAGTCACTGAAAGGTGATTAACTGTCAGTGAAAGCCAGATTCTGATTCAAAAGCATAGCTCTGGTTAATAGAAAGTGCTGAATGGGATATTTCCTCTGATAGGTTATTTGCAAAACATTTCACAGTGTGTGTGTGCATGTGTTTTTGTTTTTTTTTAATCAACTATTTTAATCAACAAGAATGAATCAGGTGTCTCCTCCTACAAAGTGCTGAAAATCGCGCTTAATCATATTGTGCTGGTTTATAATTAGAGGCTTTCTTCTGCAGTCATAGTAATTTCATGAGGTTTTTGTTCTCCACTGGTGTTATAAATACAGACTTAAAGTCGGCTGGACAATTGCGAGAAGGGGGCAAACTAAACACTTGACTACTCCAATGTTATTTCACATCTGTCTCTCATGCTTCTATAATTCTAGATTTAGGCAGATTTTTTTGTGTGTTTGGTTGTTTAATTCTGGCTTTGAAGTTGGTATAGTACAAGTCCAGTGAAATTAGTTTAGTTTTTAAGAAGCAAAGTTAATGCTTTAATGCTTCTTCCAGTATTTTACATAGCCAGAGGAACCATTAAGAGATGTGCTGGGTTCCTTAAAAAATGATTTTGAAAGAAGCAAAGGAATTTTCATGAATAGGTAATTACATGTAGGAATAATACTCATTTTAATTATATTTACTCTGCTAACCAGAGACATTGGGAGTTGCATCCATTTATTGAGAGCTTGACAGGCTTTATCTCAGAGCACTTTGTAATTAAGGCCATATATTCACTCCCTGCTTGAGGTAATAAATATTCCTAGATTATTTAACATGGAAAGTAAAGTATTTTAGTCAGCTGAAAGTAGGCAGAGCATATTCTCAGGGACAAATTATTTTTTCTTTTCCAATTAAGTCTAAGGTTTTAAAAAAAAGAGTCTTTATTCAATATTTTGGGTTGGGGGGACTGAGGACTACAGGAACAAATTCTTCAGCATGTTACTTTGACCTAAATTGTTAGTAATTTCTTTGTTTCACAACATCATTCAGGTAGTGAAAAGCTTTTTTTTTTTTTTTTTTTTTGATAGCTTGCCTTGCTTCACACACTCATCCTCAGAAATATGACAACAGCTGGCAGGCTCAGTGGTGCAAAAATGTCTGATTCATTTACTTTGTTGGAGGTTATTCATGTGGGGAATCCACTCATATTTAAATTTGGGCTAGTATTCTCAGTTTGTTCGATTATTCCCAATCCTAATGTTCTACGTTTGCTTTTATAAATGTAGTGTTCTTTTTTTTTTTTTTTTTAATTCCCCTAATGCCATCACCAGAATGGAATTACATACCTCAAATATTTCTTATCCTTTCTTTTTTTTTGATGCTCTAGTGTATTCTACTATCACATATGCCAGGCATAAGGGCTACAGAAAAGTGCAGAGATCCTAGTAGGAATGAATTTACCAAACCAGTTTCACATTGTACAAATCAGCAGTCTGCTCTGAGACTGCAGTAGCATATTCTGTCCTAAAGCATGAGGGTTCCTCCTCAGAACTGACTAGGTACTGGTTCCAAATCTGGGTTACAGTAATAGAAATCAGGTGCATAGCCCACTAAACTATTTTTTCCCAATATAATATCAAGTTTATATTCCTGATATTTGACCTGAGAAACTGGAGGGGAATGCAAAAAAAAGAGGATATTCCATTGTCCCTACATTTTTATTAAATACTAAAGGTCCTTCATATTTCAGAAGTATAAAATGGATTGACTACAGCTGGTCATTTATGTTACCCGACATTACTGTGTGAATTTGTAAGGGAGGCAGGTAATTAATGCACACTCTCACTCTTCTGGCACTTGCATCTCCCTGTTATGAAAGTAGACATACAAAAGGCACTAACAGTTTCATAGTAGCTATACACAGGTGTCAATACACTATGAATGCTGAAATCTTAATAACAGCATTTTAAACAGCAGCAATTCTGAAGTGTCATCTTAACATTTTTTGTTGCTGTCCTTGAATGATATTTTTACATTGTGTTCTCAAAAGAGTCCTTTCCACTCGGTTGCTTTTTCCCTCTCTCAAACACAGTATTCCATAATATATACCACTGAGAAAAGAACTGATGATATAAACACTAATATGCATGCGCTTGGATAGAGTAGTGCTCTGGGTATACAAATGTGCCTTACTAGCACAGATTTGAGGCTAATTAAATATCAGTTGTGTTGTAAAACACTCTCAGGATCATTCTGGCTTTAAGTGTTATCAAGACTTTTTACAGCTCTCAAAGTGGCACTAAACAGAGGAACGTACACATTTAAGCACTGTTCTCTTTTTCTCACTTTCCACTGAGGTCCCCTGGTTATTTCATTTTAGAAAGAAAGATTGCAGTGAGTATTCCTTCCTTGAACACACTTTGCAGCTGTCCAGCTTTAATTGGCAAATTCTGCTAAAAAGTATCAGAATGGTGAACAAGCATGAGAAGAGAAATAGTAATGTAAGAGTTTTAGTTAGCATTTTGAGGAGTTGATTATCAGTAGTTTACTGCAAGATTTTTATCTTGCAGGTCTTCAAACTCAATTCTGTGAAGAGAAGCCTTTTACTAAAATCCAAATGAATCATTTCATAAAGCACATGGAATGAAGCTTATACCTGCTTATACCTTATAATGCACACATATGAATTCTTTAGCACTATTACTTCTGTGGAAGATTAATAATTCAAGGATAAATATATTGCTTTAATATCACTCTTCCCTTGACATTGACTTAATAAAACCACAAATCATTGTGTTAGCATAAGACAACAAACATTTAACACTAACTTTCAAGTATATTGTTCCCCAGTGATTATACCAAAGGGAAAAATGCCTGAGAGAATTTATGCACATAATATGACCCATCAGGAGTGTAAAACAGTAATGCTTCAGATTGAAAATAAGATTTTAATATGTGTCTATACATTAAGGAATAAAAAAAGGAGGTTGCTTTTGTAAGAAATCCCATAATTTTACTCTAGCTTTTAGCAGGAGGATTAAATAAATAATAATAAAATAAAATAAAATATACTAAAATAAAATAAGCACGTGTATCATTGTAGAAGAAGTTTTTGGGCATATCAAGTAGAATTCAGACAGATTATTATGAAGGTATTATATCACCTTTTCAGTTGCTGCTTTTACACTTCTTCCTTCTTTAACGCTCTGTCTTCTGTTCATTAATTCAGTAAAGATTCAAGATACTGTTTGTACTTCTTTGGCACCTTTCCACTGCCTGTTTAAACAAAACAAACAAAAAAAGAGACTAGATAATCCTTTTTTCCTCTAATTCTCTGTTAAGATAAATATTTCCCAGTGAATAAATCAAATTTAAGGTCACTATAACTATAAAACAGTTATTTTCATGTGGTAAAGATGATATTTTACATTGTTTTAACTTATTCTCACGAAGTTATCATTTCATCTTCTGAAGAACAACTGGTCTCATTATTCATGAGCACTTTTCATGCAGCAATTGATCTTTGGCCATTAAGTCATTAAATCTTATGTCAACCTGGATAGAAATAAGTACTGCTGCCATCACTTTACAATTAAGGAAACTGAATCTGAGAAAAAAACAACCTGAATTGCAGATATGCCAGTACACAAACATTATATTAGCTTCTGAAACCAATAAAAGATGTAAGTGCAACTTCCTTCAGAAAGTTAGGCGATGGGCCTGATTTGCCTAGCGCTGCAGAAGCAATCATTATCTGATACAGGGTTAGACTATCTTTACTCAAAGAAAGATCAAATCTTACTATTTACAAATAATGCATAGCTCACATTCAGTACTGTTATCAGGAAGTCTTAAAGCACAGAGCAAAGGATACCTGTGTAATTATGCAGTAACTCTATAAAGCATGAAATAGAAAATTGAAAGAGGGCAATTCATATGCCTTAGGTACTCCTTCTGACCAAGAATGACACACAGGTTCCCTGAACCCTTCAAAGTACTTCAAAGTACCACCACTCTTGAAAAAGAATATCACAGTAAGTGATTAAGTGGGTTATGAAGTGAATGTCTTCATAATAGTCCATTCCTTTCTCAAGGGGTTTGGAAAGACTTAAAAATTACATGAAGTCTTTATTAAATGTTTCCTTGTTAATCTATCATGTTACTTTAAACGTTTCCCTTATACAGTAATATCCTATTAGTAACCAACCATCATCATTAATTCAATAGAAAAAATGATTTATCGCATTGACGATGTTTTTATTGAATTAGTGGAGATGATGAATGGTAGTGCAATTCAATGGAAGAGACAATTTAAATGTTGCTTAGACATCCCAGACCTTTGAGCGAATTTATTGCTTGAAATCATAATTGTCATTGCTTGACAATGAAACAGCCTAAATTTCAACATATCTTGTTGAAAGATATGTCTGTAATCAAATGTGGTATTTGTTATGTTGCAACCTACCTTACAATATACACAGAGGAAAAGAGAAGAAAAAGATAAAGTTCACCCATTTAAATGCTTCTTTTGTCCCTGAGGATTTTCAAAGATTTTCGTTGTCTGCAGAAGGATAGAAGCAATGTCTTGGATCAGAGCAACAGAGCAATGAAGCAGTTCTATTCGTCTACAGATCTGTTTACTTCATTTGCAGGGCAGGTGTGATGAAAAGCTTATAGGTACATATTTGTTTAGTGGTTATGTTTGGGGAGATGCAGAATTTCCCCTTGAATTCATCAATAGTCAGGTCACACAAGCATAGCTTTTTTTTTCTGTATGTGTTGCAAGGAATAGACCCTTCAGCTGCATTCTGAGATCTTTTTTTTCAAACGTGTTAGAAATATCTCAGCAAATGCAGTAACAATTTGTAGTTATTATAAACAATATAACAGTCTTCTGATTAGAAATTAATCCCAGCTCATCTGAACCCTGACAGCAGACACTTAATGTTACTTAAATCTTGCTATTACTCCCTTTGACACTCAGAGAAAAAGATAAATACAAAATCTTTAAAGACTTTAAGGAAAATTAATATAAATTCAATTAGAAAAGATAAAATATGGTAAGATAAAAACAAAACACAAAAGTAAAACCAAATTCAGAATTAAAAATCAAGCAGCAATTGTAAGCAAAAAAAGAGCCCAAGTTTTTTTTTTTTTACATATTATTATTCTCTTATTTTGTTGTCAAAAAAAGGACTGTTTATGCTTTACTTGACCTCACCAATATTTTTGATAGCATAATCAACCCTTAACTATTTTTCTACAAGTCTAGCTGGAAAACAGAGTTTCTCTCAGCTGCATTTTTATACTTTCCAGGGAAAACTTTGGCAACATGACTTCTTTCAGCAGCTCTTCTTCTTCTTCCTTTGCAATTTTTCAACAGCATATGAGCTGTCAGTATTTTCTTCCAAAAAGAGCAGACAGAAATCTGATTACAAGAACAGTAATAATGAGCAGGATGTCTGGAAAACACCTGGCTGTAGCCTTATTGGCATTCCCAGTTAAAATCCTGAGTCTCTTTGCTCTCTTCCACCTTCTAGTCCTTTGGCATGTCTAGAGAATGAAACTTGCCAGATTTGTCTGGATCTAAACCTGCATAGCACTGGTCCTGTATCCTGGGGCCTGTAGCGTCTCTGAGAGGAGCCACTCTCCCTGCACTCTGTGAGCTGAGCAATCCAGATTTCTACTGGGATGCCTAATTGAAATCTGGATTGTCAACATTAAAAGCTAGATAGACTGGTAAGTCTATCTGGTGATGGTAAGGCACAACTACATGGAAAGGCAGTACTGAAATAAAAGGCACTCATGGCTTCCCTACAAGTAGCTGTTATCTTCAGATCTATTTCTTTGTAATGTATATAGTCATTTAGACCTGGACAAAGAAGTTACAAAACATGTTCTTTCTGATCTGGCAACTTCAGCAAACTCTGCTAAATGTGGATGGATGGCACAGAAGTTGTCTGGAAGTGGGCTCAGAATTATCTTCTTTCTCTGCTTTCTAAGATCTGAATCTGGTGCAAGGTAGCCAGCTAATAACATGACCAAAGGACCCAATTTTGTCGGTACATTGTGCATAATTTTCAGATTGCTTTCATCCTGGTGATAACCAGTTGAACATTGCTAGCATCATTATGTAGAGCTGGATATACAATTCAAGCAACCTGGATTGCTAGAATTCAGAACAAAGTCATTTAGCAACTCCCTTGAGACTCTTTCCTGCTATCGCATCTGGGGCAGGTATTCAAAGACAGATGATAATAATATACATGAGTTGTGAAGTCAAATTAAAAATTTTGAACAGCAGAGTAGCTAAAGTTATTACATCTGGAAGTGGAATCATTACATCTTATTTGCAGACATAGCTGATACACACAAATACGATTTGTCCAGTCAGTGGAGTCACTGCGAACATTTATATTCTTGAAAATGAAGAGACTCACATCGTGTAAGAATGCACTTATACAGAGGGAAACATGATAGTAAAAAATACTCCTTGAGTTAAACTAGATTCAGATAAATGGAAAAAGATCAAAAAGACACATACCTATACTTAAAAAGAAATTAGAAGTGTCATTTTAAGGATAATGGGTGAAGGAATTTTTAAATAAGCATATTCTTAATTACATGTATAACTCTTTGCAAAGTAAGCTGAAAAGTTCAACATCTTAATATTTGTGGTTTGGGTAGCCTAGAAATGTATTTTCTTGTCACTGACCTGAGATTTTTATAGCTTATCCTAAATCAGATTAGTCTTTTCAGAAACATCAGATGGTATTAATTATACAGTTGTAAAACTTTGACAGAACCTTTACAATGTGTTACTATTTTCCACTTATTAAAAAAATAGCTTTTTATGATGTATAACATCAGTGCTTTAAACAAATCTGCTAAAAAAGAAGGAGTAGATGAGATTTTCAAATTTTAGGATTTCCTTACATTTTCCTTATACTCGCTTTTTGTGAGTGGCACTGTATCTTTTCAAGGGCTTTCTTCCTTTGACCTTTAAACAGATCTGCATATCTAATATCATGGAAACAAAAGGTTGCTCAAAGGGGAAGAAGAATCTGGATGCAAGCTCCTTCAGAAATCAGTACATCTCTTTCTGAATCTGTATAATGTACTACGGATGAATGAAAAGAAATAAAGAACCACATTACTTCTGTATGCTTCTGTTGGTAGATCTACCTTGGGAGCTCATTAGTATGTGATTCTTTTACAGTCCGTCAATGTACATCTCTAAATGTTATAACTCTCTCAAAAATTGGCTAGGCAAAAGTAAGAGCAGAATATTATTTTTTTCTTTCATGATAATGACAGCAGAGCTAAATTCAAATTGGTCAGTCGATAGGATTAAGAAATCTTTTAAAAATAACAGCATTAGATAAATACACAGACCTAACACAATATGACTTACACCCACTCAGTGCCAATTCTTATAGCATTTACTAGAAAAACTTGCATGGGCAAGAAGAATAACATGCCATACCATTAGAAGAAATTATCGTTCATCACCAAGGTTATTTACAACTCATTAAAATATTTGGTCAGTATAACACGACTGAAACAAGTCCCTCCAGCCCAGGCCCTCCTGAAAACCTACACCCAGGGTGAAACATAAATCAAGAGTTAATAACATAGAGTAGTAGATTGATACAGTAATTTACTTTGGAAGGGACTTCTGGAAATCTCTAGTCCAGCCTTCACATCCTTGCTCCTGTCAATTCAAAGTTGGTAGGGCCTTGCCAGTAAAGTCTTGAGTATCTTCAGGGGTGAAGGGTTCGTGACCTCTCTTTGCAATCTGTTCAGTGCTTAACCACCTCATGGTGATTTTTTTCCTCATACTTAATGAGGTTTTTCTTTAAAGTTTGTCCTGTAATAGACTGTTAAAAGAGAGATGAATCCTCTTCCACACTTTTTATTTGAAAGCTCATCTAAAGCAAAACAGTTATTCACAAAGCCAACATCTTATTACTGGCTCACTTGAATGTATCATTGCTGGATGTGTCTATGGTTTAGATCATCTAAGTATTATGTCAGTAGTTAGATACCTCCATTTAGTTCCTTCTCTAATTATTTTTCTGTTTTTGTCTTAAAAGCTAAGTTTGACAGGGAGGTGGGGGAAAAAAATCAATAAACCTTAATCTTTAACCTGTTTTTACAATAAACAGTAGTCTCCTCACACTTCAGTGCTTTTATAGCCTTTATTAAGAGAACTGAGAATTCAGCCTATTTGATTTATAATTGGAAATCATAAACTATAACATTCACCTGCTGTTCATATGCACAAATGAAATGTTTCATCACTCAAAATAATAATTGGCATGAACCAGTTCTTGAATGCAGTGTACAGATCCCTGAGGTCCACTAACAAGTTGCTGTAAAAACATGAAGCTCTAGAGAAAAAAAAAAAGGAAAAACAATGTAGTATTTTTCACATAATTTGGGGGTTGATTTATTCAAGTAATGGAGGCAGACAGATCTGCTTTGTTTTTTATTTATTTTTTCCCGATCCTACAAATGTTTCTGTAAAGTGGAGATGACTGTATTGATGTGAAGGTCTTACAATAGTCTGAAAATGACATCACGGAAGAATCAACTGTAGAATAGCAGAATTATTTACAGTTAAATGTTTCAAATTAATGTAAGTAACCTCATAACTATCTAGCCACCTGGAATGTGAATTACATTACTGAAATTTTATACTTCAGCATGCAGAAAGAGTTTTTGTTTGTTTGTTTTAAATCTAGAGTACTTTTGAATATAATTCAAAATGAATCATCCAATTTTATGTTCATTCTTTCTTAGGCAGAGAAGGCACCCAAATCAGCAAGATAGTTAGGTATGTGTCTAATAAAATAAATAAATAAATAAATAAACCCCAAGAATTAGAAAAGAATTAAGTACTGGCTTTCTAATGACACTTCTAGACCATTGTGCTCTTTCATACACTATATTTATACCACAGTGATAGGAAAAACAGAAAAATGAGTAGATCGATAGGTGAATTAAGGGACTAACTATGTACTATAAAATGAATCTAAGCTGTGTACGTATATGTATGTGTATATCGTCCTGTATGTCTATGGAATATTCACAACAGAAAAGACCAAAATTTATGTAAAATTATTAATTACATCTTTCAATTACATCTGTCAATAACAATTATTAATTACATCTTTCAATAACTCTATTTTTTTGTGGTTTGCTTCCTTGCAAAATGTAGGATGGTACTCTCATTTCTGATATGACTTTGTAGCTTGAGGTAAATATTAACCTTTTGTAACCAACCAGTATACGTAAGGTAAAGATTAAAGTAAAGAAAGTTATGAAAAGCCTACCCCTTGTTGGGAGAAAATATTAACAGAAGCTCTTGATATCTATCTTGATCTCTTGTATCTAAAATCATTCTTGATAACTGACTTGTTTTTGTAAAGCAAAAAATTGAATTGTTCTTGACCTTTCAAACCACTGTGGCAAATGCTCTCTATATAACCAGAAGTAGGTCAGTGACATTACAATTGAAAAGGGGGAACTGTCATATAAAAAGTCATTTTTCTTTTATATTTAATACATTGGTGGTTAAATGAAACAAGTCTGTGACCTGAAGCCTGTGTTTTTAGAGGAAGCTGAACAATTAGTGCCAGCTGTCTTTTTATATACAGCTGCTGAAAAAAAAGAAAGAAAAACCAAAAAGCAAATGACAAGCATTCATTTAGACATTTTAGGTGGGTTCAAGGAAGCCATTCTTTTTCAGTCATGCCCTAAAATATGCTTTGCCAAAAGTGTGTTTTTTCTTCTTTTTTTTTAGTTTCGACTATAGGCTGGCCAAATAGGATCTGACCTAGGACAACACTAGTCTGCAGGTATAGAAGTCATAGAAGATAACAAGCTCATGGTATGAAAGAGGTATTACAGTTTTCATGTTGATATTCTAGTCACCTTAGAACCAAAATCTAATTTAGGCATTAATTTCTGGTTCCATTCAGCCCATTAAAAATATATATTTTAGAAAAGGGATAATTACCCAGTACCTCCATCCAAGGAAGTATGAGAAAGTATCTTTTTCTAGGGCCAAACATTTACTGTTAATCCATTTTATTCCTATTGAGAAGTTAGGGATTTGTTTTCCATCCCACCTTTCTCTGAAAAGCATTTTGGCAAAACTATGGCTTCCAGAGAATATCAACCACCTCTGTCTGACACCCTTCAACTGAAGAGAAGAGCCATTGCCTCTGAAAACCTTAATGAAGATAGGTTTTAGTTTTATTCTAAGTTTAGGAGCTAAATGCCCCAAAGCTTTTACTTTATATATATATATATGTATATATATATTTTAAAGAATAATAGCTATGACTTATTTTACAAAGTGAAGGGATGAAGTGGCACTTTCTGTAAAAGCTACTGTGAAAGCTTCACTGTCCCAGTTGCTGAACCCTTCACAGAGACTGGAGGGGAAACACGGATTTTCTTTTAGAAGCGCTCTCACCCACTGATATGGTGCTTCTACAGACCAGGAGAGGGCTGGAACAGCCTGTACCTGTATCAACTGTATACGGTGGTACAGTACACATAGTGTAAATGGACAAAGATTTTGAAAAACTGATTTTGATTTATTAAAAGTTTTTTCTTTTTATTGTGTAACTTTATTTTTTTAATATCCCCTGGAGATCAGGAATTTCATCGCTAACAGCTAAAAGAGCTAATGCCTACCAGAAACCTGACACATTTCCAATCTTCCCACAGTTTTCAATTTCTGTCTTTCTAAAAGAATGGATTAAATGGCTTTAGTACTTATGCTGTATTGTGCATCAGCCCACAGAGACCTTTTTCTTTCCCTCCAAAGGCTGAATATGAGGCTAAAGTCATTATTGGTGCTGTGTCACCAACTTCACTAGAGTTGCTCCAGGAATACATTTGGTCTGTCATCTCTTCACGGAAGTTTGGGAAAACAGTCTGAATTGCTTCTGATATCAGCATGACCACTGAAAAGTAAACTTAAGCTAGAGTTGCTAGAGAGCTGTGCCTTGTGATGCTTCCTCTTGGTTATTATCCTGAAAAATACCAACCTATTCTAGGGACATTTGCAAGTCTATTTATTATTTGATGATTAGGACCAAATAGCACAACTATTAAAAAGCTTCCCTGTTGCTAAATTACTTCTACAGTTTTGTTCTGTTTATTTTTTACAGTAATTGTTTCTGTCACTTCTCTTTATCCGGAAACAATACCTCTTTATTACAAGTTTTAAAGGTACAAAAACTAACAAAACAGAAATTTCATATGACAATGTATTTTTCTCTTCTTTTACTTTAAACAAAGGATTTACTTTTTCTTGTTGACCTTGATTTTCCTCTTTGAAAATTTACACCTAGCTGATGAAAACTCACTGCACGTGTGAAAAAAAAAATGGATTCCATGATTCTACACTCACAATAGAAGATTTCTATAATATTTGCCTAGACTCTGTCTTTTCTTTGGCTTTCCTGAAGAATATTATATTCATTCTTAGTTTGCTAGAAGCTGTAATTATTTTGCAGTTTTGAAACTGTGAAATCAACAAGCTTTGTGAGCTTGTATTTACAATTCAGCCCCTTGATGCTGATGATTCCTTTAATTTTCCTTTAAAGCTTTTATTTTTGTAGGTTTGCTATGAGTCCTAAGTTCCTTTGGCAATACAACCAGTTAATTTCCTGCTCAGCTGGCCATTGCTGCTGAATTAATTTACTGGTCTGAACCTACTACCATCCTTAAAGGAAATGCCATATTCTCATTATATCCTTCCATTATACTAAACATATTGCCATCATTTAGGTTATGTCTGGCTTTAATGACATTTAGTGACATTTCCTGTCACTATTACAGTTAGTTATCCACTCATGGTTACAGTCTGTTTCTTTATATCTCTAGGATGGTTGTAATAAAACTGTATGGAGAGAATGGCTCTATTAGCACTTATACATATATATATCGCTTATGTGAGCTGTACATATCTGCGGAATTCTCCACTAAATATATTTTTGGATTCATTTATGCACTGACAACCAGTAGAATTTTCTTTGTTGCTATTGGTTTCATTTCTGTAATGCAACTCAAACTTAACTAGCCTTCTTCACAAACAAGAGAGAATGCATTTTTACTACTTGATAATTACTTTTTAAAATTAGATATTTTCTAAACTATCAGCAAAGCAAAATTATGGAAAAAGAAATGGTTGTTAAATTCAGCAGTGCCTTCCTGATAGATCCTGTCACATAAAACTTTTGCAGCTATGTTTGTTTACACATCCAAGCACACAAAGGCCTCCAGCTAACTTAATTTAATCAGAAATGTAAAGAGTGAATGCTTTTCCAAAATACTCAAAAACCTAAGCTCTGAACACCAATTTCATGTTCCTTTTTTTTTTTTTTTTGGTCAAACTCACTTGAAAATGAAGTAAACAAAGGATGAAGGATTAGCTGTAAAACTAGGAATTCATTAAGCACCTTTCATAGAATCATAGAATCATAGAATGCTGAAGGTTGGAAGGGACCTGTAGAGGTCATCTAGTCCAACCCCCCTGCACACGCAGGGTCACATAGAGCACGTGGCACAGGGCTGCGTCCAAGCGGGTTTTGAAGATCTCCAGAGCAGGAGACTCCACAACCTCTCTGGGCAGCCTGTTCCAGTGCTCTGGTTTGCAGCTTAGCTATGGATCTTCAGCAAGGCAAAGGGACTGCTGACACGGCTTCCCTTCACGGGAGGAGATGGGGCACCCACCTGTACATGGAGCAGGGCCAGGAAGCCACAGCCCCTAGCGAATGCTCTCCTGACTTTCAGCTGTGGCACTTTCCCTCAAAACTTTATAAAACTGCACAACTGCTCTTTTTGCTTAACTATAGTTTGGGATTGCCAATGCCTTATCAGTCCAACACTCCTCAGCTGCCAGCTATAGAAAGGGATAACGGGTCTGTGAGTAGCTCGGTGGATTTAGTCTCAAGATACCCAGCTTCTATTCTTGGCTTTGCTAATGATTTACTGTGTGATACAGAGTAAATTACCTCACCTCTCTGTGTCCCAGTGTCATCAGGATAGCAACATAAAGCATTCTGAGATCTAAAGATGTTTGTGTTAGATGATATTATCGCTTATTATTTATTCTCTGCTCTTCTGTGAGAGTTTTTTAAAGATGTTCTGTGCCAACTAACTCACATTTTTCTGAGGCAAGCAATCAACAGTTCTCTGAAGAGTTACATGGTGAGTACAATGATAAATAATTTTTCCTCATCTCACTTCTATAGAATTCCTGCACAGGTAAATTCCTTAAGTGAAAAATATCACTTCTTCAGATACCCAAGTGTAGATGAGTTTCCAGCAAGGAAACACGACCTTCCCTTTCCTCTGCACTTCTAATACATCATCAATCCAAGTTGAATAAGATGTGTTTTGATCAATCAAAGCCTGTCTGAAGATCATTCACATCAACTACAACACTATTATAAGGCACTGAGTATTGCAAACCAGAAGGAAAACCATCTTCTACCAGATGCTGACACTGTAAATGTTATAATGTTGAAGATTTTCTCTATCATCAGAGTCATGCTGCTATCTGTCTTTGCAAGAAGAAAAAAAGAAGAAAAAAAAAGAAAAAAACCCCTTTGTTTCCAGTGTTATTCCATACTGGAATTTAAATTGTCTTTGTATGCCAGCCCCAGCTGTTGTTTTTATTAGCTTTTCTCCAAAAACTGGCAAAAACAGTATGACAGTTTTTTTCAGAGTTTTTTCTTCAACTCTTAACGCCCACACAGCTGTAGCAAATGCAATGAGTTTTTGTTGTGTGACAGTTCAGATAGCAACAGAAACACTACAAAATTTGAATATGTACCAAGAAAAAAAAATACTTCCAGTCTGATCCGTTTACTACCTTAGGCAGATTGAATATAGTATATATCTACTCAAGGATGTGGCTTTACATGACCTTTTGCAAGAATCTCAACTCTTTGTGCTTATGCTCTGGATCATCACACTGATACGATAAAAATCCCCTCAGACAGGACATAGTACATTGGGTTTGGGATGATGCTAACCTTGGCAGGAGGTGTGTCCTCATTTGGAAGAATCATAGAATCAGTACAGTTGGAAAGACCTTCAAGATCACCAAATCAAAACAAAAACCCAGGGAAGGGGACTGCTGTGGTCAGCAGGAGCTTGTGTCTACCTGCAGACATGAGTTGCAGTCACTCCCCTACCAGGCAGTCGGCTGCAGGCAGTCTGGTGCAGGCTTTTGCCTCCAAATTTGCCTCCATTTGCCTCACAGAAACAGGGAATGTAAGGGGATCAGCTGCCACCACATGCAGTTCTGCAAGTCTCTATAAACTCCTGCTGCTTGGACTGTCAGGGAGAACTCCAATATCAGGAGCGCATGGGAAAAACAGCACAAAATATCATTTCAGTGCAACTCCTATTAGAATCACTCTGCTGAATTTCATCTCTTCTTTGGGAAACCATTGCTAGAGCAGTGACAGGTTGTTCAGCTCATAATCACACTGGAGTTTGGGTATATTTGCTGCAGTTATTACCTAAAGTGTCAGCTGACACTTAGTTTCAGTTGTGCCGTTTGGTTGTATTGAAATCTATCATTAAGGTCTCAAAATTCCCAAACATTTTCTTCCTTTCAATCTCCTAGAAAAGAAAATAGCAGCAGACAATATAAAATATGGTGCTGTTCTTTCATAATAGCTGCAACGCTAGCATTTCCTGAAAGTCTGTCTTCTCGAATTTAAGAGCCAATATTAAAAAAAATAATAATAAAAAATATAAAAAAAAAAGAAAAGGGGAAGGGGATAAATGGGAAAAGGCTTGCAAGAGAACATAATGATTTTGCATGCAGCAAGTAGATCATGTCTACAAAGCACACGCATTACTAGAAAAGCTGGATACTTTTTCTGTTATAAATGCAGATTTATAAAAATGAAAATAGCAAATGTGATGTATACTAGTAAGAATTCGATAGGCCAAAAAGCTAGATCATGCATAGGCCTACAAGCTCAGGAATTGGAAGCAAAGGTCCTTTAGTATTCCTTTAGTATCCACTCCAAAGTGAAATTTAAGAGGTCTTTTTTTCTTTGTTTTATTTTGTGCTTGTGATGCTGTGTCTGCTGTACCAGGTAAGGAGTGTTCATGGCCTTTTTACTTACATGAGTGTTCATGGCCTTTTTAATTACACATCTCACTATACCTAAATACTGTGATGAAATCTTACCAAAAGGGAGTTTATTAAGAAGAAAAAAATGTTTTATCTCAAAAAATATGGAAGGAGAGCATCCACAGCATCCATATACTCAGAGCAAAAGAGGCTACCTAGTTCTCCAGCTATCGTATGAAATCACATTTATGGACAGCAAAAACCCAATTAGCTGCTTTGGCTTTATTGCCATTCTTTCAAACTGACTAGGAGGAAATAAGGTAATTCACAGTTTTCATTTTAAGTAATAGATTCTTGATCCCAGTGTGAGGTCCTGACTCATCATCAACATTTTGTTTCCTGCAATTTCTGCTGTTCTTACATATAATTAATAAACATAATATTAGTACCTTTAGTTGCCATAGATACCACAATGTCTTTAGCTTCTCCTGAGGATTCTGAGCAAATCTGCAGCAAGTTTGACCTGACTTTGTCACCTTTTTACAGTCTTGAATGAAATAAGTTATGACTCCTGGGAGGAATGTTTGAATTTCTATCTGTGAGCAAAGTTCTATAAATCTGCATAGTAATTTGTCCCCATAGACTGTTACCAAATATAGTTTCAAGACCTTATTAATTACCCAAAGGAATGTTATTAAGCTTTCTTTCATTATATGAAAACACTAGACGCTGCTAATTTAAATGTGGTTTGTTCAAACTTCCCTGCTAGGTTGAAAATAATATGTGAAACACAGACACTTGGTGTTAAGAATGAATAAGAAAAGGCCAAACAATAGAAAAAAATTAGGTTGGACATAATTTATCTTTCCTGAAGCAAGTATACAAGAACCTAAAATTGGTGAAAGTATTTTTTTTCCTTATGGCGGCAACAAAACCCGTGAGTTTTATAAACAGCTAATCAATGTCAAGATTTGAGCAATGAGCAGTTTTACAAGCAGTTGCTGCTGTTTTTAGTGTGTATATGGTACACACACCATAACGCAAATGCCTGGGAGTTACACAGAGGAACGGATGATTGAGGGCGTGAAAGGGAAAGGCAGTTTAATATACGAACAATCAGTATGGACTGGAAAACGGGTACACCTCATTACAAATGAGTGCCCAACACATTGGTCGGAGAACCATGCTCCTGCCCAACAAAGCTTAAGGAAAACTAATACAGCTTTAATTTGAGGGAATGAGATAATCTCCCAGAACAATCTAGTGGTCTGCTGCTCATAGTGCCTAAATGAATGCATGCTCACAAGCCACATACTAGAAGCCCAGTCAGCAGAAGATGTTGAGACCTCTCTCTCATATCCTGGATGAGTTCTCTAAACACTCAGTTACCAGATAACATGTGGGAGAGCTGACATTTAGAGATCCTTTTATCTTAGTCTTTTATCTTGGCCATTCTAGAGTGGAATCTTAGCACTGAATTTTCTCTCACAGAGAAGACTTGCCTGATAATATCTCTTGAGCAAGGCACGAGACAGAACCATAATTCCTGAATCTCGGAAGATCTAACATGTGAGATAGTCAAAGATGCTCAGTGTTGTAAAAATAAAGCACTTCTAAAATTGACAAGAAGGAATCCAAATGTAGGTTCCACAAAGTT
>NW_010588205.1:212948-254681 GCF_000705375.1 Tinamus guttatus | reverse complement strand
CCAGCCTCTGCCTGCACCTGCTTTGGGCAGTCTTTACACCTCAGCCTGGATTTTGGAGCAGAAATAAAGTCTGCCTCCACATTTTGAAACTAGAAAGTTTTGCATTTAATCAAAAATAAATACTGGCATAATTACCTGCAGAATCAGAGACTTTTTTTGCATATTATGGACTTGCAAAGGTATTTAGAGATGGTGAAGGTGCATTGTTTGACAATGTCTTGCAAGAAACTTCATTAATATGTGGCACTAAAGCAATATTAATAATAATAAGGAAAATGTCATCTTTACAGAAGAAGTAATAGCAATAATAAGGAAAATGCTGTTCTTACAGAAGCTTTATATTTCATAGAGTTTGTTTTTTTTTGTCTTTCCTCCATCTTCTCTGTAAAATGAGGTCTTCTTGATAGAGGAGACTGTATTTGTGTATTGCTCTTAATGGGCTCTCAAATATTCCATTATTAGGAAATGTAATGAAGTTCCTCCCCTGTGTCCAATTGACTTTTATTTGTTTCCTTTAAGTCTGGAGAAAGGGCTGAAATTTTTGCCCTGTGAACTTTATAGAATAATGGATCATTTCCTCTAATTGTTTTTTTTTTTTTCCTGTTTAATTGACAATGGAGGATGACTTAGTAGACATTCAGGAAAGGCCCAGGGATGTCGTTATGTCTATTGCTGTTCATAATTGGATATATTCATGTAATTTAAAACTATTAATGAATAAAATATAGGAGGGTTCTTTCCACACAAGTAAATAAAGCATTTTTACGAGATGGAAGAGTTGTTTTCATATTTTCAGAGAATGGTTTATATTTTCCAGTGAAAATACCTATTGTCTTTCTTCAGGGTACTTAGTTACAAGGGTGACAGTAAAGGAGAGACAATGGGAGATGTCAACACAGGATTGGTTTTACAAGAGAACACTGACTATTTTTAAAGAATCAATAATATGCCTGGAATGTAAATTCTGGAATTTCTGGTTTTTATACTTACATTCCTTTACTAATGATATTACCTGCTACTATGATTATTCCCATTTGTTTCAAATGCTTTTGGAACTGTCCTACGTGTATCACTATGACGTTGCAAAAGCAAAATGAATTGTGTGCACCCATTCTCAGTTGCTCACTGCCACTAAAAAACTTTCTAAGATCATCTCTGTCAACAGCAGGCAAATGAATAAAATAAGGTTGACATTTTTTTATTATTATTTTTTGTCTGGATAACTAAGGATGCGTAAGAGATATATAAGCTATGACAGGCAGTTGCAGATTTCAACAATAGGATACAAGTTGGTTGAATTGCTCATATACCTTTGAGATACCTGCAGAATGTGTTCAACCATAACTTTGGAGAGAGCTTTGTTTCAGATGTATTTA
Source organism: Tinamus guttatus (assembly GCF_000705375.1). Next base: position 253,305 of record NW_010588205.1, on the reverse strand, counting down.
CTTTATTCACCCATTATCATTTTAGGATGTTCATTTATTGTACACTAACATAATAGTTTTGTTAATTGAACATATTAGAAGTAGTAATGAGCAAAACTACATTATGCAACCTCAAAGTTTACTGGTTTGTATCACAGAATGCACAGGCAACACTTGCATGCCTTCAATTACAGGTTAGATATATGACTTGCTTCCTAGTATGCCTAAAATAGCTGAAAACTATTCTATAACTCCTGTACTTCACTGCGTAATTACACTGAGGAGGGAAGATAGACTGAAATATTCCCCATGCCCTTCTACAATGTTCTCTGTAGAGAGGAAATTGATATTATCCAAGGATTTCAGAGAGAATCTTCAGAAACATATTAAACCATGTTGTTGACGGGTCCTTCAAATCAACTTTATGTGAATGTTATCAGGTAACTGGATCTCACGTTGATTATAAGTTGCTTACTATTCAGAAGTATCAAGAAAAATGTTCTTTCCCTCTTTTTCCTCCTTCAGATGGAATCTGAGCCAGTCTTGAAAGAAAAAGTATAAATCCTTAATTGTACGAAGGACTCAGATATAGGTACCTTACACTAAAGCTGCAAAACTATGTTTTGTCTTAAATTTCAGAATTTCATGTAGACTACACATTGATGGGTGTGGAATCCATCTTAGATACTTGCTGCTCTACCCACTTACCCAGGGCCATGGATTCCACTATGAGCCCTCAAGGCTCAGGACTACTATGCCAAAGTCATTTTGTTCAACTAATGTTTTTTGAGCACAAAACAAAGAGAAAGCCTTATAGAAAAATCTCCCAAAGCAGTGGTTCGGGAATGATCAAAAGTGAATGGGAAAATAAGAAACAAAATCCCAACTGTATGTAGGAATGCAGTTGTACTAAACTTTAAATTAAAGCTGGAAGGTTCAAACTTGCTATGGAAACAAGGAAAGTAGAGAGTTATTTAAGTTAGAGCATGATATAATCTATGTAAAATTGAGTAGAATAAAGCTAAAGGGATGATACTCAAAATAAATCATGATTTAAACCAGTAAAGCAAATCATATGAATCTAAATCTGTTACATATGAGATAAGAGCCAGACATAACATTACTAAAATAATACCAAGGAACTTTGTCTCTTTTGCTAACAAGAATATAGAGTTTTGACACGTCTCTCTGTATAATTAGAAAGTGCTTTCTGAGTAAACATACTTTTTCATTACTAGAACAATGGGACATGCCCCATTTCACATGCTCACATAATCTAGAGGAATAAATAATGCAGAACCAAGCCAGTAATTAACTGAAGAAAAAACAAAAGGAAAGGAATAATCATAAAGATGCCAGCGTGATACCAAATGAAAGCGTTTGGGGTCAGGTCTCTGCCAGTATGGGGGCTTAAGTCATTGATCTGTTTTACTCTGTGGGACATTTTTGTGTTGTCTCTGACTGGATTTAATGAAGGAGTCGAGCTGAGTGATGAAGTGCAAGATAAGAGGATCAATTGTCCAGTTATTCATAAACATAGGAGCCAAATGTATTTTGAGTAACAATTAGATGGAAAATTTACCTTGTATTGTAGAATAAAGCTTTTTTTTTTTTTTCTGGTTTACATTTTCACTTTTTCAAATGAATGAGGCCAAGAAATAGCTCAAGGAATATTTTAACTGCATGTGATGCTGATGACAAATCAGGAATCCAAATACGCTGCTGACTCTTGGATATTAGCAGTCTGGAGGCAAATCATATAGCAGCTAGGTTCCTAAGCTGAGAAGAATGTTATCCACATTACATCTTCACGTTTAACCAATCTCTCTCATTCTTTTACTCCCTTTCCTCCAACTTCCAATTTTTGTCTTTTTCCTTCCTATTTCTTTCTTAATCAGATTCTTTGTGGAATTCTTTCTTAAAAGAACCTGCAAAACCTCTCAGTTAAAATTTTATTCGTTGACAAAAAAATCAGGTACCCAAACTTCTTCCTTCCTTCCTATTTTTTAATGCTCTATGTCAGTTTACCCAATATCTGTCTTATTGCATGACTCCAAACATATAAATATTACGTATATTCTAACTTGAGTGCCATCACTTGAAAATATAAAAATGATATGAACAGGAAAGATAAAAATATAGAAAAACAGGTTAATTTCATGCTGAGTATTCCTTGGTGGTCACCTGTGAAGATATTCAAGGTAGAAAGAATTATATTTTTTTCTGCCTTTTTAAAATACTTCTGGGAGACCCTCTTTCATTCAGAATATCTTTAAATGAATTAGCATTGACATCATGAATGTAAAACAAAAATCACTTAAGTAAGTCAGGCTACCTTCACAAAAACTAAATATTGGATACCTGGAACATTCAGTTAATCCCTCAATTTAATATAGTGTTATTTTCTCATTTATAATTCATCATTTATGGATTGACCATGTAAATGATATTCAGTTCCATTTTACTTTCCTTCTATAAATGCTTCTGAAGCATGAGAGTCTACCTTTATCAATAATTACTTAGTTTCTTAGTTAGTGTATATAATATTAAGCTCAGTTTTTATCAAAATTTCTGCAGCTCCCACAAATCTTCCTTGATTTTTTGTTTTTAAATTCTAGTTTTGAAAATTATTTCATTAGTTAGAGGGGAGGCCTAGCCACATTAGATTGCTATTAACTATTACAACTCAATATATTTCAGTACTAAGTTAAAGGATAACCAACCGGTCCATGTACTAAAAGCTTAGCTGAGACTGCTTTTAAATTACTAGAAGTACTTTTCCCTTTTTCTTTTTTTTTTTAATATTGTCTTCCTCTGTCTGTTTTTATTGGTGTGACATTAAGTTCTATGTTCCCTCTCAGAAATATTTCTATACATATTTTGTTGCTGGAGATATCTTTTTTACAAAAGTGATAATGGAGTTCAGGAAAATTGCCAAGAGCTACCTTTAAGTTCGAAGTCTTCTTTCTTGTCTGAAGTAACTGGAATGGCTCAAAGCCCATGGGATACTATAAGCATTTTGTGAGTATTCTCATCTGTTCTCCAAAACAGAACATTTGTTTTCTATACTCAGAACTTACCAATATCAAATTATTTTTAGGTGTGACTTTTTGTCAACACCACAGAAAAATATTAAGATATGAAGCTGTTGTTGATTGAATATGTCTACAAATACACCTATCATCTCTCAAAAGAACACCTACCTTAAGGGCAGTACTTAGTGAGCAATACTAAAATGAGTGTGACTGTGAGTGGATTAAGTTTTCCTCTTGTTCATCAGTTACTCAGCATATTGTCCCTGCAATCAGGCACAAGTAACTCTCCTACCAGCAGTAAGATAGTAGTTTAAGATACTGCTATAACAAAATATGAATTTTTAAAAATACAACTTAACGTCCCACTGGATCTGTTCCAATACATATCTCTCGTACATGCCATTTGATCTGTGGGATCGCTCTGCGTGAGCAGCACCACACTGGTGCATGTCTGATGCCACATTTGGACATCCTCCATGATGAGCGTACAGCATGCAACACAAGCTTGCAATTCTCTCTCTTTCAGAGCTTTCCTCTGAATGACAATGATTTCACCAATACAGATGGCGTAATGCAGATATTACTAGCTCATCCTGTGAAGTGATGAAAGAGAACTCATTTTCCCTTTATTTTTCTCTCTCGCATACAGGCACACACATATATAGTACAAGGATCTGTTAATTTAAACCTCTGAACAGAATTAACAGAACCTAAACTCTAAACTCATCCTCCTAAATTTAAGGATAAAGACCAAAGCCACAAAAGGGACTGTACTCTACTATATAATGCTAATACCAAGATATTAAAATATATTTAAAAGCATTTGAAATACTAAAGTAAGATATTCTAATTGCCTAATTTAAGCACTTAAATGTATATGAGCTGAATTTCCTTATGAAAGCTTGAAAGGCATCTATTGATACATCCACTTATATTTAAGGAACTCAGTTACATTTGCAAGAGTATTAGACTAGGCAACAACAGGCAACAATAATTTGAGTGTAAGGTAGACACCTACACTAGATATATTATGGTTTAGTCAAAAGAACATCATAGACACTATCTACATCTTACATGAAAATACATCCAACAGTTTACTATTTTTTTGACAGGAAGTTACTGCCTTTTGTTTCTCAAGAGTATACAGAATAAAAAGCAATTGTGAAAAACGACGTATTGTTAACATAGATATTTAGACAGGCTGCTTAGAATGAAAAGCTTCTAGAATTTTCCTTCTGATATTCTGTCATTCTGTCACCTGAGAATGACAATATGATAGCATGTAGCATGAGGCAAGGAAAATTCACTTTGAAAACATCAGCAGTCCTTGTACATCTGTTAATTAAAGCAATCTGCCAGGATTCCTCTTAGACATGCAGTGAATCAGTGCTAAACTGAAGTGACACACTTTCACTGCTACTGCAATAGAATTGGAAGTAACACATTTATTTATCAGGTGACAGCAATCTTCACTTCCTTAACTGATAGGGGTTTTTGATTGTCACATTATCAGAGTCTAGTCTAGGTGTGATTTATTGAAGTTTTTCAATCTGTTTAAGGGAATTATAAGACAGCACGTGGACCACAAGTTTCTGCTGGGACATTCAAGTACCATTTGTGCCTTGGATTTGACTAATGATATTTTTGTTCTGGTCTGCATATTTATAGGACTGGATAGCACAATGAATGGTTGTCATAAAAAATTCCATTTCAGCCTTTAAGAAGGACTTGTGTGTCCAACAAATTCTTCTCCAGCTATAAGAATTGGTATTAAAAAAGCATTACCTTTCCCTTGTCACAACTTGCCCTCTACATTCCCTGACTAATGGTGAGAAACTAATTTCAGATTCCTACGTGAGGGACTCTGATTACGGTCACCAAACCTTTCCCGCTCTTCTGGTATGGGTGCCGAGGGAGTCTCTGGTTGGTGCTGTGACTTCTTGTCTCCATCTCTACTTAGCTTAGTTGTCTCTACTTAGCTCCCTTCCTGTGCAGAGTAGCCCGTTCTCCATGCTCGCTGACACGCTCAGCACATGTCAGCTTGCTAGGGATAGTGTTCACAAAGGCCTTAGCTGCTAAACTCTGTAGAAGCCAAGAAGTTCTACCAGTCGCTGAAAAACACTGTTCAAACATGAAACCAAGTGCCAGCAGAATGCTGCTTCATGGCAAAGCCTATGTGTTAGTCAATAAACACTAGTATAAAAGAGCACTGACACAGGTAGGCAAGCAATGGTATCTGATTTCATTACGCAATCTACAGGAAGATAAGATCCAACTCTTGTCTCATTTGTGCATAGTCCTCCTGTCAAAAGAAAACAAATTATTGCTTCTGCAGCTTCTTACCTATCACCATGTTAAATTGTTCTTTTGAACACTCTTTTTAGCCTAAAAACTTTCAATTATACAGTGTAGCTCATTAAACATTCAACTGTTAATCCCCATAAAAAATCCTAAATTTTACTTTAAATTCTAGGTAGGCCTACCAAGCCCTTAGCCCCTCTTTTTGAAGATTTTTTTGTCTGAGGTGGAAGGACAAAGGACAGTCTCTTTGTTCTGTGTTTGCACAGCACCTGGCATCACTTGACACAGTCAATTACTAGGGCTCCAGAGTGTCACTTAAGAGACCAGCACTCTATGAAAAGAGGAGGAGAGCCTTCTAAATGAACAGCTCTGAGTAATTTCTGGAGGACTTTACTTACCTAAGTTGAAGTTCACATGGTAGATGCTTTAAGTAACACAATGAAAATACTTCCTAAACTTACAATGATATTTAATGCCACAAAACTAGTAATTCTTTGCAAATGCTTTAGATGCAAGTGATATGAAATTATCAACTGGTGCCATTATGTTACCTCTGAAAAGGAAGGGCCGGTGAGTTTTCAAGGCATATCTAAGAAAACAAAAAATGCCCAGCCATGAGTTAAATATTTCTTTGCATTGCCACCTTAACAGAAATTAAAGACAATAAAAAGTAAAGATGTCTCTACAGTTATAAATTGATTGTTTGGTCTCATATCTGTGGTCTCATATCTGAAGCAGTGTGTTTTTAAACTAGTTAGCATGTCTGGTGTGCTCTGAAACAGTCACCCTTCGGTTTGAACTACTAAGATCAGACAGTGGGTCTTAGGTTGCTCCTTTTAAAGTAATACAGATTTCCTTGAAATTCTGCTAAAATTCATGTGAGTTATTCTTAAGGATGCAGCAATAAATCGTTACAGTTAAAAGAGAAAATTAATCCTCTTAAGAGATCTTACCTTTTATAAACTTCAAATATCATTTGCTTTTTATTGTTAACAGTAGTTCCAGCACACTTCAGTTATTCTTACATCTAGAATATATATTCCATAGTTAGCATGGATTTCTTTGTATATGTGGTAAAGGATACCACTGCTTTTCATAAAAAATACTGTGTATTTTACTTAGGGTAGATTTATGAAAAAAACATAGATGCTAACAATAGAAGGAAAAAAATATCATTTCCCTGCATAGCTTTGCAAACAACCTTATACACTGATATATCAGAAGCACATATGATACTGAGGGATAAACAAGAAAATAGTCCTTAGAAGAATGAAATATTGCCATGAAATATGAAAATAGCCTGTTAAAATACTTTGAAAGATTTAAAGCAACAAAAGTCAGGTAATTGGAAGATGGAACTTTACTGGTGTAAACTGGTATAAACCTTACAGGACTAAACTTGTTTTAATGGATGTTGAAAGTTAGCATGTAATGTCTAAAATATCATCCTATAGATATAAGTCCTTGACATGATATCACACCTTTAACTCTTTCTTCATATTACTAATCCATACATAAATCATGACCATAAAGAAATTAGAAGGTTCAAAATGATGTCATCCTCTTGAGAAACACTTTACATTTGTTTACAAAGGTTTTTAGCATATCATTTGCCTTCATAAAGTTACTAACACTGCTAATTTTCCTAAAAGACTACTTTGTGATGCTTAATGAGAGCGAACACTAAAAACTAAAAGGTAAACACTAAGAAAAACTGGCATAATTTATTAATTAAATGCCTAATTTTGAGCAGATATCCAAGACTTGATATTCAGTTAATTTTAAAATGAGTTTATAATATAGTTTGGATAAATGGTCTTGTCCATTTTCTCCTTTTCATTATAAAACACTGAACAAATAGCAGAAACATGTTATAAATGTTAGATATTTAAAGATAGGTAAGATGAATCACACACATATGTTGCTGAAGTACAAGGAAGGCTGTGGTAATAAATACTACCAACCTGGAAGGGAAAATCAATACAAAAGCAAAATCACTGAGCATTGTAAGCCCAGAAACCTGAAGTTGTGTATTGAACTTAAAGGAAGTCCAAGCACATTGAGCTATCAGAAATCACTAAGCAAACCAGGCCAGTATATCTAAAACTGAGTTATGGCCTTCTATCCTCTTTGTGAAAAGAGGTTTAGAATAGACAATCTCATAGCTGACATACCTCTTTTTTAATGGAATGATGTGTTGTTGACACAGTAACCTCTATTATTTTCTCCAAAGTTCTTCTCTTTCTAGTACTGAACTAGAAACAGAGCTTTATTAGTGTAGCCTTGTATCTATGCTACTTAGATAACTGGCCACTAATGAATTAATAGGTCTTGATCCTTTGAGAACTAAACACCTCCTTCCCCTCTGGACTTTCTGTAGTTACAATCATATGATTTTTGTTCTAAAAATTGCATAGGCTTTTTTTTTTCCTTTTGTTTTTTTTTTTTTCTCTACAAATTAACTTTAAATCTGTAAAAGAGCATGATCCCCTGGAGGCCTTGTATGAGAATGAAACCCATCTTTTCTTCTCACTGATGTAGAAAAAGCAGCATACCTCCCTTCTGGTGTTTCCTAAGCTATGAAGAATTCAATAAATATAATCAAAAAGAGGCGAGTCAGTGGCTGAAAATGGAAGGATCTTTCTTTGGCTCTAATTCAGTCCTTGGAGGAATCTTTTTTTTTTTCTTTTTTTTTTTTTTTTTGCTCATTATTCCTACTGTTAGGTTGCTATGTTGCTGTAATAAGTTTGCTGTACTCATCTTGTGGTTCTTTTTTTTTTTGTCGTTGTTCATTTTTTTTTTTTTGTGGCAGAAGCATTCCTTTTCCTGATTTCTATTCTGAAGATTAAAAAATAAATTATTCTTTGATATGTCCCCCCCGCTTTGCAGAAATCAAAACCAGTTGTAGTTTTCCTTCCTAATGGGTTCAGACTATCCTAATGTCTGACCCAGGTACTTAACTACAGGGTGAAATGAAAATGTGATGTTGCTACCTCTTATTTCAGTAGAACCTTCTTTGCCTTTTTGAAAATGCTGCAAAAAGAAAACATTCAACATCATTTTCCAGGAGGGAGCTTTCAACAGTGCTGACCTAAAATGTTCGTGCCAACTCACAAAATGTCGTTTCTTTAAGAATGGAAGGTAAAAGTCAAAAAGTGATATTTTTGTCCTGTGTACTTAAAAAAAAGGATTATGAACTTTCATAGAAAAAGTTGTTGAAATGTGCAGCTCTAATTTTAATGCACAAAAGAATGCAATAAAAGTACCTAATAACAAATAAGATATGGAATGTATAATATTAGCATTAGAATATTACTATTCAGAAGTGACTTATTGATATAATACAGCTTTTATTATCTTTTGTATCAACTTTTCTGCAGTATCTTGCAGTATCTTGCAGCATCAACTGTTTATTATTACCATTAAATAATTTTTATTTTTATAGTAACACATAGTGAAGAGAAAAATCCACAGTACTAACCACCTACAAAGGCAAAGTGATTAAGTGATGTTTTAGTTCCTAGTCTATAATAATAATAAAGTTTATTTGAGAAGGTAGTGAGATGCCTTTTATTTTCATCATAGTAGAATGTCATGCAAAGCTATACTGCTGCATAAGTGCAGCTTAATGATTAGAGTATTATGCCTGCAGAAAGCAGTAGAAAGGAAGACATGAAGCAAGCAGTTTATTAATATACTGAGAGCTGCTTTCAGTTCTATAATCATTAGGCAGCTCATTTCACCAGCAAAATGTTGCAGATGATTTTTTCTGCTTTATTTTATTCAATTAAAATATTATTTTATTGTGTTCCTTTAATTTTCTTAGGCCAATTGCCATCATTACCTACTTGCATAGGGCTACTGAGTAAATGACATCATGTTAAAAGTTAACAGTTGCAGTATCCCATCAAGGAGCTGATACTTGCATTTAAAGTCCTTTGAAACACAAATCTGAATCATTAACTCTAAATCAGCAGAGTTATATCCAGTCTGAATACCCTCTTTAATTACCTAGATAAATGCAGTTGAGGCTTTTCAATACATGAACTTTCATTTACAAATCAAAGAGATTTTTTCTTAGTCCTTAGGCAATCCAGCTTTTTGAAGTTTGTAGTCTTAAAATCCAGAATGAATTTTGGTAATATACTATCAATATTGTGAAAAAATACTATATGCTAGAATAGTTCTTATGGCTACACATTCATTAGATATAGACTTAAACTTAGTCTTAAAGTCTATCCCTGTCTGGTTTTACTATATTTTGATTAATAATTTATTTCGATTATTCAGACATCTCTTATTTTGCAGATTCCAAAGGACACCAGCATTAAAAGGACCATGGAAAACTTGGTGAAAAGCTTTTAGTGAATTAGAGCTTGTCCAGAATAGTAGTTTTCTTGGGTAAATACCAACAAAAAGGCTGCTCATTACATACCATTCAGTTAAGTTGTTGCTGTTGCTGTAGTATAGTTTGCAACCTAAACAGAGCAGCTGTCAGTTAAAAGCCATGACTACCCATAATGCAATTGTATCTTTTGCTGTTTTAAAAATATTTTCACTTGTATTTGTCTACATAAAAAAAATGCACCAGCAATTCAAGATAGGAATTTAAACCACTGTTTTTTGGATTTGTGAACACTTTGCTGAGGAACCAATTTGAAGAGTGCCCTTTTACTGAGAGTCAAATATCTTACAAATTAGAAAAAAATATGTATGGTATGTTTACATGAGGATGGTTTTCACTTTTGTGGTGCAACTCCCTCCCTCTCTCCCCATACATGAAGGTAAATATAGTATGTGAATATAGATGATGGTGACTGTTAATTAATTAGGACTATTTACTGCTTGTTGTGCACAATGTGGAAAAGCATAAATCGTGTTTTCAGTTTCATGGTTGGGATGTCTCAGATTAGCCTCTTACCTCACGCATGTGGATTAGCCTCTTACCTCATGTGAATCTGCTACCACTGTAATAGGAAAGGGTGGACTAATGAGTACTTATGGCTCATAGTCATTAACTCTAGGAATGATCATGTTCATGAAAGCAAGATTCAGTCTTTTACTTCATTTAGGTGACTTTAATGAAACATTACCAATAAAATTTCACACTATTCATTGAATAGTAAATAAAGTAAAGCAGTTCTGTGTAGAAAATATGTTTTTGACAGTAAAAATCTGTTTAAAACTAATAAAAGCTGGTAACAGAAGTTTTCACATTTGGCAGTGTGCTATAGAGGTTCTAGTCATTTAAACAAAGCTGAAGAACAAAAATTTTGGCCATTGATTTTCTGTTGTTTTTTTCCTCCCTTTTCTACAAATATTATGAGATTTATTATAAAATGTACACATCCCATCACACTAACAGATGCTCTTATTTCATGGGTGTACTGCCACAGATAACAGCAGTTACTGGCCCATCTATATTAATACCTTATAAGGTATTAAAGACGATACAGCCTTAGATTTAAAACTGACAAAATTGGGTTTTTCAGTAGATCTCCTACCTTGCCAGGATACAGCCCTGAAGAAGAGTAAGTTCCTCTTCCAGATCCCCAGAAAAGGAAGTGGACAGAGAAATACAGTAAGACTACAATGTTATTTTCAACTTCTCTGTTGATGCATCATACATTTTGACACATTATGTTTTTTTTTTCTCCTATCCTTTTCTAGTTTTGTGTATTATGCTATGAGTTCTTTGCACCAGGCACTCCCTCTAATGAAGTTTTAGAAAGATTATTAGTTACAACTGTAATTGTTGCTTTCCTACTTTATTTTTACTAGCCACTGCTGTCTTGTCTTTGCTCATTTTCTGTCTTGCATGGTTCATGGATAATAAAGGCTTTTCTGCTGGCAGCCAATAACATCACCTACACAATTAGTCAAGTAGTAGAGGGTAACATGCAAAAATTATAATTTGGATTGCAAAATATAGCTCATAGTATCCCCATGACATAAAGGAAAATTTGTTGTGGTCAACAAGAATTTCTTGCTGTCATCAATAATTTATATCAATAACATCAATATTTATTTTGTTCCGTTTTGCTTGCTGAATTCTTCAGTTTCTACAAATCCCATTAAAAATCTTTTGTTGAAAAATTTGAATTAGACTTCTTCCAAATAAATTCACCTATTTTTATTTCCTATTTATTTGCTCTGTGCTGCCTCGCAAGCCTTTTCACATGTTGATATTTCTAAACTGCAGGAAAACTCAGAATTATGCAGAGCATGCAAAGCAGGGGACAGGAATGATCGGAGCTAGGGAAAATCTTCTAGAGTTCATCTTGGCTTATTAAAAAATAATAACAAGAAGGAACTGGATCACTGTGCATATGTACTTCCTTTTCTCAATGAAAAGGGCATCTTAAAACATGGATGTAATTTATAATCTCAGTCAAGACTAAATCACAGATTTATGCCACATTCCTGAGTCTCTACAGACAGGAGCTTGCAAGATCCACTGGCTAGAGAAAGCAGTATTTACCTTTGGAGGTCATTTCAGCCCATTACAATCTGATAAACAGACGTCAGCATCAGTTTTATTTTATTTAGCAAATTCTCCAACGTCACCCTTATTACTTCCTTTCCAGCAGTGGAAATTTTAGAATAAGAACACTGAAGAACATTAATAGACCTTTCTTGGGTTTTTTTTATTTGTTTTGTTTGGGGGGTGGGGATTTTTTTTCCTATTAGAGGAAGTATCTTATAGAAAGCTTGACTCTAACTTTCAAGTTATATTTTATTAACAGTGACTAGACATTTCTCAGCTAGTTTCTGAGCTGGTTGAAAAGAGTTATTTACTGTCTTTTTCCAATAACTATGGAAGTTGTCCAGGTTAGCAGTCAAACTTTCTCGTGGCTAAATTTTAGGAAGAGGAATCCCACCAACAGGCATTGTTTGCATTTCTTTTCGTTGTTGTTTTCCCCACAGCCCTCAATCTGCCTTACTGCTTCTTTTCACATGTTGAAGTGACTGTTTTAATGGAAGCCATTTCTTTTTCTTTTGTAGCCAAGTGACTTGTCAAATTATCATGTCTTGTAAAGATTTATAGTGCTTTAAAACAGCAGATTTAAGATCAGTGAAAATGTGATCTGACAGATGACAGAAAGTAAATAAGATCTTCTGTAAACTGTGTGTTCAATTTTAAAGTCTGTTCAGCAGTTAAAGCCTGATATCAGTCTCATTGGGCCATTGAAAGTACTCCAGTGAAGGTACTTCTTTTTTTAAAATTTTAATCATGAAGGATCCATATTTTCACATTGTTTGATACTACTGAAAAGTACGGTTGATTAATTACCCAGCAGAACCAATGTTTACCCAACATATCCTAGCTTCCAAGACATATCATCTTAGTGTAAATGTTGTTCTTTTAATGGCCATCACAGTACTTCGATCTGTCTGGAATATTATTAAATTTCTATTAACAGCAATATATTATTCTGCAGCTCAGTTGAATGTTTAAAAGAAGAAAAATAATCAAATTGTGTACTTCAAATGTGGTTTGAAAATGGACATTATTGGATGATATGGGCTGAATTATTGCAACATAAGTTCTACCTGAATGAGTTAAAAGATTTTAGTGCCCACATTTTTCCTGCTAATTGTTTCACCTCTTTAACATAATTTACCAGAAGATATTTAACCAGCACTGTTTTCTTTTGGGATTTACTTTCATACTAATGATAGCTTCTTTTTTTTTTTTTTTTTTTTTTGAGAGAGAGAGAGAGAGAATTGTGAGAGTTATTTTATCCGTGAATTTCTGTGGAAACAACATATTTTAGAAATCCTATAAGGACCAAATTGAGACAGAGAAACAAAAAAGGAAAGTGAGACAAACACAGAACAGCTGACTTTTTATAAAGCATTTAAACAGGTCAACAAAGAAGTGGAAATTATTTGAATATTTAATTAGATATGCAAAAGTGACATTGGGTAAGTAGCAAACCTGTAGACTCATTGAAAAGTTGCACCCAGAGTTATTGCCATTTGAGTGCCCATTTTGTCAACCAAAACAGGGTGTAAAAATCTTTAACTGATGGCAGTATATCCAAGTATGCGCTCCAAGAACAAATAAACCTCATTTACTGCTTCAGGATGTATAGATATTTATATGTACATGTGCACATAAATGTATATTATATAAATAAAATACATATAATATTCACCTAGGAGGAAGCGGCTTGCTTATTGGTTTGTCCAAAAAAATTCCTGCTTACTCAATGTTTTTTAAAATAAATAATATGTTTGTTTGCATCCTGTAAAAATAATTCTTTTTTCTATTCTGTATTTATTTTTGCTTTAGATTGTCAGTGTTATGAGGATTGTTCGTAGTCAAAATCAAATTTAGCCTGACAAAACATCATATTTAGAGCTTCTTTCCTCATCTGTGATGTTCACACTATTCCCACAATGCTTTAACTTCTTATGCAATATCTCCAAAAGTTCATTTCTGGCTTATACACAGTACGTCATTATGTCTGGATAGCACACAAATGATAACATGTTTATCCAGACTTTACCCAAAAAAAGACGAGCTTCTTCTGTTTTCAAAGTGTCTAAAAGTATATTATAATTTTATTCCTGACATTCTTTCCTATTCCCTATGTAGTGTCCTCTAAAAATGAAAAGAGGTATCTATGTTTCAAGGTATATATATCTAAATATTCATGAATATAACTTCTGATGCCTCAGACTTATCTTCAAATTGCAAATGGCACACTGAGAAAAGAGTATTCTGTTGCAATTTATGTCCAACACACTACTACACAGTAATCAGTACAAATTTAGAAATATCAGGTCTCTTGAAGGTTATCTTCTGTGTCTATGGTGAGGTATTACATACCTGGAAAATGTAATAGGAAAGGGACTTGGGATGACGTGCTGGCTACAGCTAAAGAGAGAGTTTTGCTTTTTTGGAGTTCCTAGCCTAGCAAAGGAGTGTTTTATGAATCCATTTAGAATTACCAGAAAAAAAAAAATCTGTTAAATAGATAAGAACAGCGCTTTAGTTAAGTAATAAAAATGTAGTAAGTAGCATTCTACAGATGATAGCATATTGCGCAATACCTGACCCTAGCAATTTTGTTTCTTTTGCAGAAAACAATATTCTGGAGGACAAAACTAGAGCTCCATGAGCTAAGGTACACCTTTATCAAACAATCTTTGATTTGATTTCCAGAGCCAAATAGATTATGAAGCCGAAGACAGGAGCATGCACCTTCATACATGGGTGTGGGTATGCATGCATCCCATAAATGGGACCTGGGTGTGAAGGTCGCTGTACTATTAAAGATGTTTAAGAATTCGGAGTGGAGGGCACTGAGAAAGATCAATAGATGAGATTGTACCAAACAGTTTCTACACAGACTGTGCAACTGAAAGTGGTGCTCAGAGCCCTAAGACTAGAAAAAGAACATACTATATCCTTTAAAAAAACAACAACAAAATTTTAGAATATTTAGATTCTTATTACAGAGTATATTGCTTCTAGATATGAACAAGAAGGTCCATGAACAGATATTAAAATGGAAGGATCTAACAGTGGAGAATCTAACATTTTTATGCCAAATAGCAAAACAGAAGAAACCAGAGAAAAGCATCAGAGAAAAATGAAAGAAAATTACTGTGAGTATTGACACAAAATCAGCAAAGAAAAGGTTAAGAGATTAAATTGGTGAAGAACAGAACCAGAGAGAATAGGAAACAAAATCAGATGCACAATGACTAAGAGAAATGTTGGTAATACTCTCTACTCTGAAAACTATGGAAAACACAATGTATCTATTATGCTAAAAAAAGCACATAAAGCACAAAAAGGTCTCTATGGAGTCCATTGTGGGATTCCTTGAGTGAACAAAAATAGTATATAAAGAACACTCATAGCTCACTCTGCACATTCAATGGTTGACAAATTAAATTCTGTTAATTGACAAGTATGTAACAAAAACCTCACTGAATCACAACTTAACGTGATAATAAAAACTGAAAAAAAAATCAAGTCATCTTGTTGCAATTCATCTACAATAGTTACCAGTTTGCTAAAAGTTTCTTTGAATGTAAAGAAATTTTATGAATAGTAATGATTGGCATTGGATGATATTTAAGACATAAGAAATTATGCGGCCTTCTGTTTTTAAAAGAAGAGCTTATCTTGAAATCCATCATACCATGAAGCAGATAATACAATGGCCTCTTATTCCAGCTGGAATAAAGCAGAATAATTTTACTAGAACAATAATGTGAGTTTTAACTGAAAAATATCAGACTTTAGTAGGAGTTCATATCACCTTTTTTGATAAAGGTCTAAGCTTAAGGTAGTTCTTCATATGATCTGTTTCACTTCATACTTGAAGAAAATTCATACTTTGTATCTTGAAGTATGGCCTAGTCTGAAATGATGATATTAAAAGTGATTTTGTCAATCTAATAGCACAACTTCATAAACCTGTTAAACCAGCTACACAATTTTCAGAATTAGACCCCTACTAATTAGACCCCCTCCACCAAGCAGAATATGTGTATTCTTAGTGCTCTTCTACTGCATCATCAAATGACAACTTGATGCCCTCATATTCTGCATTGAGATTTCCAATGTCTACTGATATTTTTATTTTTCATAATGAAAACTAGACTGAATGAACTAAATAAGTAATGCATTCCTGTGCTATGCTTGTCATGATTAAGTCACATAAATTCTGAAATTTAAACTAATTTTCTGATTTTTCATATCCAGCTGTCAGTTCATCTATCTTTGCAGCATTCACTGCTACAACTTTTGAGCAGTGAGCATAAATTACATATGAAATTATTGCAAACCTAATCTGTATCTAATTTTAGTTGATTTAACTTTCTAAATCTTCGAGCTCACTTTTTTTTTTTTTTTCAAACTCTTACCTGGATTCTCACTCCCACCATGGTTTTGTAAGACACGACATTGCACCAAAAATGAAGAGATATAATTATCTTTGAAAACACCAATTCTTCTGGTGCTGGCATCTCTGAATCCCGTATTTCTTCAGTGTATCTTATGGTGAATAATCTATGTTTTACAATGCAAAACAGCCAACATAACTGGTGAAAGAATCTGACGAAGAAGATTTTTTTTCTTATGGAAGCTTATTCCTTCCCTTCAGTCTTTTAAATCCAGAGGTTATTGATAGACTTGAAAATACTATTTACTATTTTATAAAAATATATACCTGTCAACTATACATGTAACAAACCTGAGATAACTGAAGAAGGAAGCCAAGGGTTTGAAAAATCATCAACAAAGTTGCTTTTCTTCCCTTTTTTATTTTTATACCTTGCATATTTCTCTTTCCAGATATCTTTTTAAGACATGGATATTCTAGATGCTGATTATGTAAACAAGCTGTAAAACACTTCAGTATAGCACTGAACAACAGACCTCAAAAAGAAAAAAAGGAAGAAAAAAAATATCGCAGAAGGCAGCTGATAAGGGGAGGCTATCACTCAGTTTGGGCAGAAACAAACCAGGGCTAAACATAAGAAGGTGAAGTGGGCCTCCTACATATATATAGCCACACTGCTAGTGTTAACAATCGCATCATTAGTGTCAATCAGAAATTGTGATTTGTTATTATTCTTATTAGAAGCACACACCTGGTAGCCAGAGGCAAGCAATAAACTATAAGAAAATGTAGCTCAACACTAGCCTTCTATTTAGGCTCAGTAATCAAAAAATTCTGATGAGAGCTGGCAGTTCAGAAAGGTAGTTCTAGAAAACTGTTCTCCTTTTTCTCTTCCTTGCTCTGTGCTAGGCTATATTGTCAATTAATTATATATCCCTATGGCAGGACAGTATTCACTGTCAGCTGAGGAAGACATGACTACCTCTACCTACATGCTGGGTGAAAAGAATAAATAATTGTTTACTGTTTCACACACAGGTCCATAACTCATATGTGCAGTGACAGAGGTTTTATTCCTCATTACCCTTCCCTCAGTGTATGTGTTCTGCCAGCACCTCTAGTCCTTAAGTAACAGCAAAAGAAATAATTTAGCCATTGATCATACTGTAAATGTAATTTTGGAAATGATGTGATTCAAGGCATATTTGAATGATACATTTTATTTGTGGAGCAGAGTTTGACTCTGAGTTACTATTGACACAGTGAATCCTTTCTTATTACCCCTTCTTACTGCATAGTCTTTCATTATTGTTTGCATGGACCACATGGGACTAAATTCTAAAATTTATGGATGCCATTTATAGCACACATCAGCGAATAAGCTTCAGGAAGCATCATTTTTATAGGGGAATTAAATAAGATTGTTATAGTAAAATTTATTGTTTAATCTGTGAAAGCTCTGTAAACTTCAAAGGTTAGACGACCATGTAATAAAGAAAGAACATCACAATCATAATCTCAATAAGCGGTATAACATGGTTATAAAATAAAAATAGACAGAAAGTGATAGAAATATACAGATATGTCTAATACAATTTCCAGTTCTATTAGCATTGTCTAGGCTAATAGAAGTAGGAATGTGATTATTGAACTATGGGCTGTCAGAAGTAGATTTTAAGATCCCTTCCTTTCTTCTTTCCTTCCTTCCCCTCCCTTCCCAGAGGCCTAATTTAAAAACATACTTTCAATCCATGTTGTCTTTGCAAAACAGGAGAGGAGGAACCTGTAGACTGTAGTAACAAGAGCCACTCCAGCCAAATACACTAAAAATACTGCCTCAGAGCTTCCTGACAAAATTTATGGTGCTACCAAATAGCCTGTGAATTGTCCTCTATTCACCATGAGACTACGGATATCTGGCATATAAACAGATGTAAAACAGTGACCAAGGCACAAGGGTAATTTGCAGCAGGGATACAGAATGTAACATTAAATACCAGCATATAAAATCATGGCTTCGATTTTTAAAAACAATCACCTGATGAGCCAGCAAATGCCAATGCAGTATAATGTTGACTAGTTTATTAATGAATATGGCAGTAGTGCATTAAGTAAGCATAAATATAGATAACAGTGTCCTCAGGAGTATGCTTATATGCCAGGTGCCAGTAGTTGCATGTACACTGTCCTGTTGATTCACCCTGAGGGCACTTTAAGGCCACATTCCCCAACCAGAAATATTGCTTGGCCCTTTGAGCACCCAATGGAGCATGACAGTACCCTAGTTGGTGCCACAAGGAGTGCAGTCTTGAGGGCACCTTGTTTTAAGGTGCCAGGATTCCTGGTGACCCTCATGTGAAGTACCTTGAGCCTGTCAGAATCTGTATTGAGGAGCATGCTCCATCGGCTGCAGGGTCAGCATGCCCTCATGACATTTCCTTTGAGAAACTCCAAGACTGATGCAGAACGGGCCACGACTACAAAGAGGAATGGCCCCCAGTGTGTGTCCCAGCAGGGATGCCCCGCTTTCCGTGTGGCAGATTGCAAGGAAGCAATCCAGATATAGGGTCTGTATGAGATGATTCCCCCAGGCTCCAATCACAGGGCCACCACCTGCCAAGGGCACAGCTTGGAAAGGATTCTAATTTGGCTAACAATAATCTCAAAATAATAAAGATAATATTTAATGTCGAAAGTAATTTCAAACTGAAATAGCTTCTCACACTGAAATACCATAGAAAGGAGAGATAAAAAGAAATTTAACAGCCCGACTGATTTTACCTATTTCGTGTTACTCACTTAACATGATTTTCAACTGCACAGGCAGCATGTTTCAGTCCTCGTCCTTTTGGATCTGACAATGTTTTCAGGTAATTTTCTATCAGCCTGAGTTTTCTAATTAACCAGTTGCTTCCTGTTCAGATATCACAGAGCGTGCTGGTATTACACAGAGAATCCGAACTGCTGGGGACCTACCAGTAATGCTACTTCAGGCTGTCCAGCACCAAAGCAGATCAAGCCTAGAAGACTGTGCCTAAGAATTGTGGCTTCATTGTGCTCCTCGCAAAATATTAGATGGATCACAAAGAGAGATTTTCAAATATTTATTGTGGACATATTCAGCACACACTGCATTCATGTTATGAATAACATCAAGATTTATATTGTGTCTCACACTGCATATTATTGAACTTGCTTTCTGTGTTGAATAAATATTGATGCTCACATTGACAAAAGTGAGTACCTCCCAAGTACAAATAGAAGACTGAAATTATCCACAACATCCTGCATCCTATAAAATGAATGAAGGCTAGAGCAGAAAATAATTCAATACAATAAGATAATAGGTCTCTAAATTCCAAGGTATGTTAGTGATCTGAGTATTGCAAACATAAAACATCTAAGTCATTGAGAGGAGCATAACTTAGAGATGCCATGCAAAACTGTATTTTCTTTCTGTTTTATTACCATTATGACTGTGGTCCTACAAGGTATAAGATAACCTACTAACTAATTAGAAAAAAAAATCTTTTTATAAAACTTTCTACTGTTCTGTAAGTAGTTAAATGCTTTTACTGGGGGAAGTTTCAGAAACATGATTTTTTTTTTATTAATATGGAAAATAATTATTTCTTTCTCTTTCCTCTCAGGAGGGAAAACTTCTCTTCAATGAGCTCAGGAGTTGCTGCAAGAGCAGGTTCACCCTAAGGCCATGCAGCATGACCAAAAGAGCCATGAGAAGTTTCCATTTTTAGATCTCCTTAACTACATCCTTTCACAGCACCTACCAACACTTAGAGATTATCAACACAGAGATCCCTGCGGTGGGCTACTGGGAAAAGAGAAAAAGAAAGAATTCTCACTTAGCCAGCACAGTACACATGTGCTTATCTAGTACCTTTTATTCCTAGATTTATCTCAGCATGTTAGCTGCTGATGTGGATGCTTTCAGCATGTTCACAGATTCTCAGATGGAAGCTATCTGTGGTTAGGAAAAAGTTGACTTATTTTGCCTTTAAGTGTTTGCTACTACAAAATATAAAAAATAAGTATATCTACAAAATTACATTCTTTATAGCAAACAATAGCAAAATAAATTATAATTAAAAGCAAAAGCTTTACAATTTAATGCTATACATATATTTTTAAGAAAGAACTTGAGACAAATTTTATTGCACCTAGAATTCTGCTTTAGCAAAACTCAGGCAGACAGCACTACAGAACAAATATTAGGCAGTCAGTGAATACAGCAAATGATCTACAGGAAGATGTTTTCTTGTGTCACAGACTGTGATTCATGATGCACATTTTGCTGATGAAAAAGGCTTGCTAGTTTGCCTAAATGAACCTTCTTAGTTTGCGGCTTTAAATTTTTTAAAACTGTCATGCACCGCAAAAGACAAATACAAATCGCTCCAGGCAATCCTCCCTCCTTCCCAGTTCTTACAATAGCAGGAGTTTTCTAGAGACAAAAGGTAAATAGATTTCTTAACTAGATAAGTTTATTGCTTATATTTCATTAATTGGTTCACATAAGATGAGTTTTTCATGCCACAAATATGTGGGAAGATGGGGAAATTTTATTTTAAAATAGTCACCTGCAACTCACTAATTCAAAAGCAGACTGAAATTTAAGAAATAAAGTTGAAGCAAAAGCTCAGTCATATTTCTGCATTCTCTGAACAAACCCCCTGGTATGTGCTGCCCTTTTGGGCCTGCTGCGCAGATTTGCTGGGATGCAGCCACATCTGCTGCATGGACACTTGCCTCTTCAGAGGGCATACCTGGTGCTCGTGCACCACTTCGCTCTTGATCCCAGCATAGGGGAAAGTGTATGATGCCAAAAGCACATGTAGGGTGTTTCAATCTTCGAGCTCACTTTTGTTTTGTTTTGTTGTTGTTGTTTTTGGTTTTTTGTTTTTTGTTTTTTTTTTTTGTTTTGTTTTGTTTTCTAGCTGGTATAAGCTTTCAAGCTGTTGTAAATAGAGCTAGTGCAAACACAGGTCTGCTCTCAGGAATAGGGAGCCATTCTCAAACTAGGAACTGTTCCTAACCTGATTTGCCTCAAACCTGAATTTATTTTGTAGAATCCCAGCTTATGAGAAACAATGAAAAGGCAATGTACAATTAGACAGATGTTAGAAGGAAGGATACATGACTTTTCAGTCTCTAGACAAAGAAACATTAGCTCAAAAGTGTGAATTTTGGCTCAAAAGTGTGAATCACCTTTCAACATTCACAACAGTAAAGGTAAAGGAAAGAGAGTAATAGGTACCTGGTGAAACACAAGACTGTCATGATAGTGCAGAAGGGTTAGGACAGAGGGGACAGCATTTTTACATAATTTATTCTCATTTATTATTATTGTTCTTTTCAAAGAGGAAATGCCTGAGTTGGATACACAGAGTAGAAGGAAAGCAGAGCTTGGCCCATCCCAAGAGATGTACTGAGCACATTCAAGGGATGTTGGGTAAGCAGCAAAGAGCAGGGAGTCACACCAAAGCTGAGAGCTTGCAGCACAACAAGGAGACCTGGGAGAAATCATCTTTGGGCTTGCTGAAACTGAACATAGTGGTCAAGAAGAGAGATTTTATAAACTTTCTTTTTTTCTTTTTTTTTATTCAGTCTTATCTACTTATGTCTTTTTTTTTTTGATACTAGAGGTTTTATACAATTAAAGCTTTTGAGTGCAAAAGCTTTATCATCTTTGATCTTCTCTGGGGAGTATTTTAAGTGCTTGCAGATGTGAGGTCTTCTCTCACAAGAAAATTACGCCTGCAGAGCAAGTATAGTTTAATTTTAGCTAAATGACTTCCCTTTTCCTTCAAATGACTACCTTGGAAAAGAGTCAGTCACCTCAAGAGAACTACTGACCACTACAACCTGGTCAGAAACTGCTGTTATTGTCTTATCAGAAGAGAAAACCTCTGACTGGAGCAGCTCCATGAAGTACCATTCTGGCATCTACTATAACAGAAGGACACAGACTAACAATTGGATGCAATTATGCTGAGTGGTAGATCATGGAATAAGAAGAGTAAAATATACAACCATGTCTTTTCTCAAGAATATATCCAAGAACTATCACAGAACATATGTGTTTTCTGATCCTAGCTACTCACCATTTCATCATCATTCTTTCTTTAGTTGTAGCATTAAGAATGAGTTAGAAACACATCTTTCTTTGTACATATTCTTTTTAGCATCCCAGAATATCATATTTCTATACTGAGCAGATCTGTATTTCATCAAATATTTCCCTAAACATTATTATTTTGATAAGTAACATTTAAGGAAAGAGAGAAAATGAAACAGAAACACTTCATTAAGTTCAGATATAAGTTCATGTCTCAGCTACATCCATCAAACTACCATCTCACTTCAGCAATGAAAATATTGCATGTAGCATTTTTTTTATGTGACCCCTTCCCACAGAGTCTGCAGCCTGCAGGTCATTTATCCTGCCACAGGGGAAAAAAAAGAATCCATAAAGTTCATGTGAAGTCTAGAAGTCTAGGGGCTGCGGTAAAATTAAGCTCCTCTGAAGCTACCTCAGTCTTCTAAAAAGTAAACATAAAATTACACTGCACAATGAAAAGCTAGTCACCTTCCAAGTAATGTTTCAGATCAGTAAAGAGAAATTCCTGTCTAGACAACCACAACTGGTAAGTCTGTTTCTCACCTTGTTGATAACTCCAGTTTCCGTAATATCTAGATCCTTCTGTGATTGCGCCTCACTAACGGTTGCCAGCTATCTCTTCTCTGGAGGACTGCTTCTAGACAGCTGATCTTATGCCATGTGAGAAATATCCGTGTGAAAAGAAACAGTGTCCAAGCTAGCCAAAGGAAACAAGGCATTTGGATACAGCACAGTGAATGAGAACTGCAATACATTCAGTTCTGCCAGTCCCTGAAAGGTCTGTGCATTAACTACAGCGATATGAGCTGAAGGGCTGCATCTGGCGCTGTTGCTGAGAGTACTCTCATCCAATATATATTGTAATGAACATTTGTAACGTTTAATTATACTGACAAGGTGCAGCATGCACAGAAGAGACATGCAGAAGCAGGCACATGACACAGAAAATGGAGAATATGGCCATTTAGGAAGAAGACAGTATATTTAAACAGCTCCTGAGTGAGCTATGGTCAGAGCAGGGTAAGTCTGACATAAGCTTCAGAAGCACACCCTCCTCACTAGGGGACAGAAAACAGAGCAGAAAAGGTGAGCTGCAGACAGAAAACATATTCATAACTCTGTTTCTTCCTAGACAGTGTTTGTTCAGGGATTCTGGAAGTCATATATGGCATTCTCTATTTTGAATTTCCAGATAGGCAGTCCCATGGTATGAAAAAAAGTATTTATCACAGCAAAAGCCATTTGAGGTGAGCTATTCTTCCCCCCCAATCATTCCAAGAGAGTTTTGTTTGTTTGTTTTGCCATATGCTGTTTTCCTGGAATCAGCACTTGGAAAGGGCAACCTGTCTGTAAAAATGACTGTGAGACTGGGACCTTATGGGGGAGTGATAGGGAAGAAGATGACTTAGACGAGTCTGCAGAAAACATGAATGATGCTCGGTGAACTGTGACTGCCCTGAAGTCATTTATTTGATCACATTTATTTGCCCACATATCAGTTGTTACAGCTGATGCACTTAAAAAGTTCATTCTTTTTCTAGAGATATATTGTGTAAAAGGTTGTGTACTAAGTTGTCCAAGCTAACAAATATCAGTTCACAATCACAACGCTGGTTCAGGCTCTTACATAAAATTGTCTAAAAAATCAGGAAAAGGCTGAGATGAAAATAAATGTATACATGCAGAATGGATTGCTCAAGTTAAAAGAAAAGGAATAAATTGTCTTCTGGACTTCTTGTCAGAACACTATAAAGTATAAGAAGAAGCTGAAGTAGAGGAGATGTTTACAGTAATTTCCAAATGTGTTTTGATTGACTGATGTTCGTGAAAGCAGGATGCCATTTCTTCTTAAGTATTGTTGATTTGAAAGCCTCCAAATGGGCATTGGTATGACAAGTTAATTTCTGCTTTTTCCAGTTCACCACTTCCTTTTACTTTAGGGTTAGGAACATCTATATCTGAGCCTTGCTCTCTATATCCTATCAATCAGAAGAGTAGGCAGGGGAGGCTGGAAAAAAAATAGTGCTTGAGGAGACTTTGCTACTTCCTCCTTACTACCTTTTAGAATTGGGTATAACGGGGTTCCTATTCAGGCTATGATTCAGCTTGCCAAGAAGGCTTTTTGCAACTATTTTTTGTGACACTATCAAGAACTACATTGTCTTAAGCTTCCTGATCCTGCCACAAGTCTGCGACATCTCAGTATAATTTACTAGACTGTCCACAGTGCCTTTAATGATATAACGAAAAAACAAATTTAGATGGTTGTTCATGGTTTTCAGTGGAACCAAAATATCCATGAGGGACAGCCAAATCATCAAGCTTTATGCCATGGCATCACATACAATACCATCTGATTCCTTAAGGCTCTCAGATTCACAGGCTCACTGTGCTGGCAGGACACCTACTTGGACAAGTTCCTGGGCTAGATGTCTCCTATTCTTCACAGGCTTTGCAGCTGGTATACAGCCATACTCCATATTTCCTCAGGCTGACTAGCTCTGTGGATTTTCCAGCTGCCTTAACTTCCTGGACACTTACCTTTCTGGGTTACTGAACTTCCAGAGAGACACTGACATGTTTTTGACACTGACATGAGAGACACTGACAAGTTCATGGGCCCTGATGAGGTGCACTCATGAGTACTGAGGGAGCTGGTGGACATCATGTTAGGCCACTGTCAATTATAACTGAAAGGACATAGAGAACAGGAGAGGTGCCTGAAGACTGGAAGAAAGACAAAAAGGGCAAGAAAAAAAACCCAAGGAACTACGGCCAGTCGGCCTCATCTGTCTCCCTGGAAAAGTGATGGAACAGCTCATCTTGGATAGTATTTCCAGCCATATGATGGATAAGAAGGTGATTGGGAGTAGTTAGCATGGATTCACCAAGGGTAAATCATGTTTAATGAATCAGATAGCCTTCTATGATGGGATGACTGGCTGGGTAGATGAGAGTAGTGGCTGACATCTACCTTGACTTTAGTAAGGCTTTTGACAGTATCTCCTGTAATATCCTCATAGGAGAGCTTGGGAAGTGCAGGCTAGCTGAGTGGACAGTAAGATGGATTGAGAACCTGATTGCTCAGAGGGTTATGATCAGCGGCACAAAGGCTAGTTGGAAGACTGTAACTAGCAGTATCTCCCAGGGTTCCATACTGGGTCCAATCCTATCCAGCTTCATCAGTGACCTGAATGAAGGGACCGCATGCACTCTTAGCAAGATTGCTCGTGTTACAAAATTGGGAGGCCTGGCTCTTCTGGCATTCAGAGGGACATCGACAGGCTGTAGAAGTGATCAGAGAAGAACTTCATCAAGTTCAACAAAGGGAAGCATGGACTACTTCACTCTAGAGAGGACAAACTATGCACTGGTCCAGGCTGGGTGCTAGCCTGCTGGAGAGAAGCTCTGTGGAGAAGGACCTGGACATCCTGGTGGAGAAAAATTTGACCATAAGTCAGCAGTATGCCCTTTGGCCAAGAAGGCCATTCCTGTCCTGGAATGCGTTAGGCAGAATGTTGCCAGCAGGTCAAGGGCTCCTTCCTTCATCTTCTTCCTTCTATTCAGCCCTGGAGAGGCCACATCTGGAGTGCTGTGTCCAGTTCCGGGTACTCCAGAGAGAGAACTCCAGAACTCCATCTTCCTGCCTTATTTCATTATTCCTCTCCCTCATATTCTAGGTCTCCCCACCTTCCAGCACTAACTGCCTTGCCCTCTCTCCATGCAGCTGATTCCATGTGCTGGCTCCCTGTCCACTTCCATTTCCACTCATTTGCCTTAACTACCTGCTAGTTCTTAAGACAAGAAGAATCACAATATAAGCAAATTACAAGACATTGACAACTCTTGCTCTTTAGCCAAGTGACCCCCCTATTACTTTATCCTTCTGACCCCAAAAGTGGACCTTAAAGGTGGAATGATCTGTGTTCTGCTGCTAGTTCCTGCAAACAATGGGAAGGATTTGAAAATCTGCCAGGGACCTTTTTGCAGACCAGAAATTCTGAGTGTGCAGAACTACATGAAATTTTCTGATATAAACATTCAACACAAGGCAGCTTAGAATCATTATATATATATCCTGAAGTCCAAAAATCTGCCCTGTATATCAATCCTTAGGTTTTTGGTTGGAAAGTAGGATAGAAAAGCCAGAGATATAAAGATACTATATGAACTAAGTTTAATATTTGCATACTTAAATCTTCTGTCAATAGAAGAAGAAAAAGAAAAGCAACTAAACTACAGGAAAAAACATCCTTACAGCAGACATGAAACCGTATTCTTCATCCAATATTTCATTCAGAAGTAGTTAAGTCTGGTGCTGAAGAAATAGCATTTTTCCCATCCAATTTCTATGCAATTAAGGTTCCCGTCACACTTGCTAGGAGAAAGTACCAGTAGTTTCACATGGTTAATCACACTATTTTTTGTAGTGAGAATGACAGAAGGTTATACTAGACACATGAAGGTGGATTTACATTTATTTTGGTTGTATCTAATTTCTCTGTATGCTACTCATAGTAGTATCTGCATTCAAATCATCTCCTTAAAAGTACTGAATTAATTAAAAAACAACAAGAAAAAGCAACCTTCCCAAATCCCCATGGCATTTGTGCAAAATTGCAACAGCTGAATTTGTAATGTTTACAAGTATCAGCAGTCAGGTGACTTATGGTTCCACTGTTGCTTATTTAAATACTTGTCACATACATTGGAGTTGTCTACCTGATTTCAAAGCATTTCTTCCAGAATTGACAAATATTTGTGTATGACAAGGCAATTTGTGAGTGAATGCATGTATATGTAAAGGGATTTCTTAAAATCTTCCAATATCCCTTTTCTGATGATGTTTTGAAATATGATGTGTAATGATTTAAAAAAATACCTTATTATACCTGATCTTTTCACCACCCAAATATTACCAACATAAACTAAGGGTAAAGGATATCTCCTAATTGTGAGATGTTTGAAGACATTACTACAGTGCCTTGTACAGGTACATATACTTCAATTTGATATAAAGGTCTGATCTTCCCTGCCACATATGCTTGCTTATTAAAGCAGTATAATTTTAATTTCAGCGACTGTTACAACTGATTGGAAGCTAATGGAAACACGGACCTGGGTGTTCAACATAAGCATTAAAGAAGGTTGAAAATGGCAGAACTGTGGAACAGGTCATCTAAGGGACTCTGCCCTTGAGGTGATCACTTAAGAAAATATTAAAATACAAAATTAAGTTCAATACAAAGGTTAAAAAATCTAAAGCTTCTAGTCTAAGTCAACAGACTATATAATATTCATTCTGGATTTGTCAGCCATACCATATTCTAGTCTATCATTTTGAAATTTATTATCAGTTTCTTAACTTTGAGAAAGAAAAAAATTAATAAACACTCTGGTAATTTCCAAATCTGAACTTTTTTTTTGAAGTTTGGTGGAAGGTTAGATCACAGGTTATTTGAACCTCAGGGCAAAAAAGGTATGATCAAATCTGCCGATTATAATCAAGATTATTGAATGGAAAGTTTGTCTTCCTTTATCTGTGTATATGTTTCCTTGTATTTCCAAAGCACATAGTACAAAATAACCTGAACACTGCAGATATTGGGGTTAGCTAATGGAAAGTCTTATCTGAGACAACAGACAATAGTTAAATATTATGAGGCTGTTTGTTATGATAACAAAATGAAGCCAAAAGACAAATAGAGATATTGTTCTAATCTGTGACAGATTAGAAAGTGTCAGTAAAAGATGATCGCTTCATGACCATTAAGGACAGCCAAAAGAGCAATCTAATGTTATTATTGCTGAGATTCTTCCTATAACTTACTAATGCAAAATCATCTGCAACTTCCTAAGCTTCAAATTCAATAGTCACATATGGTGAGCAGAATAAGGAAAAGTGAACAGATCATCAAGAGATCAGTTAATGTAAGCAATGAAGTAGGGTTCAATAATACAATAGGAATACTACTGCAATACATTAAGGTTCATCTTCTGCTAAAAAAGGATTTTACCATTTGAGTAGCATATCCCTCTCAAAAAAGAACTGTACTTACTAATGGTGTTATTTCACCATTTGTTTACTTCACCTAGACCCTTTTCTTTCCATAAAGCCTCAGTGGCATCATGTTTCCCAACTGTTTGCAAAGTTGACCATTGTTTTCAACATGGCTTATTAAGCTCTCTCACACAAGGCATCATTAATACACAATAAAGGGAAAAAGTGAGGAAGCTTATAAAAGACCAGGAGGGCACAGTGCAGATATCTGGTTCATTATGTGAGACCCAGTCGATGTGGAAGGTCAGAAGAGAGTTTGGTCAACCAGTACACTATGTTCTTAATTTTCACCTGTTATTATATTCCTGACATTGCCAACAGCAGGATGTCCTGAAATCTGTGGCAAAAGTCAGTGATTCACTCCTCCAGAAAAATGCAACAGTGATAAACTAAGGAGGAATATAGGTACTACTACTCTGCACTAGAGCTGTTGTCTATCTAATCAAGTATATATTTTTACTAGCGTTAGGCAAAAGACTTCCCATTAGACAAAGTTAAACTGTCAACATGTTATTCTCAAAAATTTTGAGTATTTTCTCTCCCCAAATGTGGAGCTTTAGTTTCCTTTGGATATGTTTTTCATTTTTATTTTTAATGAAAAGAAGAAAAATAGCCATTTTCAGACTCTCATGCAC
Source organism: Tinamus guttatus (assembly GCF_000705375.1). Next base: position 224,287 of record NW_010588205.1, on the reverse strand, counting down.
ATTCAGTGGCTACATTCATAAATAAGCACAAATGTCAAAAGAAAAACAAAGCATATCATATCCCCAGATTTTAAAGCTGTTATTATACAGTAGGATAGAGGTCACTACATTGCCAACTCTTTACCAGGATTTGGGAGTAATAGACCTATTGCTTCAGGAAAAAACATTCCTTCTACTTTTCCCTTTTCTCCTACCTTACACATGGCAGTTTTGAGATAAAGAACATTCTTTCCCTTGTGTACCCAGGGAATAGCCATCTTTCGGTGGAATCATTCATCCTCTCACTGACAACATCTGAAGCTTGAAGGAGGCAAGGTTTTTGGCAGTTTTTTCACCAAAGGATAGTTGGGTGAATATTTCGTAGGTGTCTTATTGTCTTTCCATCAATTCTACAAGCTGCTTCTGCAAGCTTTTAATTCCAATATAGTAATTAGGAAGTCTTCAATACCAAATCTACTGGCCAAGATATAACCAAAGTAGGGAGGAAGGCAGAAGGAAACAAACCCCAAACCTGGGAAAGCAAACAAATAAACAAACAAACATGGGAGTAAATTATTCATTGCATCTGTTTAAGCCACATTGCCTCTGATCCAAGTATGTCTCAGGGCTACTTTGCTATAACCAGTAATGAGCAAAAGCCCTGAGGCTGGCAGGATTACAGGTAGCAAGGGAGAGCAGGGCAAGGCTGAGCTGTGCTGTAGGCTTCAGCACAGGGCAGAGCTGACACTGGTTTTGAGGTTCTACTGCAGGACCAAATGCTAATCATGTCAAACTACATTCTGTTAGAATTCAGTACTGCTGTAATATCAGAATATTGCCCATCACTACTTTAAATCTGGTAATAGTGAATCTTTACTACTTGTAATCAAGACTTTCCAATTTTGCTTTATAGATCCCTTTACTGAATTTATCATTCTCTTTGCTCACAGACACATCTTACAAATGGGATCAGAACTTTTAATTCTGGATTAATCTTTTTCTTTTTTTCCCCTCTATAAACTATTTACTGACACTGATTGTGCAATTCTTAGTCATATTAATAGTGAAAAGGAACTGAAGAGAAAGAAGCTAATAGGACAATAGAAGTAAATTTCAGTTTTGTTGCTGGGAAGACAGATTGCAGCATAAATTTGAGGGCAACTATTTTATAAAAATGCATTAGACTGTTTGATGTAGAAGACTATGTACCTCATGAAGGCTTAGGGTTTTTTAGATACTCTGTCCCATGCAACTATATTGCTTATGCACATGTCCTCAGCATCATATGACATATGGACAAATGTGCATCTTTAATCTAATCTATGCATATATATACTTTCGAACTGGTTTAGCCATATCTGTGAATAGACCCCAGGGCTGCCAAAGATTTCTATGTTGTAGCAAGGCTCTGCAACAAGCACACCTGTTTTCTGTGGGGACTGAAAATAACTCAGGGATAAATTCTGCCCTAGGGGAATTCTCAGTTAATGGTTCTTCTGAATTATGACACTTTAAAAACAGATTATGATACAAAGTCAATGCCTGAAAATCTGTCCCCATAACACATATTTCCTTTCGATTTCCCATTTCCTTTTTTATTTAATCTTGAATATATTTTGACAATGGTTTTAATAAAACTGTTCAGTTCATTTTATTTTGCTTTCCATATGAAGTTATCTCATTTTTTTCTCATAATCACTATCATAATGTTCTTGTTATGAATAGGATTTTTAAAGCCACGTTTCTGCTAAGTATCTACAGTTTTAGAGTATATCCTTATTCCATTTAACATATACTCCATATATTTTTTCCACTGTAAATCAATATGTCAAGGAAGACATTACATTTCTTCCATTTTCATTGTAAGGCTAAAATAAGAGTTAATATTCCAAATTAGCACAGACTAATTAAAAGAATCTTTAAGTGGACCAAATAATGTCGATAATAACAGTAGCTAGAAAACAATATAACAGAGCCTAGATTTGGATCTGACAGCAGCCCTTGTAGCTCTGGCTATATATTTGCACTAATCAGAAAATTTTCATACAAAAATGCCAACTCCTTTACAGAGGGAGTTTTGACATTAGAAGTTTCTCAGGTCCAAGAAAGAATTGATCAAAATCAGACTGCAGAGAAGAGATCTGTACTTGCTCTCTGAATAGCCAATATTTCAGTGATGAAGGCATTCACCTGGAACATGTTCAAATCTTGCTCAACAAGTTCAAACGAGGGTTCTAGACCTGGATCTTCCACATCTCAAATAAGTCTCCTCATCATTGTAATGGAGATTAATTTTTTTCTAAATTTTAAAAGTCTAGTTTTCATCCAAACATGAATGTAAATGCTCTGAGAAAACAAAGAAGAAAAAACTATTTTTTGTCCATTATGTCATATGAGATAGTTAGTTAGAAAGGCATAAGACCATAGGAATATTATACATTTAGAAAATGAACTTAATGAAACCAATCCTTCTTCCAATAACCAATGTTAAAAAAATGAAATAAACCAAATTTCATTCTGAATTACACCAGTATAGTGGAACTGAATTTAAATAGGTTACTCTGATATCATCAAATAGCAGTCTGATTTATACAATAAAAAATGATACGCAAAACTCCACTACTCTGTGTAAACACCTGATTTAATGAGATTTTGATGATGACACTTCCATAACAGTATTACAGTAAATTCCCCTTAGCATCAATAGAATTATGTCCAGTTTAAGCTGACATGATGCTAAGACCCCAAAAGATGCAATAAATTAATAGATATTTTTCCAGTATAGTCCAAGGGAGCTGATCACCATGGCCCCACACACAGAGTCAGGGCTGTACAGGTAATGTGTTGAAAAATGTGTTTGAAATGCAGTAAGTATAACCTTGTAAATATCTGCAAGCATTCTTCAATTTTGCTTCATTTTACATATTACTGTCACAACAGAAATATTGCTAAAACATAATTTTCTAAGCACTTTACTGAAGTGATTATTGCAGAGAGTACAGTTTTTCAAGCCCATCCACATCTATCTTGATAAGCACATAAATAGAAGCTTATTAAATAGACTATTTTGTCACACTTTGTTACACACATTTGAATGAGAAAGCTTTTTCTTTTTTTTTTCTTTTTGTTCTGTCTAATATCCTAAATACCAAACTGGGTGTATGTAACCTTTGTAGATACAACACCTTGCTCTTTCATGATCTCATTTCTGACTTTTGCAAGGTATTGATTTTATGCCATAATGCAATGATGAGCCACTTCTATACAAAGCTGGTTGTACCAGAGAATGGTCTATTGCTTATGCAATGGCTTCTTTCCCCTGGTCTGAAAATTTATTGGTGGTTGCACAGTTAAATCAACTCTACTCCTTCTTCTCTCCTTTCCTTTACTGTAAACACAAAAAAACAGTCAGACCACGTATTCTCATTTGAAGTCATATCTACCACAACAAAGCCAGCAGAATTCTGTACCTCTGCTCTTTCATGCTTTTTCTAGTCATTTCTTTCCTGGTGTCTTTGTGCATGTTGAAAATCATGTACAAGTTTTACAGGACCGAACATTTAATAGCTGTCAGAATAGATATAAGGTAGCAGATCCACAGGAGAAGAAAATTAAATACTCCTGAGTTATTTTATTGAAATTTCAGTTCTTCTTAGTTTATAGTTGTAGACTGGGATGGAATTTCAGAAGTGCAATTTCAGAGTATTTTTTTATGGAGTTCATCGCTTGACTACTGAAAGCTGTAATCATCACAATAAAATTCTGAGATGAGATGCCAATATAGCATATCTTATGCCATGTAGTAAGATATGTTCTACAAATAAACTTTACTAGAATTGGGCAGATTAATGTAGTCCTAGCTAATAGCATTTCAGGTATTCACAGCAAGCTTTGCATGTATCTGGGAATTTTTTTAATATGTATTTAATAAACATTAAATTTTATGATGAAGGGAGTACAATATTTTATTAATGGGATTTTGATTCTACATCATTATATGGGAAGACATTGACTGAGTCCTTAAACAGAAAGAAACTACTGAATAAAATGCAGCTGATATTTTTAGCTAAGTACATCACAAACAATGTTTCTCCCCCAGAGTTCTCTCCATTTTAAGGAGTCTGTGAACTATCTCATGAAAGTCTCAGACAACTGAAAACTCAAACCCTCACAGAAGGTGCTGAACCATATGTTGAAGTAGGTTTCTTCACTGTAAGTTCCAGGTGACAGGGCCTTGTTTTCTTCCACATCTCTCACAGGGCAGAACACAATTTCAGCACTTAATACTCTAACTGTGACACTTCCTTTGAAGGTGATGGATTTGTGCAAGTTGATCATTTAAACAGAAGTTGGACTTTTTCAGAGACAAAAGAACTTTTGTATTTCAGTAGAAAAGGGCAGAAAGGACATGCATAATTAGATGGTAAAATCAAGATTAAGAAGCATGACAAAATCCTTCGGGATCTATAAGGTCTGGCTTTCTACTACTCTGCTTTAAGACAGAGTTTTTCTCGTCATCATCAGTCATCAAAGGACATTTCTACTACTTTTCATGTTTTTACAAAGAATATGATCTAACAAACTAGGAGAGATGGATCCAAAAAAAAAAAAACAAATATTTGATCGGAATGTTCCCTTTAATTTTTTTATAGTGTTTGAAAGGTCTGAACATAAAGAGTTGCAAAATCATACAAGCACAAGTTTATGGTGTAAGTTAATGTGCATTCTTTGGACTTAGATCCAAGATTTTAAATTTGGATATTTTAAAATGTGCATTGTTTGAATGAGTCTCCCTTCCCAGTATAGTTATCCTGAGCTCTTTTGTATTCACAGTTCACAATTGGAAGATTTTGCCAGCAACATTTTTCATTTCTTTTCTATGACATTGACACTGAATGGCAGTGGGCCAAGACAAGTTCCTTCATTATCCCACAAGGAAAAAAAATCTCATTTGAATCTGAAGATTATCCATTAACAATTATCTTTTGACATGCCTAAGTTAGCCTGTCTTTACTTCACTTAGTGCATGTCACATTGATTTTGCATAGTTTTATTTTTAAAATAGGAATTACAGAGCTACAAAGTCACATATCTTTCAAGAGATTCTTTTGACAATGCAATTTTCATAGTCAGCCTAAGTTGTAATTTTCACAGTCCTTATATAAATTTACAGTCATATGATCTTCAAAAAACTACACTTCAACAGTTAATTGATATTAATGTTGTTATCACTATTTTATTCTCAAATAAAGGGATCTTGCACAACCTCATAGAAGAGTGATATACTGAACTGTTGTTATAAGTAAACATTGGAAGACCCACATAAGTACAGATACAACTACCCACCTGTATTGGAGATGGAAATTTCTATGATCTGTAGATCCATAAAAATCTCCTGTGAGAAGCAGAGGCCAGACCTTGAGGAAAAAGATGTTTGCCTGCCTAGGCTGAGCGATAAGGAGCAGGGATGCAGCTGCTCAGCCCGGTTCACAGGCAGCCCCCCGGGAAACCTGTTGAAACCGGCCACTCGGCTGGGCTTGTAGCCAACTTAACCACAGACGTCCTCCAAACTAGCTTTGGAGGCCAACACCCGGAAATGAGGAAGAAGAGGAAGAAGGCAGGACCCTCGAATTGAGGGCTGGGACCTCTGGCTGGTATGCGCACCCGCGCACCCAGGGGGGGAGAGTTGCACAACTCGAGGCGGAGTTTGTCCACCCCCTGGGCTGCCTCCTGGGTCGGGCTGACCTTACGTGCCAGGATGCACCGGGCATAGAGAGGACAGTGAGGAGAGAGCGGCCGGGAGGGAAGGAGAAGCTCCTCACTCTGAGGCCTCCGCTGTCTCTGTGGGAGCCGGTCAGCAACTCTCTCGCTCTGATCTGCCAGCTTGAGAGGATGTTTGGGCCCAGTATCCCGCTGGCAGGTATCTCCTCGTGAGCAGTTATCCACACTTTGCTTCTTTTATGTGCTTTCAGCTGAATAAATGCTCGATGCAGTCACCTCATTCTGGCGTGATTACTGCCGAATCCTGAGCCCATCCAGAACACCACCTCTCACCCTCTGTCTTCCACACACCATCCCCCTCAAAGTAATCTCTAGCTGCTCCAGTATCTAAGACTAGTTAAAAAGTGAAAATAGTAGATTACTTATTCAGAGAGCTCCTGAGTGAAGGTTTGGAAAATTTACAACAGATATTACTCTGTTCTCCAAGTTTAAGCATACTTCATGTTGAAAGATGAATTTTAACTTTTGCCACATTTACTGCTAAATGGAAACATATTTTAATATTGCAGCATAACATATATAATAATACCATCAAGAAGAATTGGGATCAATTTATGTGTAGTCCTTTAGCTACAGAGTACATTTTTTTTGCCAATGAATGTAACTGTAGCTCAGCCTATCAGAACATTATCCTACTTCCTAAAAATACCTTCTTCTCCAGTAAACATTCAAGAGGCCAAGAGGCCATTCTCTTGATGCAGAAGCACTCACTATCTTACAAATAATAGGCATATTTTTGTGAAAAAAAAATCAAAGCAGGAAAAGAGCTATTTTGAGAACATGAATAAATGAGTTTTTAAAAAGTCCAAATAGCTATCTAGTTAATTACTGTGAAGAAGTCTTAATCTCAGCATAACATCCTAAAGCTCTGCTCACTGAAATAGAGTCTCTGGTAGTCAGAGGCAGTTTACTGCTACTGCTCTGTCCCACTCCATGCAGCATGTATAATTTTGAAATGGATATCCCAAAGGGAAATGGAGCCCTTGGGCAAATCTGAGTTGTTCTGCCTGAGCTTTTCTGTCTCCTGCAACTAAATTTACTTGTGGTCTGAATGCTTCTAATAGTGAATTGAAGAGTTGAGAAGTCCAGAGCAAAGTTATTGTTGGAGCAAGAAGTTCACTCACTCCACAATATACTCTTCACAATAACCTATGCCCTTTTATGAGCACAGTAATAATAATAATATGTATCATTTATACAGTGAAAACTATTTCCAGATGAATCATTAAATCTCAGTAGGCAGAACTGTAGGTAAACATAACTGTAATGTATGGAAGTAAAGCCAGGTAGAGATGGATCTTTGCCCCGAGACACAAAACAGAATTCAATTTCTTTAACTTTTAAAAATTTCTTCTTTTTTTGTTTTGTCTGGGTTTGTTTTGTTTGTAACTTCTGAATCTAGGCTTTGTCTTCTTGAATTAGATTAAGAACCTCCTTCGTATCAGAAATGTTTGGCACACACATTTGGAAAAATGAAAATATGTACCATGAACATACACATTCCAGAACTGATTTCAGTAATGCTATATGCAGAGGTAATGCCCCTGTGCTACTTATATCTAGCATGCTACAGTGCATTTTTATTCCTCTCAGATCCAGTATTAAACCACAGATTTATTTTCAGTTGACCACTGTATCAATATTCATCTACATGGTATTTTAAAGCTTTTGCTGGAAACTTCCCTAGTTTCACTCAGTGTTTCAGCTGCTAGAGTAAAATCTTTTCATGGAGTTTTACAGTGCATCATTTGTCCAGTGTTCTCCTGTTCCAAATATCAAAATCAAGGTACTGATACATATTAACACAGCAAGTGACTGGTAGGGGGAAAATCATTGCTATCCCCAACAACTAATGCCTTTTCCCTGAGGCTATAGTCTCTAAAACGATGCCATCAACATGAAATATTTTTCACTCACTTTCATTCAAAGATCACTGCCTTGCTAGAAGCTGACAGAGACAGAAGGTTTAAGTTTAGCTCCTAGACTTTGCCCAGAAGCACCTGAAAAAGGTCTAGCTTGTTCTTTCCTGCCAGCTCTGCTACCTGGGTCATAAGTTCCAAAAAATGAGAGTGAGATGCTTTTAAACAATAGGAACATCTTAAGCTACTACTGCAAAACGCACGTGTGTCAGGATCCTGTTTTTTTGGAATGACATTTTGACAAAACTCCAGTGGATACAGAGTATTCTCATAATGATGAGTAGTAGGAAGAAAAGTATTCAAAAATAAAATGCAGAGACATTATGGCCAGTTTACAAACAGAACAACAACAACAACAACAACAAGCACAATTGGATATCTCTGCTTTGTTATGTTGGCTGCAGAAACAGCAGCACTGAGCCCTGGGCTCTCAGGTAGAACTGTCCGTCTCCACCAGGTGTAATACCCAGACCTCATTTTCAGAAGAAATCTATGGTACTTCATAGGTCATGTGATATATCACTTGATGGACAACATTTTTCAGTCTGTAAACAGATCATCTCTCCTCCTGACCATCACGTTCTCCTATACACTGCTTCACTCTTTGCCCCTTTCTAAGTTACCTAGTTACCACTTCCTTATGACGCCTCCAGAGAAGTCAGGGGCCATCAGAAGGGGAGACAGAACTGGAAGATCTTTATATTATGGCAGAATCCTGTGGCTGACACTTTAAATACAGAGAAAAGGAAAGCAAATTCAGTCCCTGATAACTCATCTAGGTAGTAGTTTCTTTGTTTTGCTTTCCCATTAGTTTCTACAGTAAAGTCACTAGCTTCTTTAACTCTCACAATGATACAGAAGCAGTTATTCTGGTATATTTTAGGATATGTCAATGGATATGAAAACAAATGAGGTTGCTTAAAAAAACACCAGTAAAAAAAAGTCAGGCTGAGGAACTAAATAAGAAAACAGTAGGAGAACCAAGAGAGAAAAACATAAAAGGTTCAATAAGGAAAAGGAGAAATTTAAAAAGCTAAGAGTGATGAAAGAAAAGAGGAAAGGTGACTGAAAAGGAACTGGAGAGGCTAGGAAAAAAAAAAGAATGTAAGAGAGGAGATTGGAAAACAAAACAGGAGGAAGGAAACAGTAAAGCAAAAGATGTGAGGAGAGGAAACAGCCCACTGAGTGAGACTCAAGTGAGAAGGACCAAGCTGAAGTGTTGGGATAAACAGATTGGAATAAGGCATCAAAGATAAAAACTTATGAAAATACACTGAAAAAACAAGGAAGCTGAGGATGACATACACATGCTATGGCATGAGCGGACATGAAGAGAAGGTGTGAAGTATAAATAACATTGAGAAAAGAAAGGGAATTTTAATCATGAGCTCACGTATAGCTATCCCCATTACTAAAACACTGCCAGTTATTTAACACAAATGTGCAATACAGGCCTGGTGTATCTAATTTCAATGAAGCATGAATAAAACAAAGGTGATTGAGCCATCGTAATCATAATACCACCACATTTACTTCAACTCGTGGGTGAGAAATCAGAATTATAGTGTATATTATTTTAGTGGCTGCACTCACCCTGCTATGTCACTACATTCTCATTGTTTAAAACAGCTTTATGATGACTGACATATTTATTGTGTTTCCCACATTAAGGTTTTTATGAAGTGGCTCATTAAAGTGGAAAGAAAAATCCTTATCAAATGAACCTCCGTTTTAATGCTTTACTGCATCTGCTCTAATTCCTGGCAGCTGTTGGTTCAACAGGAGACTGAGAGTCTTGAAATCCTTTATAAAACGAAGATGTCAGTACAGAGACTGCTGCTTGATCAAATCTGTCTAGAGCAAATTCCATCCTGTTCTGTCCTTCATACCTATATACCTGGAGCCTGTATATGCTTTTGTATATCTGATTCCTGCTTCTCTGATGCAGGTATTTTTCATTTTCTGCCTATTCCATCACTCTTCCCAAGCACCCCCTTCATTCTAGTCCATTTCTATGATCTGTGCTGCTCAAAATATTCATACTCCAAGTCTGATATCAGAGCAGGTACTGTTCATTTACAGGCTTTTTTACTCTTCAGCTTCACATACTCCAGAATGCATGGGCATGTTACAAAACCAGATAAACTGCGTAACCAACAAATTAATATCACAGTTCTTTACAAATGGCACTGTTGCTTTTTTTTTAGCACCTGTCCGCAGGGTCCTTACTGTGTTACTCTCTTGATTGGAAACCAGTTCACTTCATGTGGTGGAAGGGCCCTGGACAGTTCTATTTAACAGGTGGCAGAGGAGAAGCAGCTGGAGCAGATACAGTCTCACAGATTCCCCATTAATCAATCAGCAATTCTGAGGTGCAATACCTATGTCAATGGAGTAGGTCCAAATCACCATATAGACATGCAAAGCCCAGTCCTGTCACCAGAACTTCCACATATGGAAGTAGACGCTCATAGGGTTTCTCAAGAAGTTCATATGACTCCCAAGCTGGGCTGAAAAGCCCCAAATCCAAATGAGATGGGTGCTGTATTTCATTAAAAAGTTGAGGAGCTGGACTAATATAGTTCAATGAATAATCAGTGTGGTGCTGGCTGGTGACTCATCTAATACTACTGCAGTAATAGAACTACATGAACTGCTATGAGCACTACAGGTTATTCAAATGCATCTGAGTTTGCTAGAATAGTAGCTAACATTGAGATAATGCAGAGTTTACGCACCTTGAGAACTTTCACACTGCAGGCGTGCCCATGTTTTTCTGTAACAAGGCTCTAAAAAAACATGTCAAATATAGAGGATACCAATACTTCATAGCTATGAAATAATTAGCTACAAAAGAGTAGAATTGTCAGACAACGGGATCTGGGATTTGCATCTTTTAAACAGATTTCTCAGTCAGGGTTTTATTTTCCCAGAAAGTGCTACAAATCAGCTTATCCATATGCCTATAGCAGTAGACCCCCTCTTAGAAGGAACTGGTTAGTCCAGGAGAGCCTGTGACTTAACTATCTTGTAGGCAAAAGACTAAGCCTGGGAAAGAAAACAGATTATTAAGAAGAATGGGGGTGCATCCAATTAGCTATCTGTACCCTCTATATATCTTCTGTGCTTTTTCCCACTAAACGATGTTCTGATAATCCACAATCAGGCAGTGAAAAGTTTAATGAAAAGGCAGGAAATTGCTCTGATCAAGCTGAAAGCAAGGTAGCACTGATATTTGTTTGTCAGTGTGGTCAATGCCATCTGTATTACTGTGACCTGCTGTGCCCAGCACAATAACTGGTCAGAGTTTTCACCAAAAGTCAAACAAGGCAAGTCACTTCTAGTTTGTACACATGGTGCAAACAACCAGAAAATGTACCTGTCATTTCTGGGTCCGATACAAGCAAGCTCCTGATGAATGTCCACAGCCACTACAAATTAAGTGGTATAAGGGGGCATTTGTCATTTTGCTAGAGCCATAATTTTTTACCATTTCTGATAAAAATAAAATCAATCCTGTCATTTTCCTTTCTGTGCTATTATTGTGCTTAAAATGGGCAGCATACCTGTCTGTATGAAATATCATCTTTGGTGGTAAAAGTACATTAAGATGCTATGGTCATTTAAGATCCCAGGCCTATCTGCGCGGGGATATGAGTT
>NW_010588205.1:155467-209259 GCF_000705375.1 Tinamus guttatus | reverse complement strand
AGTCTGACCAGCCTGTAATTTCCTGGGTCCTCTCTCTTGCCCTTTTGAAGACTGGAGTGACGATGGCTTTCTTCTAGTCCTCCAGCACCTCCCCTGCCCTCCACGACCTCTGGAAGATGATGGAGAGTGGCTGAGCAGTAACTCCTGCCAGTTCACTCAGCACTCTTGGGTGCATCCCATCTGGGCCCATAGATTTATGGGTGTCCAGTTTCCTTAGATAATCCCTGACCCAATCCTCCTTGACCAGCAGAAAGTCTTCTCTCCTAATTATCCCTCTTATCTTGGGCTCTGTAGTTCATGGGGGCTAGCTTTAGCAGTAAAGACAGAAGCAAAGAAGGCATTTAGTAACTCTGCCTTCTCTGCATCCTCCATCACCAAGGCACCCTCCCCATTCAGTGGCAGACTAACATTTTCCCTAGTCTTCTTCTTGCTGCTAATGTATTCCTCATTGCATTTCTGCATTCTCTGACAATGTTCCTGTACTCTTCCCATGTGGCCTGGCCCTTTTTCCGTATTATGTATGCACTCCTTTTTTCTCATTAAGTTTATCCAACAGCTCCTCACCTATCCATGCAGGGGGGTCTCCTGCCCCCCTTGCTCGACTTCTTTCTTGTAGGAATGCACCGATCCTGAACTTGGAGAAAGTGGTGTTTGAATATTAGCCAACTCTCCTGGACTCCCTTTCCTTCTAGGACCCTGGCCCAGGGAATTCCTCCAAGGAGCTCCCTGAAGAGGTTAAACTTAGCTCTCTTGAAGTCCAGGATTGTAATCCTACTTCTTGCACAGCTTCCTCCACACAGGATCATGAATTCCAACATCATTGCAGCCAACACTGCCCCCAACCATCACATTTCCCACTAGACCATCTCTGTTCATTAATACCAGATCTAGCAGCGCCTCTCCCCTTGTTGGCTCATCAACCACCTACATCAGGAAGTTATCTGCAATGTTCTGCAGGAATCTCCTGGACTGTTTGTTCCTAACTGTGTGATTATCCCAGCAGACATCAGAGTGGTTGAAGTCCCCCATAAGAACCAGGGCCTGGGATTGTGAGGCTTCTTGAAGCTGCCTGTAGAAGGCCTCATCCACTTCTTCTCCCTGGTCAGGAGGCCTGTAGTAAACTCCCACAACAATGTAACCCCTGTTGGTCTACCTTTAATCCTCACTCACAGACTCTCGACTTGCGCTTCATCCTCCCCTATGCTGAGCTCCATACATTCCAGTTGCTCTCTCACATAAAGAGCAACTCTGCCACCTCATCTTCCTGGCCTGGCCTTCCTGAAAAGCTTAAAGCCATCCATAGCCACATTCCAGTTGTGAGAGCTGCCCCACCATGTCTAAGTAATTGCAATGAGATCATGGCCCCGCAATTGTACATGCATCTCCAGAGGTGATTTCCGGATGTACAAATATGAAAATGTGATGTATCGCTCCAATTCTTGAAGCTCATTATTGCTTTCCCAGAAGGAAAGCATGACTTTTCAGATATTTTATGAATATACAAGGAAACTGTTTTCTTGAGCTGTGGTTGATTTGAATAAATAATCCATGAGTTTGTCCAGGAGCTAAGGGTCCAGAATAAGTGCCCACATAATAGATGCTATCAAAATGTACTGTTCATCCCATCCACCGGGAGAAAATACCAGGAAGCTCTATGATGCTGGGTTATACAAACACTTACAGATTTGTGTAGATAGTCCACATGAGCTAAAGCTGAGAATCAGGCACATCTGATAGAGCGACCTGTCCAAGTGGAAATCAAAGCTATATGGCAAGCTGATGAGACGGTATTCAGCTCTGAAAGCTGAAGTCGGCTCAGACTTACAGTAACAAAAAAACTTTGGTGAATTCAAACCTGAAAGGTTATTTATCCAGCAGCAGCTTTTCATTGTGAATTTTACCTTTCATATGGGAAGTGAAGAAGCTGAGTGATAATGGAGTAGAAGTGGAGCTGCATCTTGTTACAAAACATTTTTGTTCTTTAGAGGTAACAATCATTGCTGAACGAAAGCCTGTAGAAATAATGAGTTATATAAAAACTACCGTCTGTCCACGGGGGAAAAAATTAGAAGAGACAAATTTTTCCTGTAAAACAAAAAGCCTTTGATCCTAATTTTGTTTGGAGAAAAACTCTGAAGCACTACCCCATAAAAGCAGCTGAGTACTCTTTAGGATGTGGTGACAGAAAACGACTGTGTAACAGCAAACTTGCATAGACAGCAGGAGCAGGACACAAACCTGGAATACCTACTCTAGGCGCTACCAGCCTCGCAAACAAGAGGAGCACACACATCAACATGCGTAAGTAGATACCATGCCACACACATGCTGCTCAGTACTATTCTGAATGTGGGTAGACTGCCCTATCAGTAACATTCACGAGCATTCAGGAATAAGCATACCAGGAAAAAGCAAACAGGTGAAAGGTCACTTAATTTATTTATTTGTGGAAAGAATTGTGGAGCTTTGTCAAAGAATTCCTGCAAGCTATAGTGGAAGAAACTGTAAGAGTTAGATAATACCAGCTAGAAGGAGTCAAAGTAAAGCAAAATAGGAAAATCCTTTGGCAGAGAAAAGAAATTGATTATTTGTCAGTTACTGAATTCCTAACTTTTAGGAGCACTCAGAACTTAAACCTGAATGTTTTAAATGTTATGCCTTGAGTCCATTTCTAGTATTTGCAGACCTGAGATTTGAATTTTATGAAAAATTTGGAAGAAGGACTTGGAAGAAGTACCTTTGTCATCCTGGGAAAGAAGACATTCAAATTAAAATTCAGCATGTTTCTAAACTGAATTCCTTCAATGTAGATAAAAATACCTTATTTTAAATAATCATTATTATATGAAAAGTGTCAAAAATAATTGATTTCTATTATCTAGAAAATTAACTTCTCTTTAGATATTGCCATTCCATTTATAATTCCATTTAGAGAGCGTTTCATTGCTCCTCTTTTCACTCTTTCTGTCCCTCATGAGGTAAGCACAAAGCTTAAATTTCACTCAAAAGGAATCTTTGTCAGAGTGCCAGTGGCGCCTAACCTGCAACCTGCAAATGAAGGCTAAGAAGTGAAAGGGTACTACTTTTCAGCAAATTTGCGGGTTTTACTTTTGTCTGTAGTTTGCAGGGCAGTCTTCTCAAATAACATCAATCACCATCTTGCTATAGACATAAGTGAGGTTGCACTAATTCACACTCACAGAGAATTAGGTTCACCATGTGTTAAAAGTACGAGATTAGGAATTAAATCTAGTAGCATATTTAAATTCTAAATGAGCACCAAATCTTTTATTTTTTCCTTTCTTATCTGACAATTGGAAACTTGGAAAAATTGTATGTGAAAAAGAATAATGTTACACTTATTTTGAGCAGTTGACAGACATGGCTGGAAGTCTAATATGATTAATACCTCAATAACAAGGCTTCGGTAAGTTGGTCCCAATAGATTGCCAACACAGAGAGAGTGCCACGATACTGCAAATAGTTAAGGAACTTTTATTAGATAACAAATTCCATTTTAGTTGTTTTTACAGCTCTATATGTATCAAAATCAAAAGAATTAAAGACTTCTCTCAGAGACAAGCAAGAGCAGGGGAGCTAACAGCAATTGCTTGCAAACCTCATTTCCAGAAATAGTCTGAGGTACAAATTAATCTTCTAATTTCCTTAACAACACCTTGAGATTTTTTGTTTTAGATAAATATTCAGAGCCAGTTACTTTTTCTTCTTTTCTTTACTTAGGACACTTGTTATACCAGAGCTGCCAGCATAGATGCAGTAGAAAAAAATAAAATAAAATAAAATAAAATAAAATAAAATAAAATAGATTTGAAGTCCTTTGCATGAAAGATTATCAGAAAAAAAAAAAATCACAAGATCCTTATGCTTCCTTGCACGACCTTTTCCTTGTCCTCACTAAACTCAAGGCAGTGGATATCTGCGTACTGATAGAAATTCAAACCTTTTAGATTCCTCTGTTCTGCATCTGCTAGCAAATAGAGAACAGCCTGCTTATGCAACAGCATCATTCCAGGAAGTATTCTTATCCAGAGAATACAGTTCCAGGAATAATTAATTATTCAAAATGTTATTTATTACTTGTTTTACAGCGGTTTTACTGATAGGTCCATTGACTGAGCAGATAAGCAATTTTGCTACAGGCCCAGAGTTGAGAGTTCAGGTCTGTCCATGGCATGGTGCCAAAGTTCCCAGTGGACAGCTCAGCTGTGACCCTTTCTCTAGTTATCTGCAGGGGAGCCTCGAAGGCAAAATGCAGGCGTTCTCCACTCCGTTATTTTCTATGCCTTTGCTTCATAGCCTGCTTTTGCTTAATGGGTTAACTTCCATCTTACTTTACTTCCAGGCTTGGAAGACCCAGAGGTTGCGGATGAAATACAGGCCTCGCTGAGTTAGGCATTGCGCACCCATGCTGCTAGAAATAGTCTCTGTCCAAAGAAAGCTTAGAGTCTGATAAAAGAAAATGGAGAGGAGGAAGTATGTTACAGGGCTTGTTAGAAAAGGGAAAAAAAAAGGAAAAATTTCTCTCTTTGGAAGTATTTAGTCTGCTTTTTGTGTCTCATTGAGCTTAATTTAAAGGCTACCTGGAAATGATACAAATGACTGCTGCTCGTTATCTGGTGGTAGGCTGAGCATTTGAATATCAACAGCTGTGTTTAAATTGTCTTAAACAAACTGACAAAAGTGATCAGCTATGATAAAGTGGTGATTTCAAGCCTTTAAAGTGTGAAAATGTAGCTTACTCACATTTTGATTATAGTTTGAAATATTCCGCCTCTTTATTTTCCTGAGTTTCACTTGAACCTTGGATTTGAGCTAATAAACCAATGCTAGCATACATTGCCCCACTAGTGCTTTTAACAAGCACTCTCTTTGAAAATTAAACATTCTAGTAAATTGCTCAAACACAGTCTTGAAAAGTTAAACACAGCTTTGAAATCCTTCTAATGTTAGGCAAAGTTGTCATAAGCTCTTGGAATAATTGTAAAAAGACCAAAGCCTTGAAACTAGAAATGTACTATAATAGCTGATTTTACTGCTACGGTCCTGCAAATCTTTATGATCCAAATATCTACCATTATGTTCATGGAGATTTTCAACTCCTGCATGCATTTTTTTCAGCTCTTGTGGTTAATGCTATTTTCAAAGTTTCAAAAATATTTTCAGTTGCAGAATAGAGGAACAAACAGCATACTACAGCTTCCTCTCTGAATCATGAGTAGGAACATCTTCCCCTTTATCAAATCCTTTGTTTTTTAATGCTTGGTTAAATCAAATGAGCATGACCTGAATATTTAATGCATAAGACTATTTGAGAAAATCTTTTTTTTAATCTTACTCCTGTTAATAGTTTTAAGGACAGATATTACTTAAAATTATAGTGTGAATATAACAGGATATGTATATTTATATGAGGTCATCCACTGTTTTCCCAGTGTACTACTTAGCGTATATGCACTATCTATTTCTTCTAGTAATGTTGCATCACAAATTCGGTAAATTTGGTGACATCCTTTGAGAGTAACTGCTTGTAAAGCACTTCATTCAGTTCTCACTAAGACAGTCCACATAGCTACTAGCAATAACACCAAACATTGCCTCACATTTCTATGAAACATTTGTCAGAGAATATCCAGCGCTCATATCCCATACACTGCCACAGCACCCTCCTGCTTTCTGACGGATAGTAACC
This sequence comes from Tinamus guttatus, assembly GCF_000705375.1. Next base: position 203,549 of record NW_010588205.1, on the reverse strand, counting down.
TCCTGATACCTGCTAACAAATCTTTTCCAGAAATGTAATTTTCTAAAGGGCAGTAATGGATTGGACACAAATCTAGGAAGTAGATTTTTTGGGCTAATTCTGGCTTTAATTTACTTTTTTTTTTTTTTTTTTTTTTTTTTGTGATCATCCATGGGTATCTGGACTGCAGTGAGGCTACCACTTATCAGGCCACAGTGGTGCTGTTTGAAATAATTCTAACACTGGAAAAAAATCTAAGTACCAACTATAGTACATTGGTCTTAGGCTAAAAACATGCCATAATAAAGGACAAAACAAATACCTCTTTGTTAATTTATTAGGATTAGGGGAGCATTTAGCTTTCAGTCATGAGGGTTCTAATAATCATATTGACTCAGAAAATTATAGTTAAACAGAAGATATATTTAGAAATAATTCATGTAGTTTCTGCATTATGAATTTCAAATCCACAGAGAAGAACTACCAATGAGACAGTGAGCACCAACAGTGGGATCGATGCAATTAGACATCTCAGAGATTACCTTAAAAGGACTTGCAAGATTAAGCAAAAGGTGCAGGAGGGGAAGTATAGCTATCACAAGATAATCAGTTGTATAGATAAAATTGAGAACTCCAGAACAAAACAAAAAAAATGGTTGAAACCCCTCAGGAGAGTGAAAAATGCTCTATATGATACTTCAGCTCTCTGGAATAGCTTTATTATAGCCATTTTATAGAAAAAACTATGAAGTGGAAAAAATATGTTATGCAGTTATTCAGGGTAGCAATCTAGCTCATTGCTCCTGTTCAGCAGCCTGGTTTATATGAATTAAAAATCACTGAGCTGCTTTGTGACTAAGAAATAGCATTTTTTCATACATTATGATCTTATAATTCAGCAGATAATTAAAATGCAGACTGGCATAGCATGCGTCAGTCCAAAAGAACTCTGGCAAAAAAAGAAAATGGTCGACTACAAGAAAAATAAAATTATGGTTTTGTGAGTTAACATCTTTCAAATATTAATGACTTACAAAGTAGCAGAGCTCAGAAAAGGTAGTAAAATGTATTCATTTTGGCTTTTAACACCCATATTCTGTGAAGTTCTCCTCTTTTTATGTCATTATTTTTACTGAAGGAGAAGCAGATAAAAATAATGCATTATCCTATGCAGCAGTGATTCATGGCCTTCTGACAGTTTCAGCATCGGTTTTTCTAAAGATTCATGTTTCACACTATAAACAATCAAATTCAACAGTGGGTTCTTGTCTTCAGAGTCAGGCTTCTTGTATCCATCTGTATATAAAACCCAGCAGCATTATACATATATACATATTTTTATGTATGCATATATATAAAATTTCTCCTCAAACAACAAAAAAAAAGAGATCTCTGCAGCCAAGTAAATTTCTCATCTTCTATATCCTCATATAGAAAGTTTTCCTGTATTAAGAAGAGGGTTCTTATTGAAGGAGAATTTTCAAAATCAAGCAGAACAGGCCCAAGCTCTTCTGTGAAGCCACATGTAAATTCCTCTGGAATTTTATTCTATTTGTACAAGACTGTCTTACTAATTAAAAATGTGCATATAATGTAGAAAATCAGATTATTTTATACTTTGCTGTGTCCATACGGTTTTGGATTGTACCAGGTGACATGCAGGAAGGACTTACCACCTACACCAATCTGGCAGATTTAGTGGTCTAAAATATCTAGATTTCCTGGTAGCCATTTAATATCAGTACTTTCTCTTTAGAGTCAATACAGCTTCCTGATAATGCAAATAGTAGACACAATTTATTTGTATTAAAATGCACATGAAATTAAAGCCAATGCTTAAAATCTACCTGTGGTAACAAATGTTTTTTTCTTCCCAATAAATCTTCTAATCAAACTGATACATTTTGACTTAACATAGTGAAAGCATACCCTGCTGTACCTTATCCCGTTAATTGTGTCTATTAATCTTCATAAACTGTCTCTGTCAGTAACAACATACAAAATAACTCCCCTTGAATATCACCATGATTAGCTCTATTACATGTAAAGCTCAAGTAGACAATCACTGAAACTATTCTATTTCCTTCAGAATTTTAATTAATGGTCTTTAAGAATTTATTCTTAATTTATCTAATTGAAGTATATGAACATAGGCTTAAAACATGGCAATGTTTCAAAGGGGATAGATGATGAAACACTGCAGTGAAAAAGAGTTAAAGTTGAAAGAACTAGTTATCTATAATGTACAATGAACTGTTAAAAGTGTGGGTTTTTCTGATGACAAATATTTACTTAGAGATTGCAATATCTGTAAAATTCCAGTATAAAACTAGCATACATGGTATCCATGTAAATGAGATAGAGTCTGATTGATTGTTATTTAACTCCAATTTCACAGTGGTTTAATTCCGTATGGGATTTATGGCATACAAGAAGAGTGCAACTGTGAATGAAAGCTGATTTAAAGAGGAGGAAAAACCCTACACCTGAATGTAACAGAGGAAGAATGAATTTAAAAAGCAAACACAGACATGAGGGGAAAATAAAATCAAGAAAACAGTATAAGGAAATGTAGCCTTTGTAGTCTGACACTTGTAGTCTACTTTCAAGTGCTTAAGGTAACACTTTGCATTATGTTCAAAAATACAACTTAAGTAATGAAATATTTGAAATATGAGGCTCCCCGCTGCCTTGATCTGCTATTAATTCTCTGCTAAAAAGAAAAGTGACATAGGTTGGCAAATTGGTGGTGTGAAAATTAATGAGCTGCTTCTGTGCTGATCAACAGCAGGATTTCCTCTACCAGTTGAAGACTCCTATTCACTTTAAGCATTTTAAAATCTTAGTCTAACACCTCTCATATCAGTTCACTATATGGGAGCCCTACCACATCTGGACCAGTTGCCAAAGAGAGGTTTTAAATGTGTCTCTCTTCCTTTTGTGAAAATTTTTGTTACTGCTCTTCTTTCTCTTCCATCCTCTGCCTCATCCACTATTATCATGTGTTATATATTTAATAGTTATATTCAAACTGAGGACTAGTTATTCTTTGCTGGCTTTCCTGTTGCTAGATTGAAAATCCAGTTACTTTATTCGCGTCAGTGAGCAGAAATATAAAACAGAGGTCCTAGTTCCTAAATGACTAATGTTTGGTGCACTGTTATTTAATAGACTATCTCAGAGGTCAACCAGATAAGAGAATCTAGAGATAGCATCAATATTCTCTTGATTACATGTGCCTGAAATAATCAGATAAACTCAGTTCAAGAGTTCACAGCAAATTCAGTGTAATTCAATAAAGTCTATATAGGCAAATATATTTTACTATAAGTTACATATGGATCTGGTCAAGAATTTTTCCATTAATTGTTTAAACAGGAGGTATAGATTTCTAGAAACAAAATATTTTGTCCAAACAAGCTACTTCTAATGCAATTTTCACTATAAAAATTTTCTCAGATCCAAGTTAAAAATGACTACGAATGATAAAGCAGTCAACCAACTCCTGATGATAACCAGGTAGTGTTCAACATTTAAGCAAAGTTGGCACACACACTAAATGGCCCAAAGTAGAACCATTCCCACCAGTCCTCTTACAATGGGCCTTTACTCATTAACAAAGCCTACTCATTAACAAAGTCAACTGGCATAAAGGAAACCAAAGTGAAATTTCCTGCTTTGAGTCACACTTAATGATTAGAAGCAAGAGAGATAGGAATAGTTGGTGCTCACCACAGATAAAATCCTAATTCCTATTTCATCTAAAGATGATTCGTGCCTGTGTATGTGTGTAAGTACATTAAGTCTATTTATTTATTTATTTTTAATCAACAATGTTCATGTGCATACTTTCTGAAGAAAACCACTGGAGCTAGATATTGGCCTTCACATGGATTCCAGTGTTTGATGCAGATTTTGCTTTGAAATTGTTGCATTGTCTGTTGCTGGCATGTTTTAGTGATTTCTTTTCATATCCAGACTTGCTGCACTGTATTACTTCAATAAATGGCAATGTGCACAATTAAGATACAATTAAGGTTATATTAGATGAGATATACAAGAATTTAAAAAAAGGACAAGTGAGAATATAATTTTACCTCTCTCGGGTTTCTCATAGTTCTTTCAAAACGCTTAATTATCTAGACAGAAAGGATGATTTGTGTTCCAATCCTGAATCCAAAAGCATTAAAATTTCATCATGGAAATCTCTCTGATGGGTCAAAAATATAAATATCACATGCTTTTGTATTACTGCTATAACATCTACTTTACAGTGCACAGAAATCTTTCTGTTTAATAGTACAAGCAGAAAATGTTTTTAAATGTATTTTGTGTTTCTGTGCCAACTTACAAAATTGTGAGCAGACCCAAGTCCCCTTTCAACATCAAGAATTTTAAATTATATAAATCTAATTTTGATTTTGACTGTAGTTAGAATGTCCTGCTTCAAGAGTAAGGTTCTGAGAATCTTTAGATATAATCTATAATAGTTCCAACTATTGCATATCAAGTATTGTAGCAATAAAACTATACTGTAGGAAGGAAAAAGAAAATCTCCATATAGAAGAAATTGAAGCTAGAAAAATACAGACCTAAAATAAAGTGAAAGGTATGTAAGAATGATAGCAATCAAATATGTGGAAAAAAAAAAAGGGATCTGAGCAATAGAAAGCTGCACTCTTGTTCTCCCCTTCTTTCTCTTCCTTCCCAATTTGTTGGAGTTAAAGAGAAATATGAGCTTGAAAAAAGGAATTACAGGAAAAAAAAAAAAAAACACAAAACTCTGTTGACTTTAAAATTTTCTAGAATATATACCTTGGCTAAAATACAGTCACTTGTTCCAATAGTTGGTTGCCATCACAAACCCAAGGAACCATTCATCTGTGGCCAAATTCGCTCTATTTCTGACTCTGCAGTGGTACACAGCACTCACACATGGGGCAGAGAGTGAGATTATATAGAAAGATAGAATGGGTTAAGAATGCGTTTAATAAGAAGATAGGATAGACTGCAATGATCAGGCACAGGTTTCACTCAGACAAATGTACTGTCCAGTTGCTCACACGTGGTCAGCAGTTTTTATCAGCCACTTCTTTTTTGTATCCCAGTCTCCTTCCTCAAACCTTCCTTACTCCGTGTTATACAGTGCCAAAGGCCACTCTTGAGCATTCATTTTAGATCTGCCTTCTTATCAAAGTCCACAACGGCCTTGTCCAAAGCTACACCTGTAGTTTCTTAACGGTCCACGAGTTCATGACCAAGGACAGTTGGTCTTTGTCTCCCTTGTCCCTCGTCTATCAGGTTTGTGTTTCTGTGTGTTTTATTTTTCCTTTACGCTGTTACTTATGAGTCCTTTTGAACTGAAAAAGCATTTGATTTGACAACCTTAATGAAGCAGATGTTCTCACTACACAGAATACTGTGCCTTTGTTGAATAAATCCTCTTTGACTATGTTATACAGTGATATATATAGCAGGTATCTATGATTCTTTCAGTTTTACTTTTTGGTGTTCAGATTCTTTCAGTATTATATTTTGTTTTGTTTTCTTGTCTCAGTAGATTACTACAGAAATTACCATTTTTCATATTTTTTCCAGTGACTTAGTCTTTATTCAGAGTGGTGGGGAAAGAACACATCAGTATTAAGAAATGTTTGGAATGAAGAACATTACCATCTTTAGAATGTGATAAGAGCAGGATAAGCAGGTCTGTGCTTAGATAAGGGAGACATTCACAGCAAGAGGACTAAAAGATTTGTATTCCTTGCAACACTTAAGCAACTGCTCATGGCAAGTGATATGCTACAAGCAGTCTGGAGTTCTGCCAAGGCCATCCAATCTAATTGACTTCAGTTCATGATGAAAATCATAAACAAGCATTAGATACTCACAGAAACACTAAGAAAGACCATCTTGACAATGGATTTTATTAATTGCAAAGCTACTGCTTAAAACTTAAAATGCCTCTGATGGTTACTCACTTCCATTTTTCTTTCTTTGTATGACAGCCAAAATTTAGGTGAGCATTGTACATTAGGGACTCTGAAACAGTGATCAAGAAGGCCATAGGAAGCAGATCTGTGCTTGCTGTTGGAGGTTTGACTGGGAAATATGTGGTAATGTGAAAAATTCAAAGAGTGGATTGGAGAGTTGGTGGTTTAAAAGAGCTAGGATTATTTTGGATCCCATATTTGGATCTCACTGAACCATTATTTAACAGTCCTGTCCAGGTTTTGATCTTGATCCCTTGTTCATTAGAAATATTTCAACATTTTTACTTTGTAAGATGTCATTTGTATTGGAAAAAAAGGAGCAGTTCTTCTCCAGTTCATCTCAGAAGATCGGACATGACTTTTATTTATCTTTGGTCATAAAACATGCTCTTCATAATTCCTAGTTCCTTCACCTCACTATCCTCAGAAGAAAGGCTATATTGGAGTCCACTATGCCTCAGAAGAAGAAATTTGTGTTGTAGTCACTTGTAAATTCTGAAGCTAATGATTTTCTCATTTTATAAAAGGAATAATCCTGCCTTTAAAATTCTTTAATGTTTCTTTGTCCTGCTCATTATTCCCTCATTATTACAACAGCTACAGGGAAGCCTCATCAGAAATGGATTTATCAGAAATAATGTTATTAAAATCAAAATATCTTTTTATCCCACTGTGGTTAGACTTGTCCTTAAAACTGTCATCTTAAAACATCTGTATTCAAAAACTTGGAAAATGCAAAAAGCACTTATTTCCATTAATACGTCATGATTCATTTGTGTTTCACTGCAATTTGATATAATTCTTATACTTTTCTTTTGAAACAGTGTTTACAAAATTATTCTGATCAGTTGTTTATCCTTTATATTCTGATCTATGTAAATCTTAAAATCTTGATTCTTCATTCATAATCCAAAAAAATTACTTTTATTAATGGGAATCCTTTTTCAGAACTAAGACCTAAAAGATCATCCAAAGAGAATTTAGTAATAATTCAGTTCATCCAAAACCTTTCATAAATTCCACATACTTTTTTCTTCCAAGATCCTAATCTCCCAAAACAATTTACGTGTGCTAAATATGCTTCTCTTCTTCTGGACACCCCTCCCCCATAAACATTGGTGGCAAACTCACACTGAGTTCAGTTCAGGATTAGATGATCATAGAATGGAACTAAGTTATGGAGGCCTGTATCTGCCATGTACAGCTTAGACAGAGTATGACCGAAAAGCATTACTCTTCAGTTGCTATTCCATATATTAATTCAGTGAACAGAGAAATGTATCCATATAAACACAGAGCTTTAAGCTTGAAAGGCAGACACCATTAAGTCCTCTCATGCTTCTAGAAATAGTCCCTGAAAAGTAAGACACTACTCACTCACTCTCTAAACAAATGGTTTAAGGCTTTAAGGCTACAGAGCTGCTGGCTAGTAGCCCATGAAAAACTCTTAAAAATATATTTAATGATGTGGAAGGAAATTATGCTTTCCTGATATGGGTTGGCATGAATCTTGATGTAACAGCATATATGAGAAAGCATAGGTTATCTTTCCTTGACTGTTGTTTTAAAATATGTATTTATAGTATGTACGAGTCTAAAACGAATAATTATAGAACCCCAATCAGAACATTGAACAGAACAAATAATTACTGATAGGAAATTCAGTATCAGCTATGAAATATTCTAAGAAAGAGACATAAAAATATACATCTTAATACTGCAAGGATTGATTGTTGTCATAAAATTATTATAGCATGTATTTAGTGATCTTATTAAGATTTATGTAGTGGATGCTACACTGAAATCTTGCTTTGCACTTATAGTTGCAAACAGACATGCAATTATAGCTGATACTATATTTGTCTGTTCTTTTTTTTTTTCCCAATCTGAATATATTATATAAATTAACACAGCTTTGTTACTCATTCTGATGGAAATTGCTCAACACTAAGTAGCTGTCAAAAGACTAGGCAAATGTAGATAATGTTCATAAAACCAATGAAAACAAAACAGAAATATTCATCATGGCGCTTGTATAAACATATTGTACATGTGCATTTAGGATGTAATCCAGTTTGCTCAACCTTAGCCACAAAAAGAAAATCAATTTAACCTAAAGAGAATAAGTCATCCGATCCAAAATTGTGTAGCTAGTAAGGTATTTGTGCTGCTAATGTGTATTCAAAGAAGAAAGAAGAGCACAGATGGTTGGTTGAGACTAAGCACCTAACCTGTAAACAAATATGCAATGCCTAGGAAAGATTAATTATATCCCTTGAAAACTCTACGTGGTTTTATTCTTTCTATCTTAAAAGGGACAGTAGAAAACTAGAAAATGACTAAGAATAGCTTACGGTTCAACTTGATGATCTTAAAGGTCCTATCCAATCATAATGATTCTATGATTGTATTAATAGAGATATGCAAAATACTTCCATATAGGAAAGACTAACTAGAATAGCTCCCCTTACTTGGGAAGGAGACAACTGAGGCAGGACATCATCCACTTGTGTCAGTGAAGAAGACAAAACAGAGAATGGTTTTTTACTATTTCCTGGGACACTAGAACAAGGGCATAACCAGGAAAATCATTTGACAGCACACTCAGCTTGTACAAAAGAATGTCACAGAATGCTTTGTCGAATTGAAAAAGGGATTAGTCTGGTATTTGGGGAAAAGTCCATCACTGGCTATTAAAAATGAGCCCTGTGCCTAACCCAGGTCTCAGAAGTTTGTAATCTTCACGATTTCCAGAAACTGATAAGATATACTGTGAAAATTGCTTTATAATGTTTTCTATTTTCCTTTAATCTTTACCTAAGATTTTTCTGGGTACTACTCCTAAAAATTACCTATTGGGATAGACAAATCTGTGGTGTGACCATACGTAGTTTTCCTTGTGCTCTTAGACTTCAGAATTTCCGAACAAAGACAGAAGGAAGCCCACCAATACACAACGCAAGATATTTATGTAAGAGCATAGGAAATAAGCTAGGATTAAATTATTGATGCTAACTGATTGTATTTACACCACTATTCAATTTTGGATATTTAAACATTTTCATGCCTATCACCAAATACTTCATGGTATTTGCAGCTGTATTGGGCTTAACTTCATTCTTACTCCATCAGTATGATACACATTAATATGGGAATTTTGTTGTTGAAAAGCAAAGTTTTACCTTGAGTTTCTAAGCTTCTGGGTAATCTGAGCAAGAAGGAAAAGATTGTCTTCAGTTTTCACTTTGAATCCCTGGGGTAGAGTCTTCATTCATTCTACGCACCTCATCTGAAATGTCACATATTGAACAAGTGCAAAATATTCAAGAGATCATGGTCAAGGCAACAATTCCACTTTTAGTTCTACTGTATTTTGGTTTTCTCCATTAATACAAAAAAAAAAAAAAGTTGCTGTAGTATTGCCTGCACACTTTTTGCCTCTGTGGTTCAGTGTTAGATTTGGGGTGTGAGAGGTTTTTGAGTGTGCTTCATTTGGATTTAGGAGAGAAGTTGAAAGAGACTAACTGTGACTAAAAGGTTGGAAAGGCAGCGTTTTTTTGACTTGTACATATACTACTGAGTTGTTTTGTTGTTGGATTTTTTCAAGCCTTTTTCCTCAGTGAAACAGAAGGAAAAAAAGAGAGAGAATTACACTGGCTTTTCATTTTAGTTCACTTTTTAGTAACATAATCCTGAGGCAAATACTTGGAGAATATTTCTCTCCATAGAGAAAAACAGCATTTATGTCTGAATCAGCTCAGAGGTTGTGTGACTCCCTGCCGATTTTTTAATAGAGAAAGGAACTGAATTCACTCCTCATGAATAAAAAAACATAATAGGATAATCATTTACTTTCCAGAAAAAAAAAGTAGATGATTTGGAGGACTTCGATTTGTAAGTTCAAATGTCATCAAATCCAATAATAAATAGATAGATAGGTAAGATAGATAGTCATTATGTCAAAAATGCATTGACTCAAGCCTCTCAACAAGGTTGATTTATGCCATACACGTATATATATATATGTTGTCTTTTGTGAAATTAATCAAACATATCCTTAGCTTAAATATCTTCTGCTTCTGCAAGAGTAGTCACAGGACTCAATGGACACTGATTTCAGCCAACGGGACACTGGCTTTCATTGAAATGATCATACAACTAGTCTATACTAACTTTAGGAACCTCAATTTGAAAATAGATATATTCTTCATCTATAAAACATAATTTGAATGTCTATTCTAAAAATGTTAAGCTGAAAAGAGGTTCCCTCAGAAGGACTGCTATGAATGAAATGCACCAGTTTTACACCCAAACTGCCCATGCTGATGTTTTCTCTGTACCTCCCTCCTTTGAAATCAAAAGCTGATCTTTCTAGTAGCTTCAGGTGGAAGAGGCTCTTCTGATATAGAAGCTAGTCTGTCTCAAGCTTGAAATACTTCATCATGCAACATATGCTAGTGAGGAGCTAAATACCAGAGTGTGCTTGTCCAAAGGTAGCACAGTGACTGGAGTCTACCCAGGCTCCACAGAACAGCTCAGTGCAGGCAGAGCTCCACATTCAATCATAAACATACTTTTTGTGTCATTTTTATTTCTACTTGTAATTTTAATCCTGCATGTTAGTACTAGAGCCGTTTTTGCCTGAATCATTCTAGGGGATATCTAACTGTTACAGGTATTCTTCTGTTCGACTTTGCTCAGATGCTGTCCCAGCGCTAGCAGTTTATTGCCGTAGGCATTTTCTTTCATCTTCTGCTAGGGCTACACATTAGATGAAACTTCATTCGTGGCATTTGTTACGCTGTTTGATTGTGTTTTGTATTCATGTCAAAGAGACGCCTGAGAATAGGAGGTTTACCAGGAATTTTCAGAAAATGGCTGTTGTCTTTGTTTCATATTTGTACCTGAATACAAAACAGACATAAAAAATAAACCAGATATGAACAAGGCGGCATACTACATGATACATTTAAAGCTAGACAGGGAAAAGTGCTGGAAAATACAACACAGTGCACCCTAGGGAATGTTTCTGTGCTAGCAGAAGAATGGCCTAGAAAATTTGTTAGATTTTATCTAGTTCTAACATCTATGACTCAGGAGGGCTAACTACTCCTTAAAACTTAGTGTGTGGCTAACAAGCTACTACTCAAGGGCTAGTCCTAGTAGTGCTTATACTATAATGCTACTCAACCAAGTAATTCTTGAGGAGGGTTTCTACCTGCTGCTGTACGCAGAGAGGCCAGGACCATAGCGCCCACGTCTCCCACTGCAGCGGCTGGGGATGCCCAAGTGAACCATGCAGCTCCCCAGAGATCACAGCTTTGGGGGTCACTTATAGGAGAGTATTGAGAAAACTGCCAGTGCTCATTGCCATTTTGTAATTTGTAGCACAGTCCATTGTATTACTGATCCTATATTTGCCACTCACTTGATTTCCAGTCTATTGCATGTAGTTAATAAATCAATAAGCCACTTCACTCCTGATTTGATTTAGCTGCATCCACTGAGCCTTTCCTTGCTCCTAGGGTCATAAACAGAAGCCTCTGCTGATTGTTAGATTAGACAGGGCCTATTACACACTTGCCTTTTGCGAGGTTTTTATCTGTCCCGTCACTTTGAAATTACTGCAGGAAGATGGAGGTTTACAGCAGCAGACTGACAATTGCACTATGTTGTTTTGTTATAGCTAACATTAAAATTAAGCATTTTTTGCAAAGCAAAATATGTCGGAAGCTTACTATCTATTTTCATGCTCAGATCTTGCTAGTTGGCTCAATGGAAAAGAGAGCCTGGTCTCAAAAGATGCGACATTCCAAAATGTTACTCTTCCAAGTTGCTATGCCACATATTTTTCCACTTCATAGATTAGTTTTCTGGTCATTTTAAAATAATATAAGTTAATGCTTTAACAATCTAATTTCTTGCTGGCTCAACAAAACATCCATCCAAAAACATCCAAAGCATACATCAGTTCTACAACATCATTACAAAGATTATATTGTTACTTCAATTTAACCTTACAAGTTGTTAACCAAAATCACACAGAATCACAGAATGGTTAAGGGTTGAAGGGAACTCTAGACATCACCTGGTCCAACCCTCCTGCTCAAGCTGGAACACCTAGAGCATGTGGCATGGTGCCATCCAGGTGGGTTTTGAAGATCTCCGGAGAAGGAGACTCCACAGCCTCTCTGCACAGCCTGTTCCAGGGCTCTGTCACCCTCACAGGAAGGAAGTTCTTCCTCACATGGAGGTGAAAGTTCCTGTGTTTCAACTTGTACTCATTACCCCTTGTCCTGTCGCTGGCCAGCAACCAGAAGAGTTTGGCCCCATCCTCCCTACATTCACCCCTCAGGTACTTGTACATGTTGATGAGATCTCCTCTCAATCTTCTCCTCTCTAGGTTAAATAGGCTCAGCTTGCTTAGTCTTTCCTCATATGATAGATGCTTCAGTCGCCGGAGCATCTAAAATATCTGATGCCAACATAAGACTAATATCCAGTTCAAACATTGCTTATGCTATATTCCCCAGTTAACCAGAGCCTCTACTGGTTAAACAGTCAGTATTTGCAAACTGTATTTGAATAGCGTACTTCTGCTGAACAAACTACTGAAGTCTAAATTATTCCTGTCTACTTTTTTTGTGAAATACGCAGTAGGGTTAATAAAATTCATCCTTTCTCCTAGTTACTGTAGAGATTTTTTTGTTTCATATCCCAATAGATATTTAGAGGTACTCAGGAGAGAAAACTGCATTCAGTTATTTCAATTACAAATTTCCCATCCCACAGTAAAAGTATAACAATGTACACCTTGTATAACAATGTACACCATTGTATAACAATGTACACAATAAACCTCAGTGACACTTCTTGAAGAAGAGATTTCCACCAAGATATTTATCCACCTCATGTTTTCACAAAAAAAAAAAAAAAAAAAAAAAAAAAAAACTTCTCAGTTTATAATGATGTTATCTGAAATAATTCTGCAAGTTTTGATAAAGTCAGCTTTTAGTAAACGAGGCATCATATTTACTACCTAGCCCTCTTACGTATCAGGCCAGTGAATCTATGAAGGCACAACATTTATTGCCTCTTCTTTATGCTGTCCTTTTGATGTTTCTTTAATTTGCATTCTCCAATCTTTCAATATAACTTGTCCAACACCATTGGAGTGCCTCAGGATTCATTGGGGTACAGAGGGAAGCAGAAGAATTAAACAGGATGATCTAGAGGGTTTTCATGCTTTATCTGAACATAGTCTGAAATATAAAAATGCCCACCAGTTGGCTTTGCTTCTTTCCTATCCCATTTGTGTCCTAATCACTAGGTCATAGAATCACTCTCACTCTTACAATCTTTTTCTTGCCCCATTGGTGCTTTGATCCCCCTTTAAATATGGACGAGCTTCAAAGAAAGGTGAGTAACAAAATTGTCTAACCCTAAGTAGAGCAGTGAGAGAATGATAGTTAGCTTGGAGGTTGGTGTGATGGGTTTTAATCACCCCAGGCAGAAAGAGGATTTGAATTCAGAGCCTCTTTTCCCTGGCTCGTGCTTTAATTGCTAAGTTACTTCTAAGAGTGAGTTAGCAGCTCTTCAGCCCCTGCTTGGTAGAAGGCAGCCGTAGCAATCTGATCTGAGAAAACTGCCTGAATTGAACCTTTCAAGGTAATAAAGGTGGTAGAACTCACAAATCTGGAATCCCTGCAGTGACAGATACTCGGCCATTCAGCACTGCTAAGACTGGCACATTTCTGTGAATAATCCAAGTGGGTTGGCAGGAACCTTTGGAATTGTAATGTTAAATAGGAAAAAAAAAAAAGAGGAAAAAAAAAAGCATATTGTATTTTAGGCAATGCTATCTTTGGAAGGTGATTTAAATTAAATAGTAAAAAAAAAAAGGCGGGGGGGCGGGTGCTATAGAATGGAATTTAGCTTAATTCTGTTTAAGAGCTACTTTAGCATCTAAAATCCATTCCTGGACCCAGCCAGAAGATATGGAGGCTAACATATAAAGCAAAAATTTAAATGATCTTAAGGGATGGTGAGTAATTTTTGTCTCATCAAACTGAACGAAAAGGGCAGTTTGTTATTACACCTGAAAGTCCTTCCCACTCTTGGTGCTAGTTTCACACCAATTACAATCCAGTGAGGTCAATAGCAGCCTTGCAGAAATGGATGGTGAGTTTTCACCATCTATTAACACCTCTTAAAATCAATGACAAAACTCTCATAGACTTTAGCAGCAGCTGACTCAAGGCATGGTCTAAGCTTGTGCTACTTCTCTTGATGTATTCTTATTCACAAATCATTTTAAGTTTTGATTCACACACAGAAAATCTGGATAATTATTTACTGCATATAATTCATAATCATCCATATCCACTTTGCTTCCGTAGCTAAATTAATCAGAGAATAACTGTTGTGTAGCCACTCAAATGACTTACTTATTAAATTGGATAAGAAGAGTTTGTTTTTTTTCTCTGCTAAACACTAGGATAACAGTTATTGTTTTGTATATGTATATGTTTGTAATGTAACACAACTTTTAACACTCTGAAAGTCAATACTAATTACTTTTTCCTTAATTTTGCATGATTTCCAATTCATATTGAAGAATCAGTTTATTCATAGAGTGATTGTTAATTTTTTAATTATAACGTAGCTCTTAAATGGAGCCAATGATCACAATGAGTACAAATTTTAAATATATGAAAAATGTAAGCAAATACAATGTGCTTGATTGATTGTCATTGCTAGATTAGATTTTTATAATAAATACATTGTTGATAAGATGTTCTCAAATTATCAAAACACACCTTTTTGGTTGGTTTGTTTGTTAACTCCTGCTACCTCACAGAATGGTGAGGTTTAAGTACCTTAACTAAGCAAACATTTTCAATGTTACAGTTATCCCTACGGTTCCCCACTGCGTCTCACCTGGCACACTGATAATACCCAAATGGCCAACACAACAAGAATCGAACGTGGCAAGGCTGAACTCAAAATCTGGTGTTCGTGCGACTAACACCCAGGTGATGATGTTCATAATTTGAAGGTTTGTATAGACAGCTTTCATCAAATATTCATTAAAATATACAGGTTTACCAGTTCATTAAAGCAGAAACAGTTTTAATGTCACAGTCCACTGTTATTCTACATCATTAAAATAGCAAAAGCCTATCAGCAAACCTATCCTTTAAACTGTATTATATCATGTTGCTTTAGATTCTCAACGAAGCAACACCTTCTAAAGGGTAGGGAGTTTTTCAAATACCTTCAACTCACATTAAATAAAGAAGCTTGCAAAGCATTACCCTAATCTTGCTATTTATCCCTTGTGTGCAGTATTACACTAGTTTGGGAACCCTTTCTCCAATCTCTTCCAGGATTTCAGGTAAAATTATTGGCAGCAATGGGCAGAATTATGCTAACTTGAAAAATCTGGCAGGAGAAAGATGGTTGAAATATGGCGCCCTCATCGAATATTTACTGGAACCATAATACAATTTTCCATACAATTACATAGAGATGAAACTGGTTCAAATAATCTGTTAGAACATTCCAGACATAGCCTTTGCTTGTCTCTGTTCACATTTCCAATCAGCCAGTAGTACCTTGACAACATGAGGGAATGAGTCAGACAGACTCTCTTCTTGAAGTACCAATTTCTGGTACTGGAATTAAATACCAGAATCAAGAGTCTAGCTTCTGTAGGTGCTCTGCAGCACACAGATTAGGCATCAAAGTCCCCAGTATTGTCAATAAAGATCTAGGCACTTCTGTAAAGGAATGCAGGAAACAAGCCTGTCAGTTCTTCCATCTTCCATCTCTCTCTGAAGCTTACACATTGAAGACATCTAATGAAGCTGATAAGATTTTTGTGATCAGATGTAGATCAAATCTATAATGTAGACTTTTATGTCTGAGTTAGTCACACAAAAAAATTGCTTTTACAATTAAAAAAAAAAGGTAATATTGGCACTAATGGGGTGCAATACATCTCATTCTGATGTTGGCTGAGGAGGCAGATAAGATGAATCATGCTCTAAAGGTGTATGCTTCTTTCCACTAGCTGCAAAGTAGCTTGGGAAAATGAATATAGATGCTATCCTCTGAAGTTAGCTGAGATGAAACACACACTGAGCGCTTCTATCTCTTCAGGCTGCAGACAATAGAGTGCTGTTCAGGTGCTCAACACACTGGTGGCTTTCCCTTGGGAACTACCTCTAGGTAGATGCTTTAGCCTCGAACTAAAACTTTGGGCAGACATACTTTTTCTCCTCCTTTTGTAACTGCCTAAGTAGCTAGGATTGCAAGAACTGTAAAGATAAATAGAAGTATGATTTAGTGAACTGATTAGGTACTCCACAGCTAAGAAAAGGAAACAAGAATTTATTCAGCTGATCAGGTAGAAATTCACTCATCACAGAGAAATCAGAGATTCTAGTCCCTCCTACCCTGATTATTGATATTTTGGTACTACTTCTTTTTCTATATTCTAAATAAAAATGTTTAAACAATTCAAGAAGTAACATATTTATAGGAACATGCCTGTAACTTATTGTATAGGTCTCAGAACAACTCACTTCCAGGCAGCTTGCAGCTCAGCTAAACAAGTTGCAAAGTTCATAGCAATATTTTTTATTACAATTATGCAAAGAGTTTATTGTAACCATACTGCAGTAATACAAACTTCTAAAAATACCCTTGTGATCTTTTTACAAGTTCACTCAGATTTTTTCAAGGCATTGAGTATTTATTGTTTCTTCAAAGTATATTCAGATTCATGTAACATAGCCAATTATGAGCTGCCTGAGGGGTTTACATAAACGCTTCATCGACCCTTCTGAAGTTAGTCCCATTAAGCATAAATGAGTCCAAGCTGGACTTGTTATGTTGCTAGGTTCTGAACTTTCCCAGTGGGCACTTAAAAAAAAAAAAAAAAAAAAAAAGCTATTATGCATTAAGAGATGT
Source organism: Tinamus guttatus (assembly GCF_000705375.1). Next base: position 186,600 of record NW_010588205.1, on the reverse strand, counting down.
TGCTTTCTGTACAGCATTGTTTCTTTCTTTTTTTTTCTTTTCTTTTTCCTTCTTTTTTGATAGAATAAGAACAAACAAAATGTAGAGACTAGACAGAAGTTACTGAAATCTCTGTTTTGTTTTGGATTTTCTATTCTAACAATGTAAAGAAGCTGCTCAACAGAAAGATACAAAAGAAGTCAACATGTCTTTGGTAGCCACTAGAACTACAATACAAATAAAGGATGGAAGAGAAAGCAATCTTTTGAGAATCTGAAAAACATTTTGGAACAAAGAAAACAATATTCCAACTCAACTAACTTCCCATTAAAAACAATGCCTGTTGCAACTTGAGCATCAGCCAGCTGCATCCGTGAATCTCATGTAATTTCTCCACTTAGCATGAAAAATGGCAAGTAAAACTGCAATACATTAAAGTGTATGGTTAAATCTACCTTTACACAATAAGAGAGTAATAAAAAAATAAAATTAAGTCTATGCTTAAGTTCTCTCTGAATCAAAAGCTAAGTTCATTAAGTAAAACCTCACTCTTAAAGAATATCCTCAAAGTACAATCTTCACTATCCCACAAAAAGAAAAAGAATTTCATGTTCCTACTCTATCTGCTTCAATTTACTAAGAGCCACTGGGATTTTACTTACTGTTATTTTACTACATTAATAAATGACAACTGGCATCAAGTATCTAGCATATTTCTAGTGAAATTTCTTAGTAATAGGCAATGAATATAAAAGCCGTTTGGAAAATGAAAAGCCAAACCCTCTAACAAGAGAAAGGTAAGGGAAAGGGAAACAAAGAAAAAGAAAAATGCTAGCTATTGGTTTTTCATTCTCATTGCTCTTGCCAATTTTATTAGTGGTTTAAATATTAGTATTATTTTTTCTGAAGAACTTCCTCCCCAGATCATTAAACTCTTATGATATACCTACCTTTCTTTGGGATTATTTTTATTTTAAATACCTATTTTAGTTTTTATTAGACCAATAACCTTAAAGAAGAATGTGTTAACAAAAGGAATAATTCTGCTGAGAGTCAGTAGTTGAAAATTGAACAAAGATGATGTACTGCAAATCGTTTATTTTCTATATTACCATATTGTAGTTGCCACGCTTTTCATCGCTCTGTCACCATTCAACAAGCTGTCTCAAAAAATTCTAACAGACCTTGGCAATGAGCCATATTTCATACATGCTTAATTGAAGAGCTTGGCCTAATAATTTGCTGTGCCATACATACGCATTTTAAGTAAAGTGTAAGTAATTGGGACTGTTACTAACTACAGAACAAATGCAAATGGATTACATAATGTATTTCTGTAATGCAAGCATTTTGAGCCAATAAAATGACCTTTGAAAATTACTGAGACATATGAAAATGCCATTTACTGTAATAGGAATCAGCTAAAGAAGGTGAACTGTAGGTGAGCCTTAATGCTCCTCAAACTTTCGAAATCTAGGAAACATTCAAAGGCTGTGATGTGAATATTTAATTACATTTAGGAGTTAGATGAGGAACATATGCATCATGAAAAACTGTTAAGCTTTTTTGCCTCCACAGTTAAACCAACATGGCTTTCCATTTTAATACTTTCTTATTAATATTAAATTCGTCTCTGATCAGAAATGAAGTTAATGATTGGTGGGAGAAGAAAAATGTGCAATTATTAGTAACATGCAATATCTGATTACGGGTTATTTTGACAATAAATACATAAAAAATACAAAGTAAATGATCAAAAGGCATCAAAATGCAAAAGGCATTATATATTTGGAGACTGAAGTCATTTTATCATACAAGTAGCACTAAAGTGTAAAGTTAAGATTCATCTTTCGCTTAAAGTGACAATTCAGGATGTTGGAAAGGACAGTTTTCTCTCCTTGTCAGACTTTCCACATATAACTTTTGAGAATATGATAATTCTTTTTGAGGATTTACAAATGAGTCTGTTGTCAATTGGCTCATTTATTAAATTTATTATCTACGTAATTTTTGAGTTTTTCGACAAGTGACCACAAAATTAAAGTAACACAGGTTCTGCAGAGCTTACTTGTAATTAATGATAAAATTAGGTGCAGTAAGTTTTAGTTAATATTGTTTATTTTTTAATTATTATAGCTGCATAAATATATATATATATAAAGGATTAATCTTAATATTCTTAATCTTAAATAGGCCTATTGCGAAATCAGAAAATATTCAGACAGCAGTGACCAGTGCTTAGCGGGTGGTTGGGAGTGAAAAGGCGTGCAAGAAAAGATGAAAAAAGTAGTTCCTAAAGAACAAAGGTATTGGTTCAGGAAGTGAACTCCCACACAACCTTTATCTCACTTTACCTACTTTTTCTCACTACTACAGTCCTTTACACCAAAGCATTCACTGCAAGTGAGGCTTCAGGACTGAACAAGTTTTGCATTATTCTGGAGTACCTGTGAACCGTATTTGGAGTTAAAATGAAATGTTCAGCTCTATACTGTGTGTGTTTCTTATTATTAGAAACACTGTATGGATGCATCCCCTGTGAATTTGTCTACTGTATTTTTAGTAATGCTTTGAAAATAAGCAAATATTCTTACAAAAAGTATTTAAAATGAAGTTAAGTTGATAGGATATAGTAGCAACTATGCAGTAAAAACATTAAAGGGTCATTACATTATCTCCAAAGCCTTCATTAGAATCTTTTGATTGTAATAATAATTGAAAAAGAAAACTAAACCTTCTCATTTACAGAAATGTAGTTATGCATAACATAATTCATGTACAGAAATAAGCATGAAGGCATGCAGACTTGTCTTTGTCCTGTCATTGGATGTTGATGATGAAAATAGGCAAGAAAAATCTAAGCAATTTTTAAAATTCAGTTTCACCGTAGGACTTCAAATAATAATGTTTTTTGCTATAACAACAGAACTCCATGTGGTCTCTGCAGTGAAAAGTTGAGCTTCTTTCTTACTTACAGTAGCCTTAGGAATTAATTATCCTCTGAATTTCACTACCTTGTCACTTCAGGCCAAAAGGAACCGTTATAATCATCCACTCTAGATTCTAAGAAGCCATGCTAACATCTTTTCATTATTATGTGTGTTGATACTCCTGTGCACCAAGTGCCTTCAAATCACAATGAAATTATCAATGGACGTTTTAGTTTCATAGATTTTAAGGCCAGAAAGAATCATTTTAACCGTTTAGTCAGACTCCCTGCATAACACAGGCTATTATTTTTACCAAGTAATTCCTGAATCAAGCACATAACTTCGGGCTGAGCTAGATAATATCTTCTGGAAAATGCCTCAGTGATGATTCAAGTGCTAGAGATCCTACCATTATTCTTAGTAAATTGTTCCAGTCACTACCCTCATTTTCCATCATCTCTAATTCCAGCTTGTCTAGCTTCAGTTTTCAACCTGTATTTCATTTCATTAACTTAAGAGCCCACCAAAGAAGATGATGCTCTTAAAAAAAAAAAAAAAATTCTATCAAGATCTAGTCACTTCTTAGTCTTCTCACCTCTTAATATTCTGCACTATAACCTCACCTGACTAGGAATAGTTATTCTCTCAGTGTCATTTCCTTATCCATAAAAATCACTTTAAGATGTTTCACTTTTAAAGTAATTTTGACTTATGTTGATATCTCCCTTACGATCTAGATCCAGAAAAGAGGCAACCTCCCCTGTAATGTAATTGAATGATTTTTGTAATGAAAGAGCTCATGTCACAGTACTGGATACTACTGTGAATTTTTACACATACTCAACATCTTATGCACATATCTGAGGTTAATCATATTTAGTTCAACATATATGAACAGTTTGGGCTAATTGTTTTCCAGAGTGAATGAAACCAATAGAATGACAACACTGGAAAAACAAAAGACAATTTGTATAGTGGGCTTACTAACCTTTTAACAATATGATGCTATTAACAATAGTATTGTTATTCAAAAGCAAACAAACAAACAAACAAACAATAGAGGACACTTGTTCAAAGTTATGATGAAAAAAGCTAACGAAGGTCATACTAATTTGATCACCATGGCTACAACTGTATATACATAGTATATACACAGTATGTAATTTTGAAAGCAGTTTTTTATTGGAAGATTTTACTGGAATATCTAATATTGAATATGAACTTTTATTATTATTATTGTCACAGTCACATTGACAAAAGCTTGCACTGCCTTAAAGTTTGGTTTAGCAGTATAACTTTTTTATATACAGATAACTGCATTTAGGTTTGGAGATCTTTTCTAGTTCAGAAATGGTAAACAGACAAATTCCTGCTATGATGGACATAGGCAGACCTTGGAAGCCCTGAAAAAATAATACAGTTGTCAGGAGAGTATGGTCCCACAACCACAACTTGAGAGAGAAAGAGAAAAAATATACAAAGAACTACAAACAGATTCAAAAAACACTGTAGGAACAAAATAAATCAACCTGAAGACCACAAATTGTAAATGATGTTTCTTAAACTTCATGGCAACTGAGGTTCTTTCTGAAAGCAAAACTGCATTTAAAGACAGAAAGAAGAGCAAGTGGAATACCTTAATCAATAGACCTGTAAGGAGTTATTCAGGTATGTAGTATCTGGACAGGTAGTAACCAATACTGAAGAAGCTGGTGAGAATAGTGCACATGACCTTTGGAACCAAGGCATTATCACAAGGAATTCAAAAATAATCAAAATATCTGATTACTCTTAGAGTAAAGCTGAATTTAAACGAAGAGGAAATAAAGGTTTAATGCACAGAAGTCCCTAGAAATAATGCAAACCAGTAGCCAAGGGACAATAAAAAACTACTTTATAATAACCTGGGGCAGTGCCCAGTAAATGTCGAATGCTCTTTAAGCTGATGAAGAACACAAAATGGTACCCTTCCTGCTAATAAGAGTCAAATTAGGTAATTAAACTTACACTAATACCAAATTACAAATTACATATTGGTGTCGTATATGGTGACTGATGCGTACTGCAGCTGCTCTTCACCCTGGAGTACCAATGCTGATTTAAAGGGTTTTTTGGTGGTGGTGTTGTTTTTGTTTTTGTTTTTGTTTTGTATTGCAAATTTTAGAACACATTTTGAATCCCACTTAAGACAGTTTTCCAAGAACAAGGCAAAAAGAGCAGCTCACAGAAAAGGGATGGGACCTCGAGTTTGGGGTTTAAGTTCTGAAAGTGTCTCTGTTTTTTATTCAGTGGTGTTCTCACACAAAAATCGAATATTTTTTATACGACAGGGTGTGAAACAGATGATACATGTTGCAATATGTTTCATTTAAGACAATTTTAAGAGTTATTTAATGCCATATTTTCCTGCCTCACCTGATATTGGACTAGTTCTGTATAGTAAAAACAAGAAAATATAATTTACTAACTTTGTGAAAAGCATTGAATCAATGCCAAGGTAAAACAAAAGAGCCATGTAGCACCAAAAAAAAAAAAAAAAAGACACTGAATGCAAATGCACTAAATCTTACCGGCACACAGATTTCACAATCAACCATACAAGCAATTAAAGCAAATAGCTAAAAGAAGTGGACAGGGATATGTCTGTGCATACAGTTGATTAGAAATATTATCCAAGGATGCTTAAAAAAAAAAAAAGGCACACAGAGACCGAGAACAAAAGGGAAATATTTTACTTCAAAATTTAAAACAGCTCCCTAAAATGTTCCTTTGATTGAAAGGAATAAATTTGCTTTTAAATATAGAGCATTGAAATGAAGGTGGGTTTACCCTTTGCAATAAGAGTTAAAAATTAAAAATACATGTCAATATTACAAGCCTTTCTGAATCATAGGCATTGTATGATATGCCTATGCTCTGCCTATGCCAGATATCATATCATATGATTTCTGGTGTACTGGTGAGAAATAAAACATTCTGTATAATTTATTCAGAAAGAAAGGCAAGTTTTTCTTTTCCTTAGTGAATAGTGACAGAAGCTACATGCTTTCGAATGTCCATTTGTAAAAAGTAAATGCTATCACAGTATACTTGTTAAATAAAAAGAGAACACATAACTGAATGAGACCATGAGGGAGCAGTTACCCTGCTGCAAGTCCGTGTCCATTAGTTTTTTTCTAGCCTTTTTTTTTTTTTTTTTGCTAGCACTGAAGTGAAGAACAATTCTTTATCTGCTGCATCAGTTCCTTCTTATTTAGAAGCATTATATTGTCATGTTCATTTACATTGAACAGATGCCCATTGCATCTGTCTTCCTGTAAATTAAAACACTTCAACCTTGGGTTCTGTAGAAGGAATGAAACTTTAAAATTGGCCTTGGATATTGATGACCATAACCATACACTTCTACTACAATCTTTCTAGTACACACACTTCTGTTTAAAGTGCAGTCAGTAGGACTGTCAGGATTTCTTAACCTAAAAGGCTGTTACTTTTTAAATATAAGTATTAATTATTACTTATTAATAAAAAATAATTGATACATAAATAGTTACTATAAAACATATTTTGAGATAAAGTGGTTCATATTGACCAAAAATGAACAAAGTTCCATTTAATATTTTTGCTTTCACTTACTAAGGTACGTGGAAGAGGAAACTTTGGCGATATCAGACATAAGTAACATAGCTTAGAAGCCAACCTGGTTTTTCATGATTCAAAAATAAAAATAGTTGCATGTTTCCTTATGTGTAGATAATCATTTAGTCAGTGCAAATCAATATTACAAAGTCAATTTTAAAAAACAAAAGCTAAATATTTTGATTTAGGGAATAATATCAAGCTGTGACTTTGTATCTTAGAACCTAAAAAGACAAAAAAAAAAAAAAAAAAAAGTTCAGTCATTTGCTAGTAGGAATCTGCCAAAAATTTTAGCCTAAAAAAAAGTTCAAATAACATGCTAACTCTTTTTGGACTCTCCATGAAATTTCAATAATTATTTTGGGGATACCTATGTTGCAAACTTTCCGTTAGGCATGACTGCCTTCTAGAGAGAGGAGTGGGATCTGGGAGAGAATGGGACTAAAAAGACTAAGAAGTCTCTGTGGGCTTTGAGGATAACAGACTAGAAGCCCCCTGTGGGCAGGAGGGTACAGGAGCAGCAGCCCTGTAATTCAAAGAGCTGTATAGAACTGTCCATAGTGTATGAGCAACAGGATACAGATTTTTCCATGCTACTTTAAAGGCAAGACTCAAAAGACTGGATCAGTTCCTTTCAGAAGGAATGTCTGCTGCAGATATTGGATTCCTCAGATACTGGATTTCTTTACACTCATAAAGGATAAAGTATTTTTAGTGCCAAAGAAGGTGTATAAAATGAATCGGGAGTCATATGTAACACACTCGTTTATTCACTTTGTTACCAATAGGGAGAAAGCACTGGCCCAGTTCTAGTGTTTATTTATAGCTGTCTCAGGTTACACGAGATATATTTCACCAAAAGAGACTAAAGATAAACCATCAACCCAGCACAGAAGTGCCTTTGTGAACCTGTGTATCTGTGCTTCTTCACCAGTATGGGTGGATTAGGGAAGTAAAGTGGCTTTAACAAAATACAGTGACAATTTTGTTTGTGGAAAGATGTTGGGAGAGTGTGTGACCAAACACCTGTAACACTCTAAATGAGTTGTGCAGCTTTTAATCTGTGTCGGGACTGGTCTGTCTTGCTATCATCTTGCTGTCTCTGCCATTTATAATTTTCTTCATTGCACAAAATAAAAAATCACTTTGCTTAAGAAGGAGGAAAAACAACAACTATTGGACTGAAACTTGCAAACATAACAGAAAGCCATGCAAATTTTTGGAAGGAAATAGACAATACTTGATAATTTCACATTCCAGTGAACATAGGCTTTCTTGTTCACCAAAATACATTTTAACTTATTCCTGGCTACATTTCACATGACAGAATGCTTCTGCAACAATCAGTCTGAGTGTCTACCGTAACAGCTGTCTGTGCAGGTATTGTCAAATTTTAAGATAAAACTAGCTAGCATTCACAGTGCTGGAATGAGAAAAAGAAATGTTTTTCTAACAACGGCTTTCCAAAAAAGAGTTCCACCTACTATTTAAATAGTACCAGCTTTATGAACAATAAATAAAGGCTAATATGATCTTTCTTGCAAACTATCTTTTTTCCCTGCTGTGATTGATTTACCAATAGTTCAACTCCTTTCTCTCACTCTTCCTGCCAACTCTGCAGACAAAAAAAAAAAAAAAAAAAAAAAGCCAGGATTTCTTTGAGGTTCACTCTAGAAACCAAATAGCTAATGCTCATGAGGTAGGTATAGTTTCTCCCTTTCAATATACAGAAAAATAATATGCTAATTTAAAAGTAGAGATGGCAAAATATTTTAAAAATTTGAGCAGAAGTATTAAGACATCTCAAATGTATCACAAAAGAAAATATTCTTCCTCAGTTAACATTATGCCCAAACCTGCAAGGATAAAGTGAACTGACATACTGTAGGGAGTTTTCATTGACAGTCAGATTTATTCCCATAAGAAAATAAGAAAATTACAGATTCCAATACAGTTATAATAATAATAATAATAATAATAATAATAATAATGTTTTGTCAAGAGAATCGTTTCTCACCAAAGGTGGAGTGAAAGATCAACTAATTTCAGCTAATTTCAGATAAATAGATTAATCCCTTTTTTTAATCTTTCTTGCTGCTTAAGTCTAGCTGTAAAAATCTAGAGACAAAATATTTGCAAATCCTGAACTATTAATATTGTTAACTAAGTTTAAGTGTTAATTATCTCTTCATTTGGCTTTCCTTAGAATCAAATCCACATTGACAATGGTTGGTAAGAAGAACATTTGTCATGTAGTAAATTACCATCTATTCTCACCGTTTTATATTAGTCTGTCTTCTTTGTGACATTTTCACCACATCAGGAACCATGCGGCTTGTACCTGTTGGTAATAACATTTATATCATAAATGGAAAAAGCTCTGAGGTTTAATCAGATTATTACCACTTAGCGAGGGGCTCTTAAAGTAGATCAAGTCTGACATTAATAAAGACTTGAAAGTTAATAAAGTTTCTCAAAGCAAAACTACTTTCATGGCATATTTAACCTTTTGGCAAGGCTGAACACTTTGTCTCCCAGCCTTTTAAACAGCCTTTCCTGAACATGAAAGTACTATATTGTTCTATTACTATTTCCAAAATTTTGGATGGTTTGACCCTTGAGAGTCTCCTGCAGCTGCAGAAAGAATTCTTGTCTATTACGGTTACAGCCAATTATCTCTTTCACCTTCATTTCATTAACTTAGTCTACCAGATTGACATTATGTTGTTCCAGGTTAAAGAAGTATTCATAAATTAATACTGAGAATTCCTTTTGCCTATCCTTATCTCTGTAATGAGATGTTTCCTTCTATTGAAGTACACACAGTGTTTTACTGAAAACTTCAGCTCTTCATAAAATCACTATGAGACAAAATTTCTAGGACATTTGTTTATTGTACGATATAGCTACAGCATCAGACAAAAATAGACTTAGTAGGAATGACAAAAACCACTCAAGGCAGGGTCATCTATGTGCCAGTCCTGTCAGATGATCTATGCTAAAGATACAAAGATACAAGTGAAATTTCGTACCTTTCCTGAGCAAAGTATTCCAGTGCTTTCCCTCCTTATTCTTAGAAGGATTTTTCCAGCTATGTCTAAGTGTTTCTTGCCACAGCTTAATACACACTCTGCTTTGCCCTATTCACAAGGAGGACAGATACTTGCTCTTTTTATCAATGCTTAGCATCCCTGAAGACATTTACCATTTTCTATCTTTATTCTAGCTGTGGGCTAAATAATCTCATTTCTTTTCTTGCTCTTTTTTTTTTTTTTCTAGCCTCCAATCATTCTCTTTGTTTCCTTCCATAAATGTTGACAGTTGGGCAACTTTTTTTCCTCAAGTGCAACATACAAATATTGACACAATTTTTTGATTCATGTTTCTCTGCAACTCCCAGATCCCTATTTTGAAACCTGTTTGTAGCCTGCTGTTCCCTTACTGGGTTTGTATCACAGAGCATTTTTGCTTAAGTGCATTACCTTGTATTTCATCCAATTTTTAGACCATTTCTCCAATTTGTTGAGATCATTTTGAATTTTATTCCCACCTCCATCCTTGTAATATCTGTCATCTTCATGACATCTATTAAATTAATAAGGATATTTTCCATTTCAATTCAATTTCTGTTCAATTTGCTAATAAAAATATGCAATAGAACTAGATGCATGACAGAACCCACTTGACCCTTCTTTCTTTTTTGATGCTTTGAAATATTGCCAAGGATTTTGTAGGTACTGTTAGCAAAACTGTTTAAACCATCATGTAGGTTTAATCTAAACCACAATTCTGTAGTTTGTGTATGAGAATGTCAAAAAAGACTGTTTCAAATGCCCTATTAAATTCAATATAGAACATCTACTACTTTGACGCTGCTCACAGCTCTTACAGTTCTGTCACAGAAGGAAATAAAGGTTGCTTTGACATGATTTGCTCTTGACAAATGAATATTGTTCATTATTTATTTCCTTGTTATCTTCTAGATGCTTAGAAATATGTTTGATTATTAGATCAAAAAAAAAATCCAGAAATTCAGACAAGCAAACTCTTCTACAATGCCGGGAGTTTTCTCATTTCTTACTGGCAGTCACTTTTCTTCCTTTTTCAGGTCTTCTAACAATTTATATACATTTTGCAATTTCTACAAAGTGCCCCTTGAATGCATAAGCCTTTTAGCCCGTTGCACAGACATACCTCCTAGGTATGGCTATACCTTCTCTTCCACCTACAGTAATACACAATTTTGTGCTCTGCTTTTTGTCAGTAGTACCCTGACAGACTCTCACCTGCTTATGTTATACCAGCCAAGCTGTTCAAGTGATTATTCCCCACTTTATTTCAGGCAAAATGAGCTGCGATAGCTTATTTTGGTCTTCAGCTGAAACAATTTAAGATAACCTGGCTCAGTTTCACTAAAATGAGTTAGAAAGCACTCATATCATGATGTGAAGGAGACAATGATTAGCAGCTGGGAACAGGATAGGGTTCATTACCTCTGCAAGCAGAACAGCTGGAGAGAGAAGGTGGCATGTGCTCTTCTAGCTAAGAAAAACTAGCATTGCAAAAGACATTAGCATTGAACACTGGATTTTTTTTCACGTTTTTGTTTTCCAAAACATCTTGTAGTCAGCTAATGCACCCACTTCTTTATTTTTTCCTGCTGCTTCTAGCTAATCAGCTATTGAAAACAGGAGAAATTTCAGAGCTTTATCTGCTACTGTATAATATTATATTTCTCCTGTGTCTGCATCTCCAGTCTTTGAGATTATTCTTTTTTTTTATGTCATAATACTACACCTGTCACCTTGAATTATTTTTCTGAACTTGGTGTCAAATGCAGATGTTATTAGTACATTGTTATAACTTTTTAAGGACATTAATAAAAGCATTAAATACAATTTATCCTAAGACTAGTCCTTAAGGAATGTCACTAAAATGGCAAGACTGCAAACTAATTTTCTTTCAGCACAGTCCACCAAAATCTCCCCTTTGGCTGCTAATTTACCCACCTCACACTTGGTTTACTAATCCTATCTGCTCCAGCTTTACTCATACCTTATTGTAAATGCACACAGCTCAAGGATGTGTCTTTTAGCGATGAAGTAGACACTCTTTTGCTGTGCATGTGGGACCCTCTGATGAGATTGCTGGAGGCCACAAGCTGATTACATCTATTTCTCTCTGTTAAAGGCAAAGTGTCAGCGCGAGCATTACCGGAGGTGCTATCTTGTAGTGACTCCTCCAACAGCCTCATTTATTGTTAGACTCTATTCCTCCTGGCATTAATTGCAGGACTTCCATAAAATTTCACTGGGAGAAGAATGAGAACATTGAACAGGCAAAATAATTTCCCACAAACTGAATCTCTGTACAGGAAGAGGTCTAGCTCAATTCATCAGGCAGCGACTGGAGACATTTATGTAAGCTTCAAAGTAAATAAAGATTTTAAAAATGAAACAAGAATGGTTTTTCCAAAGAAGCAGTAGAATCACTGAAATCTGAACTGAATGAGAAATTAGAAAATAGACATTATAGGCTGCAGTCTGTGACGTGTGTTGAATTGCCCCTTTATTACCATTTCTAATTTCTTGGACTAACCCTCGGAATTGACATTTAGTGGTGAAAGGGGCTGAGGGCCACATACTATTTAGACCTTTTCTTTCTTTCCTTGTAAATGCATTTTTTTTTTTACAGAGAATTATGTTTTAGGAAACAGCTTTCAATTATTGTAAGGCAGCAATACCTTCAAAACCTATTCATAGCTGCTTCGTATTCAGGTAATGGTTTCTATTCTCCAAGGGTTTTAACTGCAGTGATCAAAATGAGCAAGTGAGAATTGTAGGGAGACACATGAAAAACTTTTATATGTTGTGTGGTAAATCCATTTTAAGGTTCTACTTTTGAAATAAAGGTGACATTTACAGTTGTGAGATGGGTCTTCACAGCCCAGTGAGAAAGGAGCTAGAGGCCTCCAGTGAAGGGTCACTTACACAGTCCTTCTTGCCAGAAATATTGAGAATTAATGGGTGCAAATTTACCTAAAATAGAAATATAGGCACAAGAAAAGCTTATCAAATATGAGACTAGATAACATGTTTGAGGCAAATACAGTAAGCACTCTGGAGACGGAATTTATAAACAGAAAAATCATGATGTTCTTATTCCAAAAACACCATCAAAATTTTGGCTTGGGTTATGATATAATTAATCACTTCCTTGAAAACAAAGTTTGCAGGCTATACTACACCTTAACAGATAGCACACTCATTCTAACAGTTTCTTATATTCATACACAGTTGTCAGACCTAATAAAGATAACTTAGATTACAAATATAAACCCAAGTTTCAAAAACTGAAGCTAAGCCAATTTTATTGGCATTCCAAGTAAAGATTTTCATTGGGTTTGATTCCTGTTTTCAAACTGCATAGTATCTGGGCTATTGCTCAGTTAGGAGACATGTTTTCCCTAATAATGGGGAGACCAACCGACCATGGCAGACGGTAGCACAGAAAGACCCATTGTTTCTGCTTGTGACATATTTTTCTCCTTGGCACAAGAGTTAGATTTTTAGCATAAAGTTAATTGCTAGCAATGGGTACCCTCAGAAGTGTTGTGCCAAGAAATTAGCTACATTTACCATTAATGAAGTTACTGTTTCTGCATCACTGTTCATAGAAAATATTCACTAGAAAATAAGGCAATAAACTCTGGAGATTTTATCAAAGTAAATATGTTTAAGTGCTTTTCCCCGGAAGTAAAAAGCAATAAGAGTACTGTTGCACTTCCCAACATCTTTTTTCCTGAATTTTGGGGATTTTGCATTTCTCTGTATCTTAATATGTGGAAGTAAATGTTTCAGGGTGAGTACGGGTCCTGTATTCAGATTCAGAAACTACATGGAAAGTTTCAACAGAAATAGTTCTGCCAGACCTGAGGGTATTAAGGGGAAAAAATGTGTTTTTTGAACATTAACTTTCTAGTTATAAGATTATTTATTCTCTTTAAGAATCTAACAGCCACATAACAGCATTATGTGGCTAGGATTTTCACTATTCATATAAAAAACAGCTCACAGTTAGCCAAGGTATGAGCCAGTTCATTTATACCACATAGAAATCTGTAAAAAAGGTTGGTAGCAAAGTTGAGCATATCCTGAACATATCGCAGCTCTTGATGGTGGATATACATGGCTATGCTGTGCAGAAAAGGGCCTTTCTGGAATAAAAGTAGGCCACTATGTAAAGATAGGTAAAGAAATGTTCTCTCTCTCTTTCACCCTCAGTAATTGCAGACATATCACTCCTGCCACTTTTCTCAATTTTAGCAGCCAGCCTACCTGTTTCCAGGGTTAAATCTGTTGAACACTAACTTGGTGGTAAAAATGAATTTTCAACATGCAAGGCAAGCCGCTTGGGGTTCTTCAGCTAGTATAGGCTTTTCTGCAGCAGACATGCTGCTCCAGAGCAGTTCTGGTGCTTTAAATGCATAAATTTCTAACCTGAAAGCATTAAAACCTCAACTATGAGTTCTTTTTCAAATTCCTCAGGGTTTTGCACAATTGGTGCCCGCTCATGAATCTACCTGGCATTGACCACAAAGGTGATCTGAAAAAATAGCATTAAGACATACAGAGTAAAAGCCACAGAGGCAGTTTCTTTCTTTCTAAGTGGTTTACTTTTCCCTTTTGAAGAGGCACACCAAAACTTATTTTCAGTCAACATCCTCCCAGAAGAAAGCCAGAAGTTGACAGGAGATGCACATTTGCATCAGGTCTCAGCATGATGCTGGCATTCAGCCAGAGCTTACACCAGGAGCAGGCGCTCCCATGAGCTCCCTAGGATATGCGTAGCCTGAGATAGCAGGGAACTAAATTCAATAGTCTCAAAAGCCTCTTCCATTCTTATGATAGCAATCGAGACACAAGCACTTTAATCCACAGAGCAATAAGAAGATCCTCACAGCAGCAAAACACTTAAGTCTGATCTTCGCTACAAGGAACACGTACTAATCAGTTACTTTACAACATGGAGCAGCTACACAAGATTGAGTTTTGTAGGCAACTTTGCAGGGACAAACTGAGTACTTTCTTCTCCTGAACTGCTACAGTGTACTTTTATGATAAGCTGTTAAATCAGACCCATGATTGCTAGTAAATTAATCCTAGATTTGTATTTGATTAGTCCTAGATGTTTGTATTTGATAGTTTTCTTGCATTGAAACTCCCGCCTAACAGTAGCTGGTGCTGCAAACACATATATAATTATTTCAAACAATGTGATTTCAAGGAAAATATTTTGCTTTGCATCCATGGAGATATACCATAGAAATTTTACTTTAACATTCTGGTTTTCTTCATTTGGTCTATAGGGAAGTAAATAAAACAAACAGTTATCAAAGACGCACTGTTGACTTTTCTTAGAGAAAAGTCTGTATACATCTGTATACATCTGAACTAATGATTATTATGTATTATTAGCTGAATGCTGGTAATAAGCTTGGTGTTTACCATTTATATTCTGTTGTAGCTGAGCTTGGAATAAATATCAGACAAATGTAAGTTAACAGAAAAGAAAAACTCTTTTTCTTTTCCTGGAAAATACCCTAAAATTAATTTTACCATGAAACACAATCGATTTACAATTGGACCAGGTAATCGAGTAAGCCTCTGAAAGATCCTATCTCCCTGCCTTGCCATTCTAGTACATAAGATTTTTATCCATGTGATTACAGTAAAATCAAGCAAACAACTTGCTTTTGCAAGCAGTGGGATTTCTTGCCCTTTAAAGTTAAGGTCTGTCAGAATACACTATAAAATGGCACATGAAGACGCAGTTAAAACTTTTGAGTTATTTTTATTCTCGTCGGAAAGTATCCAGAGACTCACCATTCATAACCAGAATGGAGCATAAAATATATTATCATTCCTGAGTAAAGTGAAGGGTAAATGAGACCACACTTCACAGATGCCCATCTCTTTTCATTTGTTACAGCAAATGTTGTAGTCCCAAGTCCATCAGTCCAAGATAATGAACAGCACAAAGAGGATTCATGATTACAGAAAACTATCTATCTGCCACAGAACTGAGATATTTCAATGTTAAAATAACTATTTATATCATTGAGTTTCAGTAAATTCAGAGCAGCATTTGAATGTTCAAAATCCATTTTGTCTACTCTGAACATATATATTTGCACACTTACAGGCAGTCTTATGGCTGGATAAAAATTACCTAGACTCTTAATATATTTCATATTTAACAACTGTGGAGTAAAAAAAGCAATGAAAAAAATCCTGAGATGATAACCCCTCAGCTCCCATTTTTGAGTTGAATTCTGGTATGCAACCATAGTCGCTTGATTTTACCCTCTGATTTCAAGAACCTGCAGTCCCAGCCCCAACAAGATAACTCAGCACCAAAACAAAGAGCCCTTGGTTCCACCAGTTGACCTCCAATCCAAGTGTGGGGGATTGTCCCTGCCAAGACAGCACTAAAACACATATTGCCCTTTTTCTAAGTACAGGCTTCGACAGTTAAGTCTTTTTAAAAGGACAAAAACCCTTTTAGATGAAGCTAAAGCAGTCTGAGTTAGCCCTGAAAATGCAGAGCATACCTGGAGGACAGGCAGTGAGGCCTGGTCCTGGTATCCCTGCTTCAACACATTATTCCTGTCTGGATGGGGTTTAGACTTGCCCTATACAAGTTTAACCACAACGGGAATTTGTTGCCTAAAGAATTTGCACTTCGGGAGTCCCCACTCTCCAAGCAGGTCAGGTTGACTTCCCTAGATTACTCCTATGAACAAAATCCCATGATGGCTTTCAGTTTCCCTTACTTGGTGCTTCTTGCTTTTGAAAACTGTGGCACTGTAGCATTGTATGGTTAGCAGACATTCAGATATAATGAAAGAGAAGAAGTAAGGAAAATGTGGTCTATTTGGCAGTGGTAGATGCCTGCTTACGACCCTGAAAAGTATATGCCCGTGAAACCAGGATTCACAGCCAGCTTTATTCTTATGTTCTGCTGCTACCAGCCTGTCTCTATACAGACAGCTGAAGGGGGCACTTGTCAGTCATGTGTACGTCGTCAGATCTTCGTGTTTGAACAGCTTCTCCATCAGACTGAGACTGTGTCTAATCTTTTGCAGAAAAGTGCTAAGGGTTTGGAGTGCTTTATCCAGAGATGCACTCCACCTGGAGCATTAGCCTTCTTTTCCTTTCCATGTTTTACTATTCTCCCTACCACTGAGAACTGCCACATTAATTATCATATTTCCAATATACTTTATCATCAACGTCCAAGCAGCGACACAGTACCTGAACCAATTAAATGGCTTAGAACCAGGTGCCCTGATTTTAAAATGATACATGGTTGAATCAGTCCTTCACTGTCATATCATACCAGTATGACAATCATACCAGTGACCATCAGGATGGTCCAGTGCTTGAAGAGAAGTCCTAATGACACTATCATGAAGGGTCATTTAATTAGAGATACATCAACATTTAGCCAGCTCAGGGAAGACTCCAGGAATGTTATTTTCACCAGCGTCACAAGGCAGGGTCTGAAGAGTTATTAATTTTTGTTCATCAGCTCCTGAGTAGCAGGCTTCTTTCCATGTTGCAGGCAAAGTCCTGACCTCCTCTTTAGCACTTTCAGCAATTCTCAGCTGGATGATATTTACTGATGTACCTTTATGTTAAGATTTCAAGGCCTAGGAAATTCCAGCTATTACCAAATGCAGTGCTGTATCTCATAGCAACGGAGACCATCCTGAGAACATCAAGCTCATTCTCCACTGGCTTCCTACAGATCACAGAATTTCTGTGAATCTTTATAGCAAAGTTTGTGGAGAGACTAGCAGCACACAGTGAAACTGATGAACCCACATGGTATAGCTTAACACACAGCAGACAGCCCAGGTCCGGTACTAAAACAGTGTAGTTGCATTCATGCGGCATAGCAGCTGGATGAATCAGCCCTAACTTTCCACATCACACCTCTTCCAATCATCCAGCTTTACTGCTTTCTGTACAGAAGCAGCAACAGCAATAGTAAATGAAATCTACATAGAAATACAAATACTTTTCCAGTGGCAGTATATGTTTTAATAACTTATGCTAAATGGAGCATGCAACAAGAGCCAAACTGTCAAATCTGGTCAGTCATGAAAACATGTTTGGTGGTGATTCTACAAAATACCTGATTAAGTTTAAGGCCTTGGCTCTACAGAGTGTTTTATAGCTTATATCCAGGATATCTGGAGAATAAAAACCTACAGTTCTGGAATGAAAAACATCATTGACAGATCTAGTTTTCCGGCATAATAGAAGTTTCTGCAACAACAGTAAAACTCCTCTACCTGGATCACATGCATTTCTTAGGGGTTGATTCAAGAATGAACTCCCTACCCTCTCTATGCTCCAACCCCCACCCTCTAGAAAAATATGCCATTATGAATCTTATCCTTTTCTGCCCTCAGTGCAGGTTCATTTCTTTGACCTTGCTCTCACTATCAGATATATCTCAAGGTGTATATTAAAAAAATAAAAAGACAGAAAGCGTAAAACTGAAAAAGAATGTAAGGGTTCCTACTTTCTACTGATACATGTCCTGTTCTCTCTGAAGAGGAGAGGATAACAGTCATAGTACTGGAAGCTATTAAGGCATTTTGAGATAAATAAATAAGTTTAAGAATCTATCTGTTATGGAATACCATAACAGATACAAGTTGTAGAAGGGAATGCGATGTGATAGCGTGGGATAGGATGGGATAGGACAGGACAGGACCAGACAGAATAAAGAGTTTGACCTACTTACATACTCTTTATGCTGCTGTTTCCATTTTAAAGCAAAACTATTCTTTTGAGAATACACAGTTTTGTATGTGCCAAATATCATGTTTATTCAGTTCATTTTTGCACTATTTTCAAGTAAGTGACTTATTTCTCATTTAAAAATATTTTTAAATACACACCTTCTAAATAAAGAGAATCTGTAGCTTAAATTTCCATGAAAGTTTATGATAAACTACAACCAGTCTTCAGCCCACTGACAGTTTGACAACTGTGATTCTTGCAGTGAAAAAGAATGTTATTCAGCCTGAAAGAACTAAAATGTATCCCATAAGATTTGGTAGGCTCTGTGTTTATGTATCCCCACCAAAACAAACCCTGCTTTTTGGAATCTGTAAGAAGCTGTTTTGAAGAACTATTGATTTATCTGTCATTTTTAGTCATCCTTTCAGATTTTACCTCAAATCTTAGAACGGTTTTGTTTTTACTCAGAATGAATCACGTGTCCTTTGCTGAAGTCCCCTGAGCACAAACCCAGAGCCCACTACCATGCTCTAGATTCCATACTGGTAATATCTTTGTAATGTGCTTCTGCTTGGGCACACTTTGGAGCATGACTGGTTCTGTGTGTTTTCTGTCTTTGAGGAGAATAACTAACTACATTATCACTTTAGCTGGAACTGCAGTACTCATTTTGACTTTGTAATCTCAGACATAATATTGGCGCAAACTAATGCACAAAGTAGTTGGAACCAGTTTGAAGAATTATTTGAAAAAGATCTCATTAAGAACCTGGAAGCTCTTGACAGCAATGAAAATTCTCCCTTATTTTTATATTTATATGCATATACACATGCACACACATTATCATCTTTTTAAATTTAAATTGATTTCAGCATGTTCCTTAAAGATATATATTTATCTAATATGTATATTTCATGCTGTTTATCCTACGTCATATTGAACTTAGAAAGGACACATTTTACCTTAAAAAACATATCCAGGAATTTTCTATATGTATATATACTTCTTTCTTTTGGCTAGTTTCTTAAAACCATGCCAACAAATACTTTCAGAAAGCTCATTTCAGTCTTTGCACACTCAAAGGTGTCAACTAACTCTCATTTGGAGAGCAGCATTCACATATTCTCACCATCTGAGATTTTCAGCCCCTACATTTAAATGGTGACAGTATTTCTGCACTGATCCCATCAAAGGAGATGAAAGAGAGATGACAGTATGTAGTAATAGCATGGAAAATGCTTGGGGAGCAAAACAGACTAGATTAGATTCCATTACATTAGATGACAAAGCACTGAAGGAAATGAGAAGTAAAAAGGGAGAGGAAGAGAAAGGAAGTGAAGGGAGAGAAAGGTAGAGGAAGGCAAGGACTTTGTAAAAGGAGAGCAAGGGGAGATAAGAGGTTCAGAAAAAAAATAATTTACAAGCAAAATTCTGGAAGAAAGTGCAAGTTTAGGCAAAAAAGTCCTGATTATTAAGCCACAAATATTTTAAAATTAGTGCTGCAGAAAACATGGTTAATGAATATTCATGGAGAGGTGGTCATGGGAGTTTTAATAAAGTGGTTTTCATTTACTTGTTTTTTAATTGCAATTAGCTTTTTTATTAAAACAGTGAAAACTGAGTCAGTCCTTCTCTGACTACCTATATCACACATATAAACAATGAGAGATTTCCCACATTAAACAAGGACAGAGGGGCACTCTTGTCCCAACCTTAACTTGACTGTCCCTTGAGATATTTACATATCACCTTCATTTCCTCTTTGAAAAGGTGACAGGTACCCACTTTTGCCTTAAGAGCACTGTGGTCCATTTCTTTCTCTTCCTGTGATCAGAGCTGCCATGCATCTGGGCTTAAAGAAAGAATTTGCTGCCCTTTTTTAAACCAGTCAGGATCTGTTAACTCCAAACTAGGCTGATTGTCTTATCTCAGGCTTCACAATGAACCTATCTAAGTGGCAGAATCTTAAGCTGTTGAGAACTATTGATCCAGTCTTTGCAGTCAAAAGTCCTTAAATCACTCAAAATGCGACAGAGGTTTAGGGACTTCTTCAGTAAAGAAATAGACCTCTGAATTGCTATAAAAACACTTTTAAGTGTTTCATCCTCAATTCTGCTCAGAAAGGCTAAAAAAAGTCAAAATGCCACAAAAATAATGTTTAGTGGATATTTCCATCTCATGTATCATGATGGTACTAATGATAGCTAGGCCCATCAGGCAAATAATTAAGAATCTGTCCTCTGAATACTGACATTGCTCATCAAAGATATTGTTTGCCTAACAACACTTTGTTAATTACAGAGCTTCTGAAAAAAATGAAAATAATTATCAAACAATACATTAACTGAATAATGGTGAAAAATGGTAAATAGTATCAAGCAAATCTTGTAATAATTTAGAATAAAATATTTTCTAAAATGATACACTATCAGACAGACATTAACTGTATACAGTAAGGAATTACTAACTCTTGAAATGACTCTCTCTTGGAAATTTATTTTGTATCCTGTGCAATAAAAGACTAAATATAACAAATCATTCCACTTGCCAGTCACTATATACAGAGTTTTTTTAGCTTAGTTAAATCAACTATCTATGACAAGTTTTAGTCACTCACAAATTTTTGTCAATCTTCATAGCACTAAAAAAGAAATAATAATTATTTATTCAAAAATACTTAGTTATAATATAATATCCCAGGAACAATTCATTTTCTATTATCTACATTTTTAATGTTGTGAAGCATGTACTTTCACGAAGCAAATTCACACCCTGAGAAAGTCTCAGGAGAAAGTGAATAGGCATCTCTGCCATTGAAGGTGTTCAGATGGCCTGTCATGTAGGCAGATCTACATGTAAGTTTAAAAACTTGGATTGAACTAGTGAAAACTGAGACATTTCAGCACCTTCTTCACAATGTACCTTTCATCTACTTATTCTGTTCTTCAACACAGTCTCAAGAAATTCCATCAACACATTTTGAGAGGATGTCTGCTAGCTGCAGCTACGCATTTACCGGCATTAAGGGCTGAAGTGAATTGTTTTATGAAGTACTTCACAATTTATGGCTGTGTAAGTCAGATGTAAGAGGAGATCTTATCAACATGTACCTGAGATGAGGGTGTAAAGAGGATGGGATCAAACTCTTCTTGGTGGTGGCTAGTCATAGGAGAAGGGGTAACGAGTACAAACTGAAACACAGAATCATGGAATTTGATTGAAAGGGTCCTCTAGAAGCCATCTAGTCCAAGCCCTTTAGTCAAGCAGGGACACCTAGGGCACAACGCACATGATTGCACAGGATTGTCACCCTAGCAAAAAAGAAGTTCTTTCCCATATGGAGATGAAATTGCTTTTAATTAAATTGGTACTAATTACCTTTGGCATGCCCTTTTTAGCCCCACTCCCCTGGGCATCTGGGCTTTCTCTCTGTCTCTAAACCCTAACCCTATCCCTAATCCTGAGGTCATCAGGTCTAGTGCTGGCTAAATGGTAAAGATGGTCCTACCACCAGTCTGGATATAGTGCTCCATTTCCTTTGGCATACCCTTTCTAGCCCAACTCTCTGTAGGGCTCTAGGCTTTCTCTCTCAACCTTAACCCTAGGCCTTAGCTTAAGGTCACCAGGTTTACCTAATGTCACCTAATGCCTTACTAGAGCTATTAAAGATTTCATAAATGACCCTGGGCCTAAGTACATTGATTTTCTCATCTCTGCTCCTTCTTACGCCTATACCTCTTGGCCCGTCAGCCTGGCAGACTTGTTCTCTTTAGAGCCTTTCCAGGGTGCTGCCACGTATGTCCTTTACCATAGCGTTAGCAGTGAGCCGAGATACAGCAATGCTCAGCTCCCACAGGCATAGGACTGGCTAGAGCTCTGTGTTTTGGAGGGTTAGCTCTCCAGCTAACTACATGGCTGTAAAGATGGCTCAGATACACATGCTCAAAATAGCTTTCACAGAGTCCTCTTGCCGGATCCGTGAGGCAGGCACTTCAGACACAGTCTTGGACACTATTTAGAAACAACTCAAATACTATAGTGAGGAGCACCACAGAAATAAGAATGAAGAAATAAGAATGAAGAAATTAATTATTCTATGTGGATAGCAATATTAGAAATGTTCATCAAAGATGGCATGCCCGGCCACTTACCAGCAAAGAGAGTGCCAAATATTGATTTGTTGTTCATTAAGTATGCACCATTCATTCTGACAGATACATCTTTGAACCGAATCAGGCCTCCTCCTGCCGTTATTCAACCCATCAGCCTACAGGTACTTAATTGAGGTGCTCCCACTTCCCACTTTTTCTGAGGTCAAGGGGGCAAGAGGGGTCACTCCAGGCAATATTCAGATCCTGCAGTAGTAGAAACAAATTTGAAAAGTACCTATCTCCTGACAAGCTATCGTCAGAGTGTTGAGTAACTGCATTTGAATTTTAGGTTTTTCAGCAAGAGTCTAATTTGTGTTGGCTACACCAGAGCATATGTCACCGTGCAACCAAGAACTATCATAAAACACAAGAACGTTGAGACACAGTTCAGATTATATTGACAATCCAAATTCAGGCATTTTCTAATTTTAAATGATTTTCTCTACCTCCTCAAAAATGTTCTTTAATAGTGGATATTTTTTGACACTACAATGGGGCTTCTGTCAGCTTTCCCAATCACTTTATTTTGCTAGTGCCTTAAAAAAACAAGCATGAAGAGAACAAGCTGAGATATGCTCCACTGTAACTCTGTACTGGGTCCAGCAGTCACAGTGGCTGTTTGTTGTGCACCACTGCTCATTTCCATGTTCCACCAACTATATAGTCCCTTTTTCCCATATTAGTAAGTCTCCTTTTGACAATGTCTGTTTTTTGCTTTCAAACTCATCCAGAAGCTTTCCCTTCTTTCAGATTCGAATCTCTTGGTATTCTTCTTTCTTGCTTCATTTGTGTGCTCTGTACACTCTTATAAAGTATTCTTCTATAATAAAATGCACATAATGAACACCAAAGACCATGTGCTATGGTTCTATCTACTACTACATGCTTTTATTTTAGTATATTGCCTTACTGAGTATACATGTTGAATGAATTTTCAGACAGCTCATAAATAAGGAATAATTGTTCAGTGATATCAATGACACCTTCTTCCCACCTTCTTTATTCTATTATTAGCTTATACTCAGCATCTTAGAGAGACAGATCTGAAACTAAAAGTTTGATATATCACATGGATTTTTGAACAACTAAATGAAGAAGACTACCAAACTGCTTGGTCAGGACCCTTATTGCCTTGGCTTTCAACCTAGATAAGGAGAAAAAAAAAAGTGAGACAATTCTAGAGAGCAAATCAGACCACTTAAGATTCAGCCTACTCTTTAAATATGCCCTCCCCTTCAGCAAATATCACAGTAGCTTAGGTGGACACCATCCTTAATGAGACACCTCAGTCATTTGCTTGAAATTTGGCAGGAACCTGCACCAAAAATGATTGTCTAGAGTATTATTGAGCTTTCTACTGTCTCATTCAAAATCCTTCTTGTTCTCATATCAAAGCCAGTGGAAAACATAGTAGTGAGTTTCTATCTCATTATTCAACAGCTACCAAAGACAACGCCTAGAATTGAATAGGAAATATTTCAATTTTTTTTTTGAGTAATAATCTTTTCATGTATTAGACAGGATTTAATTTTGTGAATCTGTCTAACTACTTACTCCTCCAAAACAAGTGTGACATAGGACAAATTTCCTTGCTGCTAGTAATGGCATCAAAACAAATTAAGTTTAATAGTGCTTTTCTAAAAAAAAAAAAAAAAAAAAAGGATATTATACAGGGTGACTGTACTGAAATTTTAGAGGAACATCCAGATATCTTGGAGAGCAGAAAAACCTTTGAGTTTCTGAACATAACATAGACTGCACAAAGTTACTCAGATGCCATCTTATTCTATGTTCACTTAATTTTAGTTTCTTTGCACCTTTTAATTTGATACAGCTGGATAGACAGAAAGCACTGGGCCAAGAGGAGGTTGTTTATGATCCAGCACTGTAATTCCTATGATTTGGATATACTGTAATTTCTTTCATATGTTACTGATCCTGAAGTGTTCATGTAAGGTTCATCTGAGCAAAGGCATCAAGAGTAGAACATAACTAAGTAATTGTCCCTATAATAAAATTCAGTAATATAACTAGGCTCTAGAAAATAATCAGAATGAAACTTGACATTCAAAATTATGCTTTTCAGATGAATCATGCGGGACTACACTGCAATGTCTGTGAGAATCCATTCCATTTTTAGTAAATAACTAGTTCACATTGCTAAGGCCTGGTGAAACTGGACTCTGGATATAGTGGCCAACTCTTGATGGAGCAGACAATTTAGCCAATTTATTTACCTGTACACGTTCTTACTGAATAGCTAAGTCTTTGATTCATAATCACCCTCTATCATTAATGAATGAATTTCTTTAAAAGCATGGAATTTACAATAAAAAGAACCAATGCAAGGAAAAATTACATGCTATTACACAGTAGACGTGTGTGATTTGCTGTCTCGGCCTCTCTGCTAAAATGCAAATCGATTTGCTCCCTCTTTTTTCACCCTTCATTCTTTGCTGAGTTTGTCATCCTGCTCTGTATATTCAAGTAGTAGAAAAAGTTAACAGGTTAACAAAAACCTGTTGCCTGTTAAAGACAAGTATAAACTAACCTTATTTCTTCCCTATACTTCACAAAAAGTAGAGCTTGCTATACTGGAATCAGCTAATCACCTAAGATACGACCAGTTTCTCTTTGGGATCAAATATATGCCTTAAAGAAATATTTTCATGAAATTTAATGCAAATTTTTACAACTAAATTTTGCCCATAGGAGCTATTTTTAAAATTGTTGTCATCAAGCTATAACTCCTGTTACTTACTACCCACTTTTCAGAAATCATAGCTATTTCACAAAGCATTTATTAACATTTTCACTAAGGCATGGATTTTCCCTTATGCTCACCGCAGCAGTCCAATGGAGGTCTCATATGCTGTGGAGAAATTAATCTGATTCAAAAAGGAAAGCTGAGAAACTTCCTTGCCAAAACAAGGAAGCAAGGTATGCAGTTATTCATCTTAAAAAAAAAAAAAAAGAGTTTTGTTTTAGCTAACAAGTTCAAAGTTGAAACTCAGTGCACTCAAAAGAACATCCTTTAGGAATTAGCTCACAGCTATGATGTTTGAAACAAATGCAGAATTTTGGTTGGTTCTGGGAAATGGTAGTCAGAACGCATCAAGTTTGGAAATACTCCTCGTCTCTGAAGGCTTTGCAAATGGAAGGAGCTTAGAAGCATTTTTGACAATAGTAACATGACTCATCAAACCTCAGAGATTAATTTTGTCAATTCACATATGAGATCAAGCACTGGGTAAACAAAAATTTCAGAATAATTTCCAGTTGTCATTTTTCACTTTCAGATGGAAACACAGCTTTTCTCCTGCATGTTATCGATCTTACCTTACCTCACATTCAGTGGCATTCACAAAGACTGCAGAGCTTGAGGGTTTTTTTTCTACTGTATTCTACTGTAAGTAATTCTGCATGTCTCTATTACCAAAAAAAAAAAAATGTACAGAGAGCACTTCTTAGAAGAATAATTGTAAAACAAATATTTTCTTCTTTATGATTTTCATCTCCACCAACTGCAAGTTTTCTCAATGAGACAGAGCTAAGAGCTCAAGAGCTATATGTATAAGAAGTAAGTAAGCATGGCCTCATTTTACAGTTACTAATTACTAGTTAGAGACATTACCAAAAGAGACAAAAAAGAGACAAAAAAGAGACACCAAAAAGAGAGACCAAAAAAGAGACCAAAAAAAGAGACCAAAAAAAGAGACAAAACTTCCATTTCGGTGTCTATCTTCTTCTGGAAGTCTTTAAATAGGTAGTTATCTCTTTTTGGATCTAGGTCAAACTATATTCAATGTATGCATATACAGCACTTTTGGTATGAATTTGATGTCACAGAAAGACATTAATGTCTAATGGCAGCTCAAATGGAAATGCCCCTTTTGGCATAGGTGTCATAAACTGATCATTAAATAAATGTTCGTCTGTTATTTCAAGTGACATTTAATACCAGTATTACTACACTTGTGGACTTTGGTGTGCTAGACAAGCAGAATTCATGAGAGCCATGTGAAAGCAAAACAATGAGTACAACCAAAGCTCCAGCCTCTACCAGTCTGCCTCTACCGGAGTTTCTTCACAAAGTGCTTCTGAAGTGTGCACGTTTTAGCAGTAGACATGGAAAAAAGCGCTTAGCTCTACACTTCCTGAACACTTAAAAGCCCATGCAGTCTCCATTCCACCGCTTGCAACAATTTCAAAAGCTAAATTATTAAGTAATCAAAGCTATTCTTTTCTTCATTGTTTTTTTCTACTTCATAGCAAGAGCAACTGTCCTTTGACAGTTTCTATTTGACACAGAGGTGCTTCATGTGACACAAAAAGCCCATCACTCAGCTGTCACCAGTGGTTAAAAAGCTCTCCAAAGCCCTTCCAGACTCTGAGCAGAAACAAATTCTGAAGTTTTCAAGACCTCATAAGAGGTCGTATCTGAAGATTTTGTAATCATGTCTATTAAACCACCTGCCTTCTGCTTTAGGTATATTTTATATAATATATGCATTATGAGTTAAATATGTATATATTATTTTTAAAGTACATAGAGCAAAACTATTCACACCATGTTCCAAATAGTCTATTAACAAAATATTAACAATGTTTGCATAAAAGAGTAAAAGCTGTTCTCTGAATAGTCAAAGCATTAGGTAACTAGCATTATCCGTACAAGCAAAATCATAATTCAACCTAACCACATCTGCAAAGCTTGGAACAATCTTTCTATTATCTCCTAATCAACCATTTCTTTCATCCATGATCATTTATTTCACTTGTTATTAAAAATCCCCAAATACATGTATAATTACATATGCATAAAGAAAAGTCATTCTTAAACTTTCTCTTTGTAAACTAGAAATTAATATGCAGCCTTATATAATTTTAAGAAGGTTAAAAA
This sequence comes from Tinamus guttatus, assembly GCF_000705375.1. The sequence goes on along the minus strand of NW_010588205.1, from coordinate 159,179 downwards.
AACAAAGAAGCTTATGTTTTGCATAATACCTAAACCATTCATGAAAGCCAATTAATGCTAATTAAGAACAAAAGGAACTCCTTCATAGCAATAGGCTGGATCCTGTTGTGTGTGTATGTGCTGAAGCAACTAATGTTGCTGTGGAGTAGATGCAGATTTACTAAGGCAACAATTGTGCACAGGAGGCAATAGTTTCCTTCATTAAGGTGGTGAGGCTAATGAACTTTTAAATTTTCTCATTTTCTCATTTGCTTGCAATGCACATAACCTCCTCACACATGCTAGAAGGTACCTTGAATATGACAAAATCTATCATTATCTGACAGAGGAAAAATTTATAGGTCACCTTTGAAAGTAAATGATGGTAAATTGTCGGTATTTTCTTTAAAGCTTCTTAATGTAATTCTTCAGTATCCTGCTACAAGCCACTTTTACCATGTGTCTCTTCAACTCATCAATGCTTCTAATTTAACAGCACCAGTCACTGTGTATGACATCCCCCTAAATGATTAATTTTAACAGCTTAAAGCACTCTGTGTCTGTCCTGTGCCCCAAATTAAAGTTAAAAGAAACATGGGCTAAATTATATGTTGTGAGAATACTTTATATCAAGAACGATAAAATATCCATATTGTTTTGCTCTTGTTCTGCCCATCTTTCTGTCTTAAGAATGTCATCTTTTGAAGCTTGTCCCCCTGGCATTCATTCCCTGAATCACCGGCTGGATATGTTAGAAGATTTGGCTCACTGCTTCCTCTCCGGATATGGAACATATCACCTCTGGGATATGTGCAGAATCTATTAGTGCAAAGCCTCAGGCCTGACAATATCTTGCTGCAATGATTGTCTCTTGTGAGTGAATAGTTACCCGCACAGATTTAATTAACAGCAGCAGTCGAGTATTCACTGTTAGAGAACTCTGTGGTAAATTACTAATCAGAACTCCAGGCACACTAGAGGGAATAGAAAGCCAAGGAAATGATGAGATCCGTTTTAAACAATATGGAACAGGCAGAAGTAGTGTGAGTATCTTTTGCATGCAAAAATGCAGTGATTACCTGGTACTAAAATGCCCAGCAGACTATCACCTAAATCCTCTCCAACAATCTCATTGATTAAATATATGTAAAGAAAAAAAATCAGAACTATTTTCATCGGTGATTATTTTGACCTTAAATGAGGAAAATAATATTAACTTGTGTATAATATCAGTTATCAGTGTCTAGCCTTTGCTGTGTTGAAATATTGGTAAGCACTGATGAAAAATATGTAGGTGTTTGAAGATGTTGTAAGAGACTGTCACCTCCAGTGTGCTCCAGGGCTCAGGGTTCCATCCTGCCTGTCCAGCAGAGCCCATCCCATGCCCCAGACACTTGGGGGGTCTTTTCACCCCAGGCTTATGGACATGGCTGCTGCTTTCCCATTTGCAGGTGCAGGCAGCAGTGAGGCAGAGTGTGTATCCGTGTCCCATATGCCATTTGGGTATGTGTGTGTGTAAAGAGAAGACACTGGAATGACCAGCTATGCAGAATGCATGGACAAGATGCCACCTTTAATGCCTCCCATGTATAACACCATCAGAACTAATGTGAAACCTAAGTATAAAATCCCATTTCTTCTCAGGATTAAGGCTTACTAGCGACAGCATGCACATCCTCACTGTCTAGGACCGCAAGAATGTACCCATTTGTGGAATTCTCAAATACCAACACAGCCCCTTCCCAAATGTGCAACCAGGGTGACTGAAAGACCAGGGGCCAGAGAGAGATATTGTGCAGGTAAGTTCTGAAGGAGGTTTGCCCTCAACATTGAACACTCCAGAAGACATCGATACTACCAGAAAGTAATTTCTCTCTCTTTCTCTTTACGATCATATGCAAAATTTTAATTGTTTCAGTTTTAGAATATGTCACAACAGTTTTCTGCAAATACTTCTTCAAACATATACAAAAATAAAGCAATTCCCCATCAGAAGTGTAAAATTTTATTGTCCAAGATATTTTAATTATCGTGAAACATAGATGAGAAAAGAAAGAGAAGAAACTCAGATATACTCTGCAAGCTAAATTTATCCTTGCCACTTCCAACTTAATGTTAGCATGTTCATTGAGTAAGCATATTATGTGTGTGATCCTGCCCAATAAATAAATTTAAAATTATCCAACAAGCATAATGTATAAATTTTCGGTGTTAGACTTCAGCACGTATGTATCATTCGTATGGAAAGGACCCAGTTTTTCTTGTCTCTGAACACAATCACAGTTTTGTAAGTTGTCATATTTTTGCAACATAGTGAATCATTCTGACCCACAGCAACTGACCAGAGACACTCTCATTGCTATAGTACTGGTTAGTATAATCATCAAGATGAGCTAATTTTTTCCTTTGTAATATAAGCAGAGATAGTTAGAGGACTCTGATTCATCTCTTATTTCACATTGGTATCCAATCAATCTGCAATAATTTCATCGCTTGCAAATATGTGAGCTTACTCTGTCTGTCTGCCAGGCTTAGGAAGAGAATACAGAATCAGTTGTATGCAGAAAATGTTATTTACGACCAGAAACCTTTGTCAGCTCTTCAGCTGATGTCTGTCAGCAGAAGGCCATTAAACCAATGGACTATTTATAAAATAGGATTTAGAACCACTACTTTTAAAGGCAGTTCAAATTCAAAAGAAGCTGAGAGACATCATAGGCTTTGAGAAAAATACGTATTACCAACAAGTCTACCCTATGGCTACTTCCAGCTTACCTCAGATCTGCTTTATCCTCTTAAAAATAACAGAATTTGTATTAAAATGAAAGAACAAAAAACAAAATTGGAGGAAATGAAAAAAGGCCATACAGACGGAAAAAGGTTACTCAGATTGTTACACAGCTAGACTGTTAGATGCTTTACTTCATTTATTATCTAAAAAAAGTTACAAGAGCAAAGTATGCAGGTAGAATTTGAGCTTGAAAGTCATTGAACATATTGAATTCCCCCATTACCTTAAAATTTCCTTATAAAGTACTGAAAAACTTTTTGTTGATCTACTGTAAAAATTCCTGGCACTCATTGACACTGAAAATATTTCTCTTACCTGTGGTGGTTTAATAAACCACTGGTAGCAAATTAAACCAAAACAAAATATAGTATGCCTACTTCTGTATATCTAAAAGGATATTTTAATTTAAAATAATTCCTGCACCAATGATTATTTTCCTGCTTTTGTATCTCCATCTGGGGAATTAAAAATAAATAAATAAATATTTTTTTTAAAAAAATGAGATAAATAGCACATAAGGAAAGACTGTAAACATTACTCTGAGAGTTTAAAGGAGCTGTGCAAATGAACAAGAAACCATTACAGGAGTACCACACAAGCAGGTGACCAGGTATCTGCAGGAAGTGAGGTGGTCATTTTGCACTTCACTAGTTGTGCATCAGTTCCATTGCTTTGGAAAGAGACACTAAGTATTTGTTCCACTAGGGAGATTTCAGTCAGTATGCACATAAAATTGGAGTGGTGTTTTTCAGCTATATAGTAAGGAGGGGAAACATGTTGATTCTATTTTTACAGAGCTATGCTTTCTCTGTGAACTAAGTTTCACATTTTGCCATCAGCTATACATTTTCTCTTCTCTTTCTCACAGCTCCTTTGGGGTCCCATCTTTGACCCAACCTTTCCTGTCTGGCTTCCATCAATAGTAAAACTTATCATTGATTT